>JBCNYG010000021.1:45727969-45741443 GCA_039654305.1 Porochilus rendahli | reverse complement strand
CACACACACACACACACACACACACACACACACACACACACACACACACACACACACACACACACACACAGAGCACTTTTGAACAGCCAAGATCAAAACATGTGCATGTCTGTGCAACCTGGAGTACCCGAAAGAAACCCATGCAAGCACAGAGCACACAACATGCAAACTACACAGAAACACCCTCGCCAAGCCTGGAACTCGAACATATGACCTTCTTGCTGTGAGATGAAGCTGCTAATCACTACACCACGTGTTGCTCAAAAGTAATAGAGGACTGCAGCTGTATTACTTTTTTTGCAGCTGTATTCTCATATATTTTTGGCTGTGGTATTTTTTTTGTCCTATGATCCCAATGAGAGTTCAAACATCCCTGAAAAAAAAGCCCCTCCAAGGAAATGAAGACTTTCTGATCTTAGAAATCAGTCACATAAAATTTCATGTAGAAGTGCAAAGTATCAGATGCTAAGCTAAAGGTGTTGATGCCGTACGCACTCGCTAAGGTGGTCACAGATGAGAGCTCTCCATTGCCTCCGATGCTACAGAGAAAAACAGAAAATACAAGACAAACAAATATCATCGGATATTTTACTGAGCTTATCTCAAACCGTGGAAAAGTTGCCCGTGTTTTTCATGTGTGTGTGTGTGTGTGTGTGTGTGTGTGTGTGTGTGTGTGTGTGTGTGTGTGTGTCTGTGTGTATATGTGTGTATGTGTGTGAGCTTTAAGGTTTACCTCCATGACAGACCGCGATATTCTGTTAGGACACCCAGAATGTTATTCTGTCCGGCACCCACTCCATTTCCTGCCTGTTTGTAAACAAAGCAAGTGGCATCACTTATCGTTAGTGACGCCTCCGAAACAACTGTGATGTCATGATGTAACCCTAACCCTACATCTTGCTTAATTACTCCACCATGTTGTCAGTCCTATAACCATACACAATATAATAATGGGCTTTATGAATAAATCTTCTAATATGATATATAGATATTTCTGTCTGTCATGAGCCAGTGGTGAAACTTTTCTTTGGTTCCTTGGATGAAGGTGTGTGGTTGGTGTGTCGGTGTGGATCTGGTGGATGGAATAGTGTGGTTGGTGTGTCGGTGTGGATCTGGTGGATGGAAGAGTGTGGTTGGTGTGTCGGTGTGGATCTGGTGGATGGAAGAGTGTGGTTGGTGTGTCGGTGTGGATCTGGTGGATATAAGAGTGTGGTTGGTGTGTCGGTGTGGATCTGGTGGATTTAAGAGTGTGGTTGGTGTGTCGGTGTGGATCTGGTGGATTTAAGAGTGTGGTTGGTGTGTCGGTATGGATCTGGTGGATGAAGGTGTGTAATTGGTGTGTCGGTGTGGATCTGGTGGATGAAAGAATGTGGTTGGTGTATCAGTGTTGAACTTGTGGATGGAAGTGTGTGGTCGTTGTATCAGCGATGATCTGATGAATGAAGGTGATTAATTGGTGCATCTGTGCTGACCTGGTAGTTGAGGGTGTGTGATTGGTGTGTCGATGTGGATCTGGTGGATGAAGGTGTGTGGTTGGTGTGGATCTGGTGGATGGAAGAGTGTGGTTGGTGTGTCGGTGTGGATCTGGTAGTTGAGGGTGTGTGATTGGTATATCAGTTCTGACCTGGTTGATGAAGGCATGAGCGACACGTGGACTCAGTAATAGGACGGCACGTCTTAAAGAGTCTCTGTAGCGGTTGAGCTCTTCTGTCTTCATTGTGCTGAAGAGTGTCAGGAAAACCTTCGAGACGTTGCGCTCCACCTGCTGCAGAGACACGTCCAGCCCGGAGCGAGATGCGTGATCTAGAAACGCCTTTAATCCACCCACATCTGAGAAATAAAAAGAAAAAAATTCAGACCGAGACAGAATGAGAAAGACAGTTTGTTGTCGGAAGCTCATGGGTCTGTCTTGCAGATTAACATGTTCATGGCTTGCAGAATTTCTCCAAATAGGAACAGATGGTTCTCTCAGCAATTCATAAAAACGTTGGAGGCTGAATGGGCAAGTCCACATAAAATATGACCCCACACGCCACGGAGGACAGAACTCAGAACATGCTCGCCCATGTTACTAGGCAACAGCAAACTGTAGATGCCAGACTGGTTGTTATTACTTCTGGAAATAAAATGCTCACTTTGGTTAGTCCTTTTAAGCCCGTACAATGCCAGGGTGACAGCAGGAAAATAAATAAACTATCAGTACCAACCAGAACTCTGATATTTTGCTCAGATGAATGTGTTCATGAGTTTTAAAGAAAAGGTTCAAAACAACTAAAATGACACTGCATGCCTAAAATTACTGGCTTTTTCAACAATAATGGGTTCCATTAGACTCGGAAATGCTTGGATTGCTTCACATCTGGACAGTTTCGATGGTACTGCTTTTATAAGGTATAAGATACAAACCCAGACACATTCAGAATCTTCTTATAAAGAAAACATTTGTTTTGTTTTATTTTCCAAACTAGGTGATTCCTATGAGAGTCAACGTGAGGCTGGAGCTGGATCTCAACCTACTCTGGACAAAGGCGAGATACACCCTGAACAGCTGGCCGGACCATCACAGGGCTAACACAGACAGCACCGTTCACACTTACATTCACACCCAGGGGGGATTGATATTATCCAATTAGCGTAATGTCTTCACACTGTGAAAGGAAACCAGAGAACCCAGAGGAAAATAATAAACAAAGATGCCCTTGCAGAGCCCTGGGACCAAAACCAAGGACCTTCTTGCTGTGTGGCAGAAGTGCCGCTGCATCGATACACCACCATGCTGCCCCGTCCTAAATTGCTCATGGTCAATTTCCATTCACTAGCTACCACTCCCCTGTTATATGCCAGCCACCAGATGGGCGTGGCATGTGAAGACCAACAAGTAGTTCCTCCAAGACCTGTAAAGCTAGGAATATTGAGAGATGTGCTATCCACCCACTTCCACATATAATACTTGAGCTGTGATTGACAGGATAGAGATGATATCCCAGAATGCACATCTAATTTTGGACGACAGTGGACTCCCACCATTGGGCGGACAAGCTAACCACCAGGCCTCAATGCTGACCGAAGTGTAGGGATTAGAGGACAATAAGACTGAAGTGCCGCTGTCCTTGGGTTACGCTGTTATCAGCAGGTTGTTGAAAAAACGAGCTAAAACGTAAAGCTCGAATTTAACTACAAAATAAATCTCGGCTGCGGTTCAAAAATCTCATGATTATTGTTTAAAGATGAATCTGTAAGTCATTCAGAAAAGTTTTTCTCCCGCTATCAGCTATCTGATCTGTAGGTCTGTATCAGACTGTTTTCTTCACACCGCGTGTCTATCAGTTAATCTATGTGTGTTGATACTCGATCCATCTCCCAGAGCAGTGGGCAGGGAGGTTGAACATCTGAATAACAAGCAGGCATGAGTCACTCGTTGCCGTCGCCCGGTTCCTGTCTATCTGACGGCTTAATGAGGCAGTGCACGGCTTTATGAAGCACAACGGCACTTTACACACAAGCAAGGGGATGATCACACACTCAGACCTACACTTGATCACACTCTCGAGCACGTACTCAAGGAGGGAGGAATGCAAATGAGTCCTCAACGAATGACTTAAAAACATTTAGCCCTCTGTGACTTTCACTAGTTTTCCATCATTAACCCTCCTGTAGTGTGCACTACGTAGTCAGGTTTCTCATCGCTCCAGGCTCTGACACTTTCCCAGACATCTCTGCATCTCTATAAACAGGAAGTTCTCGTTGTCAGTCCTTCTTCAGTGTATTGTACTTATTTTGTACTAATTTATTTCGTCACTGTCTGGAGACGGACACTGGAGACCACACCGTGGCGTAATGGTTAGCATGTCCACCTCACGGATTTGAGTCCCAACTTGGCGAAGGTATTTCTGTGTGGAGTCGGCGTGTTCTTTACATGCTTGCGTGGGTTTCCTCCGGGTACTATGGTTTCCTCCCACAGTCCCAAAACATGCACATTAGGCTAATTGGTTGTTCCAAATTGCCCCTAGGTGTGAGTGTGAATGTTGGTGTGGTGATGGTTTGGTGAAACAGGCTCCAGCTTCCCTTCAACCCTAAAAATATTTAGCGGTCTAGCAAGTGAACGAATAAATAAATGTATGAATGTTCTGGCGATTTTTGAAACAATTTCTTTTGCAATCCAGACACGCCGACGTGAGCGACCTGACTCTGTTGGATTCCTCTCACTCATCGACCTACGACTCACCATCTGAATGGATCGATGCATTTTCCTGTAATCTAGTCTGGAGATAATTAAGGTCATTGCTCAGATCAAACGTTGCCTAATTGTAGAACTGCTCTATATAATCAGAATGTTTACCTCTCCGAGTGTCTTTCGTTTCAGTCCGGTACTCTAGTTTCAAGCCGTAATGCTATTTTAATTAATGATTATTCACCAACACAGTATTTACACGGTAGACAGTTTACAAACCTGTCACATGATGTCATTAAATAGACTAATAAGGAATTAAAAAACAAGTGTTTGTATTTGTAGATATATGCTACATGCACACACAAAAGACATGCCGGTTCTCGCTGCTTTAGTTCTTTAGTAAACAATATTAAGGCTATCAATTATCTCAGCCTTCATTCTGAAGTCCATGCACACACACACACACACACACACACACACAAACAGAGCCACAGGATGGAGACTGGAAATAGGTCAGAGACAATACAGGAGAAAACTAGAGAAGGGACGCTAGAGGTGAGAGATGGGTTAGGAATAAAGCAGAAAAAGGATTAGAGATCAAGGACAGGTTAAAGACTGGAGGCAGGTTAGCGATCAGGGGATGAGGTACAGAAAAGATATGGGTGAAATATGGAAGATTGGTTAGAGAGAGAAAGAGAGACAGACTGGAGACATGATCAGGGCCGGAGATTAGTTGGAGACAGGACACAGATTAGAGGCAGGGTGTTAGTTAAACATAGAGACAGGTTACTAAAAGGACATTGGGGACAGGAGATAGGTTAGAAACTGGGCACAGATAAGAGATATTGAAAGATTAGAGACAGAACCTTAGTTTTAACCGAGTTAAAGATGGAAGACAGAAGACATGTTAAATACAGGGGACACATGGAAAACAGGAAATGGATTAGAGACAGGAGATATCGAAGAAAGAGAAAGAAATTAGAGACAATACATTGATGACAGATTAGAGACAGGAGATGGGTTAAAGACAGGGGACAGGAGACAGATGAAAGACTGGAAATAGGTTAGAGTCAGGGACAGATTTGTGACAAGGCATCAGGGACAGATTGAGGGAAGTAGAAAGTTTAGAGATAAATGCAGGAGAAGGTTTAGAGACAGGAGACAAATTAGAGACAGTTTAGAGACTGGGACAGATTAGAGTCAAGATACAGACAGGACATAAGGAACAGGTTATTAAAAAAAACATGGGTTAGAGACAAGTTAGAGACAAGAGCCAGATTACAGACAGTTTACACCAATCGAAATAGGCTGGAGTCAGAGACCGATTAAAGGCAGGGGATTAGAGACGGGATAGAGACTGTAGATAGTTTAGAAACAGGGGCAGGTTAGAGATTACAGACAGGTTAGAGACAGGGGACAGACTAGAGACAGGACATAAGTTAGAGTCCCCACATAGGAAGCGCCACTGTACTGTGAAAAGTGCGACATTTCAAATGTAGAAGAAAAGGTTAACGCAGAGGATTTTGCATTAGAATGCACTGTGGTAGATAGCAAAGACTGTATAATCTTATTATTGCTATTGCAGCTTTGAGATCTGAGTAAAAAACACCTGATAATTAAAATCTGCACATGTTGAGTGTAACGGGAAAGTTTGAAAGGTTTTGTTTCATTCGGAGTTAAGTGTAGTTATAGACAGAGACAGGAGACAGGTGAAGGCGCACAGGTTGAACATTTTAGAAGGTGGTTTTATAACCCTTTAATATACTTTAAAGAAACGATGAAGTGGTTGCACTCAGAAGGTCAGTAAACCCAGAAAAAGAGAGAAAAAAAGGCTCTTTGTGTTTTTTGCTGCCATACAGAATGCACAAATTCCCACAACATCACCAAGAGGGCTGCACTGTGGAGCTGCAAGGCCATGAAGAGCATCACACTGAGCGAATACACACAGGAACACGCGCGCACACACACACACACACACACACACACACACACACACAGGGACACAAGGGTTACAGCAGGGTCGTTATGCGTGAAAGGAGAGCCGAGGGACCAAAACAGTCCAAAAGCCACTTCTCTCATATTCTTACCCTCTCCAGCCGTGCAGAGCACACACATCTCAAACAACACACACACACACATACACACAGACACACAGCGAGAGCTATCAGGCACTGTCTCGACACACACACTGAACACAGAGCTGTTTGGAAAGCTAATTCGCTCTCCTCCTGCTAGCTGAATGATTTTCTCTCCAACCTCTCGGAGCTGAATTTCTTTAAGATCTCTGAGTCTAAATGCACCAATAATTCACACACCAATTACATAATCAATTTGTTTACATCTTTCTAAGCACATATTATTAATATGTATAACAAAACACACATAAAGCAGAGGCTATCACTGGGGAAGCCTCCTCAGTTAATCAGAGATGACAGAAAGGAATTATTTATTCATTCATTCATTCATTCAACTGATTAATCCTACTTTTACGGTCGCAGGGAATGTGGAGCCTATCTCGACTCTGGGCAAAGGCGGGTGCACCCTGATCAGGTAGCAAGTCCATCGCAGGACCAAGGAACAGCCGATTAGCCCAATGCGCATGACTTTGAATTGTGGGAGTACTCGGAGGAAACCCAGACAGTGAGGAGCATTGAGGGGATCATTCAAACTCCACAAGAAATGCCCTCGCCGAGCCCAGGACTCAAACCCAGGACCTTCTTGCTGTAAGGTGAACACACTAACCACTATGCCCCCATGCTCTCTATGATAGTATAGTATTATATAGTGTTTATAAAGGTGTCTTTACCTTTCCTTGATCAAAGAGTATGCTTTAGGTGAAAATCAGTCAGGTAAGGATCAGTAAGGATGGAGGAAGAATATGTAGGGCGGACGATATCAGAAATATTTTACACTCCATCCACTCTTCAGCTATTTGCACCAGAGGTAGATTTATCGGGCAGCTTGGAGTACTCAGCCGTGCCGATCAGCCCAAGGTCAGAATTAATAACGTACATCCGGATTCATACCTGTAATAGCTGTAATCTAGCTTCGACACATTATTATACAATTTCACTGAAATATGAGTGACAATATTACAGATATAAAGTGCAAGCCAACTCCCATTACACCGATATGATACAGGCTTTTTTAAAACGTATCTCCCACCGACACCCAGAAACCGTTTGTTCTCCATGTCATTTTATGGCAAAATCAATGAAAGGCATCAGTGGGGAAAAAAAAAAAATCTGCCTCCGAGCTCCAAGCTTTGCTGTCCCGGAAGATACGAGCTCGCTTCACTTAACAATTTAAAAGAAAAAAATTGCAAAAACAGCAAAAAATCCGTAAAGTGGAAGCACAGGTGCATCTACAGCCAAGAGCTGCCGACTGCTGACGGGTCATTCTGTCTGAAACTTTAAAATGATGTTAGAGACTCTTTCTGACGCTTGTTACCCTTCACCATCCTGCTTTAATTCCGACATAACGACTGTTACCCAATTGTTCACCTCAAATCATGTGCAGCTGTGTGGAAGCACAAAAGCAACAAGAGGAGATAAAAACACCCCGGAATGTCATATAGGGACGATTTTCTGAATGTGAAGCTGAAGGGATGGGGGATCAGCACCTCCGAGTCCGAGGCTGGGGTTCTCCGCTGGAATAGTGTGGTGCGCCCACTCCGAGTCGAGGACGAGTTTCCCTAAGAAGAAGACTTAATTATGAAAACGGAGCAGGAGATGGTAGGACAGATTGGTGCGGCATCTGCAGTAATGCAAATGTTCTACGGGTCCGTTGTGATGAAGAGAGAACTGAGCTGTAGGACAAAGCTCCCAAATTACAGGTGCGTCCCCATTCTGACGCTCACTTAAGGGTACGAGCTATGCGTAGAGACCAAAAGAAAGAGATCACAAATACAGTCGATGGTGAGATAGGGTGAGGAGGAGTTTAGTCAAGAGACAGGTGCTCAGAGTACAGCTGCTGCTCCTACGCATCGAAAGGAGACGGCTGAGATAGTTCAGGCATCTGATTAGGACGCCTTCCTGGGAGGGTGTTCCAGCCAAGTCGATCCAGAATGAGGATTCATGGCAGACCCAGAGAGAATATATCTCTCGGCTGGCTTGGGAATGTCTCGGAATCCTTGCAGAGGAGTTTTTTGAAATGCCTGGGGAGATGGGTCTTTGGGGAGAGGAGTATCTTCTCTCCAGAGGCTGATGACCCCATGACCTGGACTCGGTGGAGACCGAATGAAAGACAAAACTCTGTGTTGTGCAGTCTCTGTGCTCTACAGAAAGGTCAGTGCACTCAGTTTGAGCATTCTTTAGTTCATTCATTCATTTTCTAAACCGCTTAATTCTAAGTGACCCTCGGGGAGGCTGGCGCTAATCTCAGCTGACTCTGGGCGAGGGCAGAATGCACCCTGGACAGCTCGCCAGGCCATCGCAGGGCAGGAACACACTGATGGCAACCCAATGGCTAACACTTTAAGATCGACAGTAATGGTTCTTCTACATGCCTCTTACCACCCACAGTGAGAGACGCGGCTGGCCTTGTTAACCCAGGTACCTCCAATGGGGGGACAGCAATGACTTGGTGATAGTGGGGCCAGCGCCCTACCACCGAGCCACCATTGGCAGTAATTGGTATTATTTAAAAACAATATTATAAACACTAACATAAATAATTTCTTACAGTTCAACATTAAGAGCGTAAACATGTATGTAGGGATATCTGAGTCTGCACTTGATGTTCATTTCAGCATCATACGATTTGTGTTAATATTTTGGTTATGGATACAGATGGAATGAATAATTAAGCCTAAATGAAGAATGCTGGTGTTATATAATGGTGGTGTAGTGGTTAACACTCTTGCCGGTCAAGTCGAAACAAGAAGGTCATGGGTTAAAGCCCTGCGGTCAGCAGGGGCACTTTTGTGTGGAGTTTGCACCTTCTTCCCGTTCTCCCTCTGTGCCTGGGTTTCCTCCAGATGCTCCGGTTTCCTTCCCCAGTTTAAAAACATGCACATTAGGCAAATCGGCTACTCTAAATTGTCCCCCGGCTCAATGTGGAGTGGTTCCTCTCAAGGTATACATCCTATGGCCTCTCCCTGCTGAAGATTGGCTCAGGAATGGATGATGTTATGTAGCCATACACTGCAGCTTCTCCTGACAGATCACCAGATATTACAGGTCTAGAGTGAGGTGAAGGGTGCAACCTGTAAGGTCCTTGAACCACCTCAAGTGTCTGTATTCGCTGTAAATGAGCAGAGGCTCTATTCCAAAGGCTCCCTCAAACTGCTGACCTTTCCCACCTTATTATGGAGATTAAGTTCAGCAACCCTACAGAGAAACCTTATTTCTCCATAGCATCAGCTTTCAATAAAGGAAGGCTTAAGTACATTTACAGCATTTGGCAGACGCTTTTATCCAGAGCGACGTACAATTATAATTATTTTTACACAACTAAGCATTAAGGGCCTTGCTCAAGGGCCCAACAGTGGTGATAGTGGGGATTAAACCACTGACCTTCGGATCAGTAACCCATCGCCTTAACCACTAACCCACCAGTGTCCTTTAAGCACCTTGCTGAGAAAGCAAACATTATATGCTTTCGCTAATAACAGCGATGAACACGATAGTCTCACTTTTTCTCTTGATATTGTTGGTTTCTGTGAAAAATTAGCTGGTTTTCTTTCTTTTTTTGTTGTTACAAAAATAACCTTTAAGATCTTAACCAATTTGGCTTCAAAGAAGTCCACTCCATAGAAATAATACATGTGGCTTCTCAGGCTGCTACATCAGCCACGTTTACGATTCTATCCATTCTCGTGTGTTGAAATAAGTGACTCGACATAACTTTCTGCGAGGGATGCCAGGAAGTGGATCCATATTTGCTCTATACCAACACTCAAGTGGTGTCCCACAGAGTTCAGTGCTTGGTCCACATTCATTCTACTTCTTCCTTACACTCTCTGATAAACAATTTCTTGTTGAGGGTGTCCAACTACTATTAGGTTGACACTGAACTCATCCAATCATTTACCATTTCAGACACTCATACCCTGACAAAGTATTTGTAAATGAATATGTCTGGTAAACGAATATGCAATGGTTAGTTTTTGCACCTCGCAGCAAGCAAATTCTGGGTTTGAACCTGGGTCTTAACTGGGAAAGGCTTGGATGTTCTCCTTTTGCCTATGCTTCTTTTTACTCACTGCTCCAGTTTCCTCCCACAGTCCAAAGACCTACACTCCTAGGGCAATTAAAAGCCATTAAGTAAACTGGCTATGCTAAATTACCTATAGATTTCAATGTAAGTGTAAACAGCTGTCTGTCTCTCTTCGTTAGCCCTGTGATGGACTGGCGGGCATGTCCATGGTGTGCCATGCTCATTGCCTGATATCAGCTGGGATTTGCTTTAGCCTCCCCGTAACCCTGAATAGATAAGCAGGGTCGAAAAAGACTGCTGTCATGGATGGCAGCTTATCATCTGAAACTTGGTCCCAGGTGGAAATGTGACCTCATACGTAGATCTTGTGATATTCCTGAAGCAATTCCAGGAACCATGAAAGAGTGTCGACAACCAGCTATCGTTTTCTGCTAATATCGCTAACCTGACATGGTAATGCAGGTTTCCTCTTTATACCAGGAGGCCCCGATTCTTTCCTTTGACTCCGTGTTGTGGGAAAATAAACAACCTTCGGAGATCATTATTTCCACGAACCTTATGCTCCATTACGGTTACTTCCTTACCTTTAATTAGCATGTGGGTCAGCTGTGTCGATCTCCCTGGATAAGGGTTTTATTAAATCAGATTGTATAAGCTTTGAGCAGTGAGCGGAATGCAGCCTCCGTCACTGGCTCGGTGTTGTTGTTGACAGTTTGGGTGATTAAATCTTCTTGGCTTTGGAGCCTGTGACAGACAATTCAAAATCCTTCACATCTGTGTATTCCCCAGAATCTTTAAACATCAACCCAACCCTTCAATACTGAAACGCTGTCTCTGGCCACCGTTTTGCGGAAACCTCCACCCTGAAACAAAATGCAGATTTATTAGAGTCTTGGGAAGGCTGGAGCCCATCCCAGCCACCTCTGCACGAAGACGGGGCACACCTGAACAGCTCACCAGGCCATCACATGGCCAAAACACACAATCGTTCACCCTGAAGCATTTCGGAACAGCCAGTTAGCCTTATAGCATTAGGACTTTGAAAGGAAACCGGAGTACCCCGAGAAAACCCAAGAAAGCACGGGGAGAACATGCAGACTCCATGCAGGAACGCCGTCACAGGGTCCAGGACCTTTTCTCCGTGAAGCAGACATGCTTAGCACTACTACTGTAAGTGGATGTCTACGTTTGTGTTGCCTTGCGACGGACTGACGGCTGTTGAGGGTGCACCCTGCCTTTCGCACACAGATGTCTGAGATAGGTCTCAGCCTCCTCGCAAACCTAGTAGGATGAACAGTTTGGCCAGGGAATGGATGCGATGATGAGTTTGATGATGTTGATGTCTATTACTGGTCTATTTTTGTAGAATGCGCAGATGAGAGGATGAGACAGCTGGACTATCAGCAGAGCTAAAGGCATTGTGGGTGATGTACGAAAGTTACCGAAGTACAAGTAGACCAACACGGCGATGGAAGAGGACTGATTCTAGAACCGAACATTGTAGAATGACCTCGTGGTGTAAGCAGAAACGTGATGTAGTGGCCCAGTCGGAATAAAAACATAGTGATGTTTAGATTTGTTTTTCCAGATTTATTACAACAACAAGCCTTTCGGGTGTTTGGTGCTGGAGTCTGTATACAAAGTCATATTTCCCATCAAAACAACCATATATTCTGTGAGTGAATAATCATCTGGGAGTTTGTACCTCAGCGCAGACAGAAATACTTCTCCCTGGAGCTCATTTTTCCTCCTGCTGCACTTTGACAGCTTTCTGCAGACTACAGGAAGCTGCGAAAAAAAATTCAGCCTTACAGATAACGCACGTCTAACACACGGAGCTGCGTGAAGCGCCGCAGAGGTGCAGTTGAACGGCATGCTGGGAGTTTCTCACCGAATCAGCACAGACGGACAGCGGCTTGGGCTGGTTCTGCCTTTACATCCATTCTGACAGCGGGTGGGTGTGTTTGTGTAGGGACCGTGAAGTGTGCACTTGTTTTTATTTTAGCCATGAAAGGGTTGAGACGAATTTTAGAAAGTGTTTTTTTGGATCACATGCGGCAACTGTTACTGATCTCTGTGGTACAAAGCCAAGTGCTCTTCTGAACACATTAATGAAGGAGCGACTTATAGACACTTTGTACGGCTAAACGCTGCTTCAACCTGCACCTGCAGAAGAATTTACTCCGTACACTTTCAGCCAGGAATGGAAAAATAATCCTGATGTGAGGCGTGTGAGGGATAGTTTGTGTATCGTCAGTTTGTGAAATAATTCACAAATAAAAAATATAAAAGGTAAGATTGCATAAGTATCCTCCCCAGGCCACTCATTGTACTGATGATGAAGAAGATGATGATGATGAAGCCACTCACTGTACTGATGATGAAGAAGAAGAAGATGAAGATGATGATGAAGCCACTTACTGTACTGATGGTGAAGAAGAAGAAGATGATGATGATGGTAACGATGATGATAGAGGTATAAGTAGCCTGTAGGGATGATGAAGATGGTGATGGGGCCACTCATTGTACTGATGAAGAAGAAGATGATGATGATGATGATGATGATGATGATGATGATGATGAAGCCACTCACTGTACTGATGAAGAAGAAGATGATGATGATGATGATGATGATGATGATGATGATGATGATGAAGCCACTCACTGTACTGATGAAGAAGAAGAAGACGAAGATGATGATGATGAATTTGCTCACTGTACTAAGGCTAATTACGATGACGACGACGACGATGAAGACGATAGCGATAAAGTCACTCACCGTACTCTGCCTCATAGAAGATGATGAACTTGCGCCAGTGCAGGTCCGACAGGAGTGTGAGTAGGACGTGATCGAGGCGTACCGGCGGCCGGGCGGCGAGTGTGTACGTCTCTAAGTCAGGTTTGGTTTTGAACACACACTCTGCTCGTGGAGCTCCGTTCCCTCCACGCTGCACGAACAGGTGAGGGATGTGCATGGCATCTGTAAGGGACTGTAATGCACGAGCCGCAGTGCAGCCTGTCGATGACACCAACGCCAGGATACCCTGATTCATCAACTCACACGCTGCACACAAACAGACAGAGAGGGGGACAGTTTCAACGCCATGCTTTATTATTCACACCCACACACACACACACACACAC
>JBCNYG010000021.1:45602621-45621348 GCA_039654305.1 Porochilus rendahli | reverse complement strand
GTGGGGGTTTGGTTGTGTGTGTGTGTGTGTGTGTGTGTGTGTGTGTGTGTGGGTGTGTGTGTGTGTGTGTGTGTGTGTGTGTGTGTAGGTGTCTGTGTGAACCAAACCAAGACACAAGAGTGTTTCAAATAAGACTGTGCCCTCAATCAATTTTCTCTCTCTCGCTCTCTCTCTCTCTTTCTCTCTCTCTTTCTCTCTTTTTATCTTTCTCTCTTTCTCTCTCTCTGCATTTTTCTTTTCATCAGTACACCTCTTTCTCTCCTCTCTCATTTGCACCTCCGACCTTCTTTCTATAATTTTTCCTTTCTTTCTGTCTGGGATTTTCTCCATCTGTTTTTCAATCTCCCAGTTCAATTCAACACGGCTGTATCTGATATAATAGGAACACCGAAGGGACAAAAAAAGTAATGAGTCAATAAACAAACAACAAAATACATAGATATCTCACTCTCGTTTAACATGACATTTCTTCTCTTTCTTCTTTTCCTGACCACATCCATTTTCACCCTCATGTTCATCCTCCTCTCTGCTGTTTTTCTTTCAGTCCTTTGTCTTTTTTTCTTCTTTTTACTCTTTTGAGGGTGGTTTTATACCTGCATTTTTTCATCTCTTTGTTATCTCTCTCTCTCTTTTGCTCTCTCTCTCTTTGACTCAATGTTTTTTAGCTGTCTAGCACAGTATACATACTGGGGCTGAAATGAAATAATGAGGATGGCTGCAAAGTGGTGACTTTAATGTGAGGGAATTTGTATTAAAGTCATGTGAACATTATAATGGGAATTACAGCACTTTTTGAAGATTACCCCCCCCCCAAACCACCACCACCACCACCAAAAACTAAAAAACAAACAATATTCACTAGCCAGTTGGCTGATCAGCTATTCCATGGCCAGGTCATGTGGTTCTTCCTTATTATTTCTGAATTGGTTTGATATCCATTCCAGGGCCAATCAAGCTCCACCCACAGTGTACGGAACAATGGTGTGATTGCTTTCCTTGTTCAAGATTTTTTTACCTTGTACAACTCCCACTTTAACACCCCAAAACACCTCCAGACCATCACATTTCCCCCACCATGCTTGACAGATGGCATTAAGCACTCCTCCAGCATCTATTTAAATCTTCCTCTGACCAGAGTCTGTGTCCTTTTGTCCATCTTAATCGCTTCCTTTAATAGACCAGTCTCAGATATAACTTTTCCTTTGAGACTCTGCTTAGAAGGCTGGCATCCCAGAGCCACCTCTTCACTGTTGAAGTTGAGAGTTGGTATTTTGGGAGTACTATTTAATGAAGCTGCCAGTTGACCTGTCAGACATCTGTTTTCCAAATTCAAGACTCAGATGTACTTGTACTCTTTCTCTGTTTTGCTCCAGAGGCCTCAGACCTCTGCAGTTTCTTGGCAGTTTCTCGTATGGAAAAGCCCTCATTTTTCCGAACAAATATAAACTGATCTAGTTTTGGAAGAAAGTTCTTTTTCTGGCCATTTTGAGTCTATAATCAAACTCACAAATTCTGCTTCTCCAGATATTTAACTAGCCTGAAGAAGGACAATTTTATAGCTTCTTTAATCTTTCATTCATTCATTTATTTTCTGAGCTGCTTATTCCTAATTAGGGTTGCGGGGAGGCTGGCGCCCATCTCAGCCAACTCTGGGCGAGGACGGAGTACACCCTGGACAGCTCGCCAGGCCATCGCAGGCTTCTTTAATCAGCATAACAGTTTTCATCTGTGCTGGCATAATTGCAAAACTGATTTCTAATCCATTGGAACACAAGTGTGATAGTTGCGGAAAATGGGCTTGTGTACACCTATGCAGATATTCCTTTAAAAAATTTATAAATATAAAAATATTAATAATATAAATAGTAGTCATGCGCAACATTAACAGTATCTAGACTTTAAACCTAGTCTTTCGGATCAATTTACTATTTTTTAAATGAAAAAAAAACGAAAAAAAAACTAAGAAAATTCTTACTAATCCCTAACTATACACACACACACAAACTTTTTTCAAGGAATGTACTGGTAAGCTCAGGAAAACATCAGACCACTGAAAACACCTGAAAATTCTTTCTCTGTTATTTATTAAATTAAAAAACCCTCAAGATATAATCACCGATGATCCTCAAAACACTCATTAAATGTTATTTGCAAATAAATAATAAAAATGTTGATCTATTTGTTTGTTTATGAGTATATTAGTCTTTGTGATCCTCTCACTCTTTCATGCTCTATCAGTCATGTCCCTAGGCTTTTTCCCTTTTATGCATCTCTCTGTCTAGCTCTGCATTTCTCTAAATCGCTGTGAGACTCTTGTTTGTCTGCCCACCTCTCTCTCTCTCTTTCTCTATCTCCCTCCCTCTCTCTCTCTCCCTCCCTCCCTCCCTCCCTCCCTCTCTCTCTCTCTCTCCCTGAGTGTGCGTGTTAGCAGGAAGGACAAATTGCATATGACAGAGTTTTCTGGTGTTAGGATTCATACTGGAATGAGATGAAAGTTAACCACCCCCCCCCCCAAAAAAAAATCAATAAGGTCAACAATGAAATATTAATAAATTCTTGTAGGTGTTTCATATGTCTCTCTCTCTCTCTCTCTCTCTCTCTCTCTCTCTCTCGCTCAGATGTGTGATTGACTTGAATCGCCTTGATGAGGATGAAAAGTGTGAGGGGTGTTTTTCTCTGCAGAAAGACCAGTGGTGCACTATGGGTAATTTGTTAAAAAAGCATTGGTGTCTTATACGTTCATGCAAACACCTATATCCACACACACCCATCTACACACACACACACACACACACACCTGTTACTGACTTCATGGCACACAGCAACGTTTGAATTTGCATTCTGTTATTACACACACACACACACACACACACACACACATAATCATTTCCCTCCTGTTCAGTTTAGAATAAACGCTCGTGCAGGAACACAGAAGACACACAGTGCGCATGCACTATTTAACTATTCTGTATAAATTACCCTATTGTAAATTATAATGTATGTTCATTCAGTTGTATTTTTAAAGAGAGACATATTTAAGTCGGTAAAACAAAGCGACCAACTTTGCGCATCCGTACACAAGAGCTCGAGAAAGATGCGCGCGCCAAACGGATCGTCTGTGTTAACTGGTGCGAGCTTTCCTGGTGCACCGATTTCAGACAAGCGGAGAAGTTCCGTGTGTGTGTGTGGCTGCAGACCTTCAGCGTGAAAACACCCACACACACACACACACACACACACACACACACACACACACACACACACACACACACACACGCTCGCGCGCGCACAGTAGGAGCGCCATCAGTTAGTCGCGCGTGCATTAATTTAACTGCGTTAATATTTATTGTCGGGGTAAATAAACAAACAACTTTTGTTTACACACACACACACTCATTCACACACACACACGCAAGGTCCTACCGATGTGGATGATTGAGTCAGCGTGTGCCGGGGCCGGGTGCGAGAGCGCGAGCCACAGCACCGACACGCTGAGCGCCAGCAGCGCCATCCTCGCGCGCGATCATCCACAGACACACGGGAGCAGAGAGACGGAGAGACGCGCACAGGGAAATACAATCCACCGGAAAATACACACCACTGTACATACACTGGCACACACACACACACACACACACACACGCATACAAAACTGCGCGCGCGGACAGCGTTCACGCACAGAGAGCACGAGAGAGCGCGCGCGCGCACGCGCGCACAAACACACACACACACACACACACACACACACACACACTGCTCAGAGCTTCACGGGTAGAAGCAAAAGGCGTAGAAGAGGGAACGAGGGATGGAGGGAGGAGGTTGGGAGACAGCACACTGAAGAGCCCCTGAACACCACTGTCACCTTTCTCTCTCTCTCTCTCTCTCTCTCTCTCTCCCTCTAATGTATGTATATATTATGTGTGTTTGTGTGTTTGTGTGTTTGTGTGTGTCTGTGTGTGTCCATTTCATACCATAAAAGTCTCTAGTACATGTCTCTTGCTGTCTCTGTCTCTTTCTGTTTCTCTTCATACATTTCTTACTTACAATCTGTTTTTCTTTCCCCCAGTATTTCGGACTTAACTCCCTCTAAACAGTGTGTATTCTCTTATTTTCCATCTCTTGTTTGTGTGTGTGTGTTCCTGTCGGTCTCTGTGCAGGTGTGAATAATAACAGGTGTATACGATAAAGTCTGTCTTTCTCTGCAGTGAGAGTCTTAAGTATGTATGAGAAGGATCACAGCGCCCTCTATGGTCACAGCACAGCACCGTAGCCATGAATCAATGACTCAATAATTCCGACTCAATAACTCAGCAACTCTCTCGCTCTCTCGCTCTCTCTCTCTCTCTCTCTCTCTCTCTCTCTCTCTCTCTCTTACACACACTCTCACTCTCTGTAGGTGTGTGTGTAAACATCTGTCATATTTTACAAAACATGCCACATCATCATCTCACTGACTAGCACATCATGTGACTCCCTCCTACAAACTGTCTCAGACAGGATTAGTGTTTCAGACATGGGTCTGTTCAGTCATGTTCCCTGAATGTCCTTTGCAGTGACTACTTTCGATAATTTTAGCCAGGAACAGAGAGATTTGTTCAGTGAATGATCCTCAAATCATTTTCCATTTAACAGAGAATATGTGCTGATTACAATCATTTCCACCGCAGCACGGCAGTATTTCCAAAACCGGGGGGTACTAATTAGTTAGGCCTGACAGTAGCACAGCTGCAAATCACAGGTTTATATGAATATGCTTATTCTAATTGGTTATCGTTTCTATAGTAACCACTCATTCACAGGGAAATGAGTAGAGCAGATACATCATATATACAAGTAATCCACTACATATCATTCCTTTATTGATTTTATTTGCATTTAATGTTGCATACAAAATTTGTTATAGGACTTATACATACTCTTTCAGCAGTCTTTCTTTATCTGGCCTTCACAGTTAATTAGCACATACGCCTCACAGAAAAAGGTTTCTGGGTTCGACTCCCGGGCTCCACCAGGGCATTTCAATGTGGAGTTTGCATGTTCTCCCCGTGCTTGTGTGGGTTTCCCCCAGGTACTTTGGTTTTCTCTCACCGTCAAAAAACATGCACTGTAGGCTACATGGCTGCTCCAAATCGCCCCAGGTGTGAGTGTGAGTGTTGGCCCTGCGATGGCCTGGTCAGCTGTCCAGGGGGTACCTCGCCCATGCCCAGAGTTGGCTGAGATGGGCGGCAGCCTCCCCATGACCCTAATTAGAATTAATTTACGGCTTTGTAAATGAAAGAATGCATGTGGTGTAAAGAATATTGGTATATATTACAGTGGAACGGTGCAATCTGATTGGTTCTCTATTCCAATGATGTTAGACATTATTCTGAGTGGATGATGCTTGAAATCAAATTGACAGACACTCACAGTTTGTCACGGTCACGTGGCAGCATCTCATCATCATCATCATCATCATCATCATCATCATCATCATCATCATCCCACTAAAATGAAAAATAAGCCATAAAAATCTCATTTATGTTTTTTCATTATGTTCCCATGTAGGATATGTTAAACTCTAAATGAGTTTTAAAAGACACCACTTCACAGCACTGATGCAGCTGCTCATTGAGATCACTGTAGGACTCACTTGCATCTGTCATGTTCTGAACATTAAGGACGCAAGTCTTGTGGACATCCCAAAATATTAACTTTAGCTGCAAACAATTAAAAAGCACAATCTGTCCATCAATAAATAAAAATATAATTGTCGGGAATGGGCAGTGGTGTGGAATAATCTTCTTTGCTAAGGATTAAAAATTATAACTCTGCAATTACTAGAACTTCTATTTTACTCACTCACTCATTTTCTAAACTACTAGGGTGGCAGGAAGGCTGGAGCCTATCCCAGCCAACAATGGGTGAAGGCACAGTACACCCTGATCAGCTCCCTACAACATTGCAGGGCCAACATGTACACACCTAAAAAGGAAAGGAAATTTAATCCTAATGTGCATATCTTTGGACTGTGGGAGAAAAACGGGGTACGCGGATGAAACCCACACAAGCATGGGATGATCACGCGAACTCCAGAAACGTCCGAGCCCAGGAATCAAACCCAGAACCGTCTTGCTGTGAGGTGGACATGCTAACCATTACACCATCATGTCACCCACTCCTATTTCAGTAACATTGAAACTCCTAATTCATTCGCAGCACTCCCACTTCCTGTCTGTGTTTTATTATTCCGAGTTGCTCTCTCTCTCAAACCCTTCTCTCTCTCTCTCTCTCTCTCTCTCGCTCTCTCACTTTCTCTCACTCATCATCACTCTCCACATGCTCTTTTGCTCTCTCTCTCTCTCTCTCTCTATCTCTCCAACTCTCCTTTTCTCTTGCTCTCACTCACACTCTCTCATGTGCTCTTGCTCTCTTACATGCTCTCTCTTTCACTCCCTATCTCTCTCTTTCTAGCTCTCTCTCTCTCTCTCTCAACTTCTCTCACTCATTCCTACTCTCTCTTTCTCTTGGTCTCTTGCTCTCTCTCTTTCTCTAGCCTTGTAACTCTCTTTTTCTCTTCCACTCTTTCTCTCTTTCTCATGGCCTTTTCATACTGTTCCACTTTGTGTTTGTCGTATCACAAGCAGACACACATTTTGACTTTTCATTTTCTCATTTTTTGAATATAAAGGAGAAGGATTTCTAAAGGTTAGAAGGATGTGACTACGTGGAACTTTTAATTACACATCAGACGTATTTTCCTCTTTTCTCTCTCCTCATGCTACGTGCAGTTCATAACAATTAACATTCACACACAACCTAATTACACACTGACCTTTAACATTCAGAAAGTTTAGCTCATTTCTAGTTGGTGATATCATGTAATGCTAGTCTTACTTTAATGATGCTAGTAATGATGCTAGCTAAAACAAATATTCTCTTGTGGATTTTTGAGAATAGTTTATAAATTGTTTACTGATGTGCCACAGCTGCATTATGTGACATTCTTATTGTCAACAATCCCATAATTCTGTTCAGTGCACTAGAGAAAACATGAAATTTATACAGTTACACAATTTCCAAAATAGACTCTCTGATCCATGGGAATAATTGACAAATGTAACCAAAATTGCCAGAGAATCATATTTAAATTTAATAATTTGCCCATAGAAGCTAAAATTTGAAAGGACACCCAAAAGAAAAAGTTTAACATTTAAACAAATTACTTGAGGAGTCAAATATCACTTTGGTGAGTCAAATGCATTTATTAATGACATCTATTGAATACATTATTAAAAAAAATCAAAAGGACTTACTGTTGAAGTTTTACATCCATCCATCAGGGGGAAGTTGGAGCCCATCCCAGGTGACTTCAGGTGACAGTCGGGGTTACACCCTGAACAGGTCACCAGTCTATTACAGGACTTACACAAACCCACACAACTATGGGGGACTGTAAAATGAATTTGGTTTGTAGAATGAAATTAGAGTACCCAGCATGCAAACATGCAAACTCCAAAAAGTCCCATGGCTTTGAACCCATAACATTTTTGCTATAGGATGATACGGCTCACTGCTGAGTCACATTGCAGCCCGAGTCGTTAATGAATGAAAGGGAAATACTGTAAGAATCATTTGTATATGTAAGAGTACTTTATAAATGTAAGTGACTCGACTGATCAGGCATTTAAAAAAATTAAGCAACTCACTAGATGAGTGATTTATAAACATAAGTGACTCACTGGATGGGTGATTTATAAACATAAGTGACTCACTGGATGAGTGATTTATAAACATAAGTGACTCACTGGATGAGTGATTTATAAACATAAGTGACTCACTGGATGAGTGATGTATGAATGTAAGAGGTGCACAGGAGGAGTTATTATTAAACCTAAGTGACTCATTGGAGGAGTTGTTTCTATACATAGGCTGAAAAGTGTTGCATTGGAATGCATTTGACTCACTGGATGAGTCAGCCATAAATGCAAACAACTCAGTATGCATGAAACAACAATTATGCATGAAAAAAGACTCACTAGAGGAGTCATTCATACAATGCAAGTGACTCAGGAGAAATTACTCATAAACATAAATGACACACAAGGGAAGTCACTTGAGGAATCTGTTATAAATGAAATCGATTCACTGAAAGATTCACTCACACATGTAAGGGACTGAACTGGTAATTAAAATAAATTTAACAATTTCTTGAAGGAGTCGCAACATGGTGATTAGATAAATCATTTATGACTGTAAGAGACTCCCTCTCATGTCTCATTAATTTGCCAAACTGCTTAAAACACCACATGAACAGCTCCAGGCCTTTGCAGGGCCAATACAAACAACCATTCACTCCAACCTATGGGCAATTAGTTAGACAGCCAAGTAGTCCAATGTGTATGTCTCTGGACCGCTAGACGAAACCTATGCAAATATGAGGGGGGCATGCAAGCTTTACACAGAGGTACCCAAACCCACGACTCGAACTCAGGACCTTTTTGCTGTGAGGTGGATGTGCTAACCACTAGATCATCAAGCCAATGGCAGACTCACTGGTAGAGTGTCATTTCTGTCATTTCTAAACTAACTAAAGAAGTTGTCGAAGGAGTCATTTATGAATATATATGTAGGCAACTCAGTGGAGACGCTCTGGATAAAAGCGTCTGCCAAATGCTGTAAATGTAACAGGAACTCTTTCTAAATGAAAGTGACTCACAGGAAGAGCCTCTTCTCAATATCATTAATTTTGTTGGACTCAAATAAAAATCGGGGCAGTGGTGGTCTGGTATGGTGCTGGCTTACTGATCTGAAGGTTGTGGGTTCAAGCCCCACTATCGCCAAATTTTCACTGCCATTCCCCCTTAGTGCAGCTCACTGGGTTATCAAAGGCCACTGTCTGTGGTGAGTGGCATGTAAAAGAACCATTCGTAAAGAGTACGCCACTGGGTTGCTGTCAGCATGTTTCTGCTGGCAGGCTGTCCAGGGTGTACTATATAAAATATAAAAAATGTAAAAGAATGAATCAAGAGTCATTTACAATGTAAGTGGACTAATAAGGAGTTGTTTTTATATATAAATAAATCACTTTTATTAACTGGTAACCAACTTTATGTACTTTTGTGTTTAAAGCTTTTGTGGCTAATGTAATGGGTTAAGTTAGTAAACAGCTGTGCGACTGTGTTTGTGCTGAACTCAATGTGCTGAAAGGATCATTTTTCTTATAATGCTCAGAGACCTGCAGAAAGAAATCATACATTTCAAGACTAAAGCTGAACAAATGTGTAAAAATAAAACAATGTGGAAAATAATGATGAAAAAAAAACAAAAACAGGAACATGTGGGCAGCTGAGGATTCTGACCTGCACATGAGTTAAACAGAGTGTTAAAGCACGTGGGTGGACAGAGGAGTGTAAAGGAAACGAGAGAAGGATGAAGATATAGTGCATTAAATGACTTAATCTTCAACCTTTAATCTGCACAATTACAGATATGGCATGAGGAGAAGCTGCAGGATTAATCCTACAGTCCTCATTAAACCCACATCATAATGAACAGTGTACACAATAACAGCTTCATACAGCGGTCAAGATGAAAAGCTCATTAACGCAGATCACTTAACAACATGCGCTTAATGAAGTATGTTTGACTAGACATCACAACTCACTAGACTAAATATAACACATTAGATTATCAGGAGTTCTTCACTGACATCTTGACATTCCCCACACACTGCTCGGAAACAGATAAACAAGAGGAGAGCGCAAACCACCGCCAAGCCGAGTTGTTAGAAACGTAAACGTCGTTTATGGCGTTAATCAGAAAAAGAGTTATTTACATATGAATGTGAGCCACAGCAGGCATCATTTGGTCATTTTAATGAATAAGAAGGATTTGTTTATGGCTGTATGTGAATCACAGCAGAAGTCATCTAGAAATGCATGTGAATCAGAAAAAGTTGTGATTAAATGCATAAGAAATATATAAGAATTACAGAAGGAGATATTTACACTTTAATACGAATCACCGCAGGAGTTGTTTAGAAATGTAAAGGAATCGCTTCAGGAGTTGTTTATAAGTGTATGTAAATTAAAGCAGGAGTTGTTTTGGAAATGTAAATGAATCATTTCAGGAGTCGTTTACAAGGGTATGCAAATTACAACCGGAGTTGTTTTGTAAGTGTAAATGAATCATTTCAGGAGTCATTTACAAATTTAGGTAAATCATAAGGAGAATAATTTACAAATGTATGTGAATCACCGCAAGAATCATTTAGAAATGTAAATGTATCAGAAGAGGAGTTGTTAAAGTGAATAACGTAGAATAATTTAGAAACACAATTGTGTCAGGAAAAACGTTGTAATCAAATATATGTGAATTACAAAAGGAGTCATTTGAAAATGTATGTGAATCTCTGCAGGAGATATTGGAAAATCATTACGACAGTCACTTATGACTGTATATGAATCACACAGGAGTTGTTTAAAGATGTGAAAATTAGAATTCCTGTAGTGGTTTTGTAAAGTTATTTTCACATGCTGATAAATTACTCAAGGGGTTGTTTACAAATTAATCACATTGTTAATCATATTTTCATTTTATAAAAGAAACGCTTATTTATGAGAAATTGTTTATGAAGTGAACGTGAAGACTTTTTTTCTCTTTGCTCTGATTTTTTTAATGTCTCTGTGTTTGTGTAAACTGTCCAGCACCACACAAGCTTTTAATAGAACTCTGTGTGTGTTAGAATGAACTGTTGAAATAAACTCCATTCAGAACACTTCTCTTAAACAGTAGCATTAGTGACGGAGTCAAGTCTTGAGGCGATCTGCTTCTCTGGCAGATAAAAATCCATCCGTCTGTTCTCCTCTTTTATCCACTCCCACTCCATCTCTGTTCCTAAAGGAAATGGATCGTGAAATAGAGCCTCTGAACCCTAAGGGATCGGAACCAATAACCATTGACACAAACACTCACTCGTTGATTTGTACTGTTAGAGACAGATAGGCTAAATGCTCTCACCTTAGACGGCTTAAAGTTTAAGGATTTTAAAACTACATGATTTGAAATAAAACACATGACATTAAATATTTCACTGCAAAGAAAAAAACTGAAATATTGCTTTCTGTTTTTCTTTAATTCTATTTGTCTCTTTCTCTTTTTGTCTGTCTCTTTTTCTCTCTCGGGTACATTTCTGCATCCCTTGCTTCCACTCCCTCTTTCTCTCTCCTCCTTTCTTTTCCTCTCAGCATATCACTCACTCTGTAGTTCTCTCTCTCTATCGCTCACCTTCTCCCTCTCCCTGTCTCTCTCTCTCTCTCTCTCTCTCTCTCTCTCTCAGAATGTGTCTGCATATCCATCTCAGTCTCTCATTCTTTGTTACTTCTGTCTTCATCGCTCTCTCTCTCTCTCTCTCTCTCACACACTCTATCGCTCAACTCCTCCGCCTCCTTTTCTCTCTCTCTCTCTATTGCTCACCTCCTCCCTCTTCCTGTCTCTCTCTGTCTCTCTCTCTCAGAATGTGTCTGTATGTCCATCTCAGTCTCTCATTCATTTTTTCCTCTCTCTCTCTCTCTCTCTCTCTCCATCACTTTGTCCATGGACTGTTTCTTTTGTTCTTGTTTTTTAAAATTACACCAGGGACCACTTTAAGTAGGCTCTTGCACTGTATTTTGTTTATTATTGTATAGAGGAAGAGTAGTTCCAGCTACACTAGTGATTTTTTTCTTAATTCCGATAAAAAAGGAGAATACTGCTCAAATTTTGTGATTTCTCCACTGTAGTAAAAATAGTAGCTTTTCCCTGATATAATTCTGAATTACACTCCTAAATATTAACTAACTTCTACCTTTGGAGGGGTATTTTCATGCAATCTAGAAAGATGTTTTTCTGCTTGTAAGACCTACTTAGAATCTGAGTGGCTTTTTCGGGATCCTTTGTCCGCCAAAAATGTCTTCTCCAGAAAATAGACTTTACATGTGGAGAACAGAAATGCTTTTTTCAGATAATTACTGCTTTTTTGAAAGCAGCATAGTACTGTACAATGTGAAATACTTTCAGTACAAAGTTTCACATTATCTTGATAAGAATGTCTGTCAAAAAGGGTCTTCTCCGGAAAACCACAATGATTGGCACTGATGCTGTTGTTACTGCAGTTAATAACATATACAACTAATGTTGCATGAAACCTGCTCAGATCATGTGATTAGTGAGCTTTTTGTTCTTAATTCTGCAATTAAATTTTTGCATGCCTTATTCTGATACACTAGACTTACTATATATAGAGCGAGACCCTGTACCTGTTATACTTTCACCCAGTGTAATTTAGACACCATTAGACCTGTAGCTCTGATACTTCACCCCTAATATTCTTAATTCATAAGTTGTTGACTGGTAACAAGAAACTGCAAAAACTAGGAGTTTTATTTTTGAGCTACACTGAACCTAAAAGGTGTACCCCGATTGTGAAACAGCCCCCATGAAAGATCCGAGATAATAAGAACTCAGTGTGTAAACATATCTTTTCTTTTGATAGACAAAACCTTTATTTTATTTATTTATTTATTTTGATTACTGGGGTGAAAGTATCAGTATACATGTAAGCATGAAAAATTGCAGGTACATGGTGCTCGCCAGCACTAAAAACACGAGTTGTTTGAAATGCAGAGAAATAAAACGCTAAAACGTTGAGCTGTACAGTCAGGGAGCTCCGGGGTGACACAGCTAAGATAGAGCTCCAGCAGAGCAGAGACGGTCAGCAGGAGAGCACCAGGTCCTGAGCTCAGGGAAAATAACTCTCAGAACACTGACACGCAACAGGCTGAGACGAACGAGGTCAGTACTGGGTCCAACTATATTGCTAATGATGCTAACACTGTACACAACTTTGACACTACTGATAATAATAGCACTGATAGTGAATCGAACCCGGGGAGCGGTAAGGACAGAACGGGTACGTCATCCATCTATCTTCAGTAACCTCTTAGCCCCGCCTCTTCCCTCAGCCCCTTTTCACATTCACTGTGCCCATGTGTCCCTGTCAATCCCCATCTCTGTCCATCATTGCCTATGTGTCTCCACTCGTCCATCCATCTTTTCATTTACCCTTCCACCCGCCTTTGTCTTTCCTGCCTTTATTCCTTCCTTCCCTCCTTCCTTCCTTCTGTCATTCCCCCCTTTCCTCCTTCCATGTTTCCTTCCTTCTTTGCATCTTTCCAGCCATCTGGTCGTACTTCCTTCTGAATTTCTCCCTTGCTTTAATCGGTCTGTCTGCCATTTGATCAGTTAGCTGCTTTTCTTCCATCAATCCTTCCTTTGGTCATTCTTTCTGTCTGTCCTTACTTCTGTCTGTCTTTCCTTCTATCTTTCCTTCAACCCTGTGATTATAGATGGATGTGAAAAAGTGACAGATGTGGGATTAGGGACAGATGTGTAATTAGTAATAGATGTGTAATTAGTGACAGAAATAATCAAACACTCACCAGGAATTTCTGCAGATCCTTTTGTCCATCCAGGAAGGAGGAGACAGGGACACCAGGGACACCAGGGACACATCCAGGACACCCATTAAACTTGAACTACCTTAAGTTATTTTCTCTCTATTTTCTACAACAGGAAGTCAGACAGGAAGTGCGCCTCCAGCAGTGGGCAATGTGGAAAATAAAACATTTATAAAAACTTTGAAAACAATATACAAAAGAACACATACAAACAGAAAGCATAAGAGTGGGGGGGGTAACATAGAAGAAAAATAAATGAAATAAATCCTTCCTAATTGGGTTATGCATTGGAACTTATTATTAATTCATCATTTCTTTGTGTAAGTGGGGCCGGTGGTGTAGTAGTCAGGGTACTGGGCTCATGATCAGGAGGTTGTGGGTTTGTATCCCTGTTAGACCCCCACCATGTCAAGACCCCTCGGCAAGGTTTGAACCACAAGGGTGCCTCTGTCCACCCAGCAGTATAAATGGGTACTGGTAAAAAATAAATACAGGGATGGTGACCTGAATGGAAGGAGGAGGAGTTGAACTCCTAGTTGCTTCACGCTACGGAAATCAGGGATAAGCACCAGCCTGATGGGTGTAAAAGCCCAACAGACTTCACCTTGTTTAGGCGGCATGGTGGCGCAGTAGTTAGCACATCGGGCTTCCTCCAGGTTCTCTGGATTCCTCTCACAGTCCAAAAACTTGCACTGTAAGCTAATCGGATTCTCCAAATCACCCCTAGCTCCGAGTGCGAGTGTGAATGGTTGTGTGTGTGTTAGCCCTGCGGTGGCCTGGCGAGCTGTTCAGGGTATACCCTGCCTTCGCCCAGAGTATGACGAGAGGAGTATCAGCCTCCCCACAACCCTAAATAGGACTAAGTGGCTTAGAAACTGCATGAATTTCTTGTTTAATAACATGTTTTCTTTTATACAACTATTTAAAAGATCTATCTATCTATCTATCTATCTATCTATCTGTCTGTCTGTCTGTCTGTCTGTCTGTCTGTCTGTCTGTCATCTAAAACATGCAGATGTTTAGGATAATAATTGTGAAAATTACACATTAATTATCTCTAATCTCTTCTCTTTCAATCATTTTTTATTCTCTGTTATAAGGAATATTCATACCTCAGTCTATTTCACAGAGAGGATGAAGATTCTTAAGGTAAACTGTTTTCTTGTTTTTATTTTTTATCTTTTACTGTTTGCCTTTTTTTTTTTTATTGTTGCCACTTTGGTATTTTTCTTTTCTTTAATTTTTTTTTCCACCCGAAAACCAGCTGAAGAAATCCTGCATGCACTTGCATCTTAACAACCTCCTATTTTTTTTCTATTTTATTGAAATCTTTTACATCATTCAGCTTGAAGCCCTGATCAGCGGATAGGGTGTTTTGCACATACCCAGTAAAAGGTCAGAGTCATAATAAACGTAATTAAATCTAATAAATTGTTTAATAAATATTTATATGAAACACTTATGGTCAAGTGATGATATTTACTGAGCCAAGTTTCCTTCTTGCTTGTGTAATATTCTTTGAGAAATTGCTGTTATAAGTCAGAACTCTTCAGTGTGTGTGTGTGTGTGTGTGTGTGTGTGTGTGTGTGTGTGTGTGTGTGTGTGTGTGTGTGTGACGGCGTAGTGGCTTTATAGAGGTGGAAAAAACACAGCGGGAAGCAAGTGGATTCCTAAAAACCATATATGTCCAACAACACTTGACCACTTCTATGACCGCACACATGGGTACTTATAAGCCTTGTAGTTATTTTTCTTCTACACACTTTCTCAAGCCTTTTTAGATTCAGCCATGAGCCATAACATGACAAATCACATAAAGTGGCAGCTTGAAACAACTTTATTCTTTGACATGAAGTGCTTTCTCATGGAGCCCTGCTTCATTACCTCAGATTCTAGTAATATATTTAAATACATATTAAATGCACCATGCACAGTACTCATGTTTAGGAATAAATTAGCATTAAACCAAGCTCAATAAAAATAAGACCACTGCACAAATTCATAGACCGAATAATGTATACTTGTGTACTTTTTGAAATGTTCCTAAGCAAACAGTTTGAGGGCAAGCAGTGTTTGAGTAGTGCACCTTGAGTGTAGAGCTTGAGTGCAGTGTGGTGAAAAGGTTTTTCAAGCAAACAAACAACAAAAAAAACAGGTTTTACTTACAACTCAGTCTCCGTTTCAGAGAAATCACTGAAGAGCGTGCTACCGTTGGAGCGTGTAAGTCCCGGCGAAGGCTTTTCACTCTTATAGCTGCTCTGACTGCTTCCTAGACTTTCTTCCCCATCTTCCTGCGGCAAAGGATCTGGCCTTGTCCCTGGTGAGCTGACAGGTTTCTGGAAAGCTCCGTTCATACCTCCTTCTGGCAAGCCCAGAAAACAAGGACATCGAGCCCTAAGCTCCTTATAAAGGTAGTTAAGGCTTGGCATTTGCAACCAGGGACATCCTAGAAGGCTCTTGAAGGCTGTACGAAATTCTTTGCTTCTGCAGTAGATTATGGGGTTGAGGCCTGAATTGATGTAGCCGAGCCAGTTTAATAATCGGAAAACATTTGTTGGTATCAGGTCGCGGTCAAAGCTGTCAATGATATTGGCTACAAAGAATGGCAGCCAGCAGAGTGTAAAACATCCCATGATGATTCCCAGAGTCTTCAAGGCTTTGTGCTCCTTGACAACGCTTAATCTGGATGGCCTTCGTCGGGTGGATTTGCGTTGACCCGATGAAGCACTGCCGCTGCTTGTAGTTGATGGTAAGTTGTTGTTACCATTGCTGGTTATATTTTCGTTCTGGAATCGTTGCCGGCTCTTCCCTATTAGCTGAACCTGCCTTGTAGCAATAACAAACACCTTGGTGTAGACAAAGATCATGATGATTAGAGGGATGTAGAATGAAATGCCTGATGACACAATTACAAACCCTTTGTTGGTAATGAAATCACAGCATTTCTGATCAGTATAGCATCCTTTAGCTTTTTCATCTCCAGCCTTCCAAATGTTAGTCATGCGAGGGGATGAAGTGAGAGCAGCCACAGCCCACACCAAGCATACAATCAATCGAACCCGCCACTTGCTAAGCAGAACTTTGTGGCGTAGGGGTCTTGTGATGGCGATATATCTGTCCACTGAGATCGCACATAGTGTCTCAATGCTGGCAGTCACACACAAGATGTCTACCGTTGTCCAAAAAGTGCACCATCCCTCTGTAAGTTGCCAGACACCTGTTACGACAATGGTGGCCCCAAGCGGCACCACCATTACCCCCATGATGAGATCGGCGCATGCCAATGACATGATGAAGATGTTGGTTACAGTTTGTAGCATAGCGGTCCGTGCAATTGCAATGATGACCAGCAGGTTGCCCAAGATGATGATGATGACGATGATCACCACAGGAATCAGGAGTCTATAATCTGGCTCGCTGATGCTGGAGGAAGAGTTGGTGCTGTTCATGTTTGGAGTTTGAAGGAACAAGCAGACTAAAAACTATCTCTTAATTTTGAAGTGAACAAGCCCCAGCAATGAGTACTATGGCATTCCTGATATACCTCACAGCCTTGGCTCTTTAAGTTGGAACACATATGGTTTCATTCTCATGAGTTGAAGTCCCTCAGATCAAGTCACAGTGTCTCCAAGAACACAAAATATGAGTTCTTTTCTGGTTTGCCATCACTCATTCTGAAGAATACATCTGCTCGTTTTGCGGTGGAGCAGCAGGAAAAAGTTCATGCACTGGATGCTGTGTGGATCTTCTAGATGTCTTGAAGAAGTATTAATTGAGATTAGTCCTTGCGAGATAGTAGTATGGAGAGCGCCTTCACTTTTTAATCACAAAAAAATCCAGAAGATAGGCAGATATGCACTTATTCTTTAGGTATAGTCCATTTGGTTGGGATTTTTTGACTTGTTGTTGCTGCCTTGAGTGCAATAAAGTGAAGGTGCAAAGAGCATTGACACTCCTGCTCCGAATATACGAGTGAACTGTGGCACTGCACCCTCGCTCTGTCTCGCTCTGCTGTTCCCTCCCACTCGTGGTTTCCCCCACCTCTCTCTCTCTCTCTCTCTCTCTCTCTCTCTCTCAGTGGATGTAGCATTCACTGTGCAGTATTTTTTTGGGGAGGGGTATAACCGGGTTGATGAAGACAGCTGTGAACTGTGTCTGTGTTTGTTTCTTACGCAGCGTAATGTATACACGGCCAGTTGAACAAGATTGGTGTTTAACAGATTACTTTTTTAACTCATAGTGATGTACGGAGGTCATTTGCCTTGGTTTTATTAAAAGAAGAAGTCATTGGGAAACATGCTTCTTTCATAAGCAAAATATTGACAGTTTTTGCTTACATATTCAGTATCATTTCAGTTGCATAATGTTTGCTTGCTTCATTTTAAGTTGTTTGTTTATTTGTTGGGTTAACAGATTGTACAACAGTTACAAGTGTACCAACCTGTTCATCTGCAGTCTGAAAAAGACTGTTTGTTTTACTTTATGCTTATTTTCCTGGATATCAACCGGAAGCTGTCAGAGAAGCATCTCCGAAATTGTGAAACTAACAACCAAACTTAAGACTACCTAACACAACGATCGATTCTGATTAGTCAGTGAGTGGTGGTTATTTCTTATAACCCTAGCCCTGACAATCGTTCTAGCATTCCACCCTTCACTGTCTTTGTTTTTCTTGTGGATCTCATTAATCAGTATACACTGCCATTCTGATGTCACCTCTGATACCAGATTATGATGGCAGCCCTGATGTCTTCAGAATGACATTCCTGTCTCTGTAGTGTTGCAATACAATGGCAGCCATTCCCCACCCCCTTACTAAGAGCACTAAAAATAATTGATGCTTATCAGATCTGCCACTCACGCCAACCAGGCTACAATAAGGAAGACCAATCAAGGCAGATAGTTGGCATTAAACTGGACTCAGTGGGTAGTCTTGAAAAGAAAGCCTCGAGTAGTTCCTTCCTTTGGAGCTCAAATACACTTGTGGATGCACAAACAGGGCTGTCATTTTATTTGCTACCCTAAAATCATTCCAGTGTGAGTGACCATTCTTGTACTTTTTTTTTTTTTTTCAGATTTCACGTCAGTACTGAACAACAAAACTTTGTTCTAATGTTTATTATTTTTCTGAACAGGCACAGTTACATCGAGGTGGGCAAACAAGTGAATTGCGCATCTGTGTGTGTGTGTGTGTGTGTGTGTGTGTGTGTGTGTGTGTGTGTGTGTGTGTGTGTGTGTGTGTGTGTGTG
>JBCNYG010000021.1:45266554-45279657 GCA_039654305.1 Porochilus rendahli | reverse complement strand
TCACGGTTCCACCAAGTTCCCTCAGGATCGTCACGGTTCAATCCCATGACCCCCCAAACACACACACTCCTCACGATTCTCTCAGATCTTGGAGATCGTGGACATCATGCCCCAGTGTAATGTGTTAATAGTTAATGTATTAAAGTTTTACTGTCATAAGATTTAATATTTTATTTAACGTTGATGGAAGGAGTCTCCAGCGTCAGTGCTCTGTAACATGATGTCATTCTTGAATTAATGTAAACACGCTGTATGTGGTGTATAAGGATACATAATTGATAATTGTGTGTGTGTGTGTGTGTGTGTGTGTGTGTGTGTGTGTTTATTTCAGATGTTGCGGCGATTGTAATACCTGTAGTTGTAGTTGTAGTAATAGCAGCAGCAGTAGCAGTATTGTATCTACAGAAGAGAAAACGGCCGTGTTGTAAACCACCGGAAAACCCGAATAATCCTGAGGTGAAAATAAACAGATCACAACCCTCAGATCCTTTTGTTTCTTCCTGATTTGTGAATTTTTCACCTCTCTTTCTTTCTCTCCTCTGTAGACGGTGCCAATGTTGGATGGTAAGTTTTTTTATTTTTTTTTTAAATCTCTCATAAAGAAATCAAACTGGTGGGAGGGGTTTATAAGTATTATTATTTATAATTTGTATAAATGAATGAAATTTTTTTAAAGTAAAACAGATTTTGAACAGAATACAGCTAGCAAGCGTAGATCGCACTGATTTACTATTTATTATTCACACATTTAAACCCAACTGTCAATTTTATCAACGTTGTTTAGGCGCAACTCTTCTAAACCTCTCAATCCAATGCAGTATTCGTCCCCAAATATTCCTTTAAACCCTAAATATCCAGAAGAGGTTTATTTACTTATCTTAGCGAGCAATGCTAGTGCCAGCTTTAGCCGTGTATGAGGCTAATCATTCACTGCTAATCAGGTCGTTAATACTACCGCGGCGTGTGAGCTAGCGTTACAGGTTTTAAACTAGCATGCTAACAAGCAGCGAGGGTTCGTGTGTTTTAGTGATGAAATAAAACAAACTTTGAAAGAATAAAATGTATGTACTACGATAATTATTTCTAAGTAGAAATTCCTTGTTTTGAGCGAAAATAAATAAATAAATAAATAAACATTTATTGACTTAAGCTCTTGAGTTGCAAGTCCGAGTGTTGTGTTTAAAAAATGGTCTGAATTTGTTTTAAAAGTTTTTTCCGTCTGTTGGAGGTTTCATTTTAAATAACATTCATTGTTGCCTTTTGTGATTCATAATATTTTTTTAAAAACAACGTCTATCTTTCTTTCTGTAGATCCAGAATTGGAAAAGTTCCTGTATAGAATTGGCGAAATTCTAGGTTACAAGGTGGTCCGAACAGTGGTCCGACGCCAGAGTTTGCTGTCTCAGGCCGCGATTGACAATATAATGGATGAAAATCCTCGTGACGCTGGCGAACGAGCTTACCAACTGTTGAACGCCTGGTATCAGAAGCATGGCATGACGGGGGCATACAAATCGCTGCGTGAAAACCTCATCGCTATAAACATGAGAGGTAAAGCTGACCAGGTGGAAAAACTTATCCGAGATGACCTAAGTAGAGAGGTGAAGCAGAACGGAGGGATGGAGGAAAGCGGAGCGAAGGAGGGGAACGGAGAGATGGAGAGGAACACAGCAGAGGGGATCTAGCTCTCTCAAGGGTTAACGTTCCAAGCTGACAATCCGTGACTTTCCAACTGAAAAAAACCCTTAAAAACAAGTTTTGTGTTGTTAACAATAATGGAGGCGGAGTTATTTGCTTCCTGTATATATTAATTAGTGTACAAGGTCAAGTGTGGCATTCTCACCTCCTGAAAACCTCTTGCTGTTGCCGTGGAGACCTCCAACATGTGCATGGATACTACTGGCGCTGAGGATGAAGGTTCTGCAAAAACAGGCTGCAGATGTTTCTCCTCGGAGATCGTGGAGGACTGTAGTCTACAATCAGGGCTCCGTTACTGAACATTCCATAAATTAAGATGATCTTAAAGCTGGACTGAGTTCAGAAATCCCTGTGGCAGTAAACACTTTTGGTTTTTAGAGATGGATTTGTCTCGCGGTTTCCAAATTAGTTTTTATGAATTTGTTTTTAACTTTTGTTCGTTCTTTTACACGTACGTTCATTTTACCATAACTGTTTATTTCTCTAAGGATCACAGGGGGGCTAAAGCCTATCCTAACCGACTCTGGGCGAAAGCGGGATGCACCCTGCACAGCTTGCCAGGCCACTGCAGGACCAACACGCACACAACCATTTACACTCAGGCCTTGGGGCAATTCGGAACAGTCAGTGAGTGTAATGTGTGTTTCTTCGGACTGTAGGAGGAAACCGAAGTACCTGGAGAAAACCCACGCACGCACTGGGAGAACATGCAAACGCCACACAAACACCCTCGCTGAGCAGGAGCTTCTTGCTGTGATGCAACCACTACGCCACCGTGCTGCTTTATTTTCTTTTCGTTCGTGATGAACTCTTAATACTTCACGTTTAGGTTCTTTGTTGTATAGGTTGTGGTTATTATTAAGCTATAAACGATGGTAAGTCAGACCCACGGCTATATTCGTGTCACACTGTTTGTTTTCAGTAAATAGCTTCATGATTGGGGCGGCGCCGTGCTGTAGGGCCGGGCTCGGGTGTTTGTGTGGTGTTGCATGTTCACCGTGTGATAACTGACTGTTCCGAGGTTAGTGTTTGTGTGTTGGCCCTGCGAGGGTCTGGTCTGTTCGCTGTATACCCTAATTGCTGGACTGTTTATATTCTGGTGCTGAAAAGCTGTTTAAAAGTAAATAAGTTATGATCTTTTTCTCTGTCGTAATTTCGCTGCTTCATTTCTATTAATGTAACCATACCATACTATACAACACTGTTATACTCTCCTGTATTATTTACACACTGCTATACTCTTATACGCAACAGTGTTATGTACCAGACCTGCAGGAGCCAAGACGAGTGCTCAACCCATCACTACCTCGTTGGTGTTGGAACTCCTCTCCAGGAGATCTTTAATTTCCTGATAAAGGCTGGAGGTAATAGGTTCCTCCAAAACCCATGTTTGTCTTCTCCTCACTCGAACCATACTTCTTGCCAGTCATCCCAGTTCTCTTATTTATCCGAGAGCAGCCTTCCTGGAAGAGCTGCACGTCAGTGTATAAATGACCTGCCCTTTATTGACAGTGGGTGCTTTGATGCCTGGCAGAAGACGGAGGGTAACGGGAGCTGCCAAGCTGAAGGAAGCCTATAGAGCGCTTGAGGCAGATACTTGCAGGCCATCTTAAGTACAGCTTGGACAGTTGCTGAATCAAACACTTGGATGTGGTAGGAGCTTTGAAAGGTCATGGAGCAGGGACTTAAGCAAACCATCAGTCAATCAGAATCCTTTATTGATCCTGGAGGAAATGTGTACAGCTCCAGAGAGAAAGCAGCAGCATGGGGTGGGAATGAAGTGAAACGTTCATTTTAATGGTTAAAAGAAAAAAAAAGTCATTTTCATAGTTTTAATAAGATCAGATTTTGTAAGTAAGATTTTATAATAAATTCAAGGTTTTGTTTTTAAAAATAAAAAATTTAAGGAATGCATCAAAAAGAAAAAAAAATGCACACTAAAGGACATGATTAAACGCAATTAAAAAAAAAAATACACTCATCCAAGGTTAATACATCGGATCAACTTTTCAAAGACAGACTTTGTAATTCTTCAGAAATAATCTGAAATATTACTCATTTCAGCAATTATTAATTCAGTAATTATATTTAAAAAAGTATATTTATTAAAAACAATTATATAAGAAACATGAAAAATATTACACACTTTTTAACACAAACAGCCAAGATGAACAAAATGACATTTAATTCTTTGTTTTCTCCTGAAAATAGATCTATACAAACAATTTACAATCTTGGATATGTTACCAAAAAAAAAAAAAAAAAACCCTGATAAAAATACAGAAAATTTACATTAAAAATTATTTTTGCTTCTGAATTATGGAAGACAATTTATATCTATAAAAAAAGAAAGACACATTTAAAAGAAGAAATCACAGCATTCACATTAAAAACTTAAATTTCAATTTTTATTCTGCTCTTATAAAAAAATTTCAGATTTAAAAATGCACATATGAAGTGGTCTTGCTGTATGTCAATTTCAGATTTTTGCAAAAATGTTTACTTTAAATGTTTTTTCCCTTAAATTATAGAGAAAAAGGAAATAAAATAAAAATGTTTACCTTCAGTATGGCGCACTTTCCTAAGCCTGGAACATTTTAAACTCCGCCCATGACTATTTACGGATATCCTGTACATGTCCGTTTACACTTTTAAATCACATTCTTTTCACTATTCAAAGGCAACTTTTTCAGTTTGTCCATGAGACAAATCCTTCATTTTTATTCCTACAGATTAGAACTCATTCATTCATTTTCTAAATCCTAAAATGCTTAATCCTTATTAGGGTCGCGGGGAGGCTCGAGCCCATCTGAGCCGACTCTGGGCGAGGACAGGGTACACCCTGAACAGCTCGCCAGGCCATCACACCACACAGAAAACCATTCCACACTCTCTCTCACACCTAGAGGTGATTTGGAACCACCAATCAGCCTATTGTGCAGTTGGGAGGAAACTGAAGTACCCGGAGGAAACCCTCGCAAGCATGAGGAAAACATGCAAACCGCACACAGACACCTCGAGCTCGGGAATTGAACACAGGCCTTCTTGGTGTGAGGTGAAGACACTAGCCACTGCTGTCAGCAGTTTAGAACTACTAAAGACGCTTCTCTAACCATTAGGCAAGGGCTGCCCGCTGCTTAGGTCCAGACGCCCCTCACCCCAGCCACTTCCTCCAGCGGGGACACCGACGCCTTCCCAGACCAGCTGAGGGATGTGTTCTAGGTTCAGCATGTTCTAGGTCGACACCGGGGTCTCTTCCCGATCGGACATGCCCGAAACACCACATCATAGCTACCTCGGTGACCTCGGCCCCAGTGATGGGCAGACCCCCTTCCGAACCCCCAGGCTCTTCCTCTTGGAAGAGCAGAGGGCATGTTGATGGAATTGAGGAGGTCCTCGAAGTATTCCTTCCACCTCCCGACAACATCCCAGTCGAGGTGAGCAGCTCCCCACTTGCACTGTAAACAGTGTTTGTTTAGAACACTGAGAACTGCTTCCCCTTCCTGAGGAGTCACATGGTGGACCAGAACCCTGTCGAGGCCAACCGATAGTCGCTTTCCAGGCCCTCACCGAACTCCTCCCACACCCGAGATTTTGCATCGGCGACATCCCGGGCTGCAGCATGTTTGGCCTGTCGGTACCCACCTGCTGCCTCGAGAGTCCCACAGACCAAAACGACCCGATAGGCCAACTTTTTCAGCTTGATGGCCACAACAGGCACAGCTCCAGGCTGCCGTCTCGATAATTAAGACACGGAACACGGTCCATTCGGACTCTATGGCCCCGGCCTCCATTTTGCTCTGTTTTTTGCAGGTTATATAAAATTTCATTTAATTTACAATTTAAAGATTAGGAAAAATGGGGTTTGGACATCACAGAGGAAATTCTCTAGACATGTAAAAATGTAGTGTCACATTTTCGAATGACTTTTCTTTGTTATTAAACTATAAAGAAGAGCATGCGCACTAATTCTTACATTAAGAGACGTGATTTTCTGTTTGTTTGTTACTAACGAAACCTTTGCTGCACTTCATTGCGCAGAGACCCATTTGCATTTCTTTTGTAGATTCGTGATATTAACGATTTTATCAAATGACTCATTTATGGGATTTTTCTTTCTTCCTATAACAAACCCTCACTTTATTACATGTTATAAAAACACTGTTAGAATATTCTGTGTGAATTAGTGATAAAAGTCTTTATCTTACAATAATAAAAGCTTTAAAGGTTTAAAGGTTATTTACAGTTTACACATTAACATCAGCCAGAGACTCGAGGTGCAGGTCAGGGGTCCTCAGAAGACTTTAAGAGCTCCAGGAAAGCACCGACTGCTCCAAAGTATCCCTACACACACACACACACACACATTAGCATAGCACTGATATACAATACATTATTTGTAATAGGATATACAGTTCATCTTCTGTGTGTCATTTTGTGAGGCCATAGTTAGAAATTTTAATCAAATACAACTTAAGCTCCACCCCCTTTTGAACTTGTTTGACCCAACTAGGTGATCAGGACCATGATGTTGGGCGGTCATGGCTCAGTGGTTAAGCCTCTGGATTACTGATCCGGAGGTTGAGGGTTCTGTTGGGCCCTCGAGCAAGGCTCTTAACCCGCAACTGCTCAGTTGTATAAAAAAAAAATAATAATAAAAAATTAAGAAAAAACTAAGTTGCTCTGGATAAGTGCGTATGAAAACGAAAACATAAAACCAGCTTACTGTTCATTATCCCACTAATTATAAAGATTTTTATTTTAATTACTTTTTTTTTGTTTTTACAAACGAAGAGCTCCATAGCAACAGTCTACTATTTCTTTCTTTATATGCAGGAGAGGTTTTATAATGCCCACCATAATTGACCAATCAGAATCAAGCATTCAAATAAACGCGTACTTGGTTCTGCATACACAGGGTTTTTGTGGGCGTGGCCTGTCCATCCAGCATTTTATTATTATTTCTGATCAGAAAAGTTAGCCGTAACACTGCAGCCTGAAGAGCATGAATTTAATAATGCTACAATTTATTATTTACCTTCAACAAGGAGGCTACCTTCGGTTTGTTTTTTTATTTCTACCAGAGGCGGAGATTTGGACAAGAAAGACCACATTAGATTTTGGAGATGATCGGAATTGAATTCTGGATCCCTTTTTAATAAAATTTTTAAGACTGTGAGAAAGGACCATTTTGTGGAAGTGTTGAAGTACAGAAGGCCCAGATTGGTTGTTGCCTCATGTACAAGCCGACTGTTAGCTACGTGCACTCAGAGGCAACAATCCGTGTTCTAAACCGTCTACACGATCACGCAAAATGAAAATATACAGAAAAGCCGTCCTCCCAAACAAGACACACTTAATCACGGTCGCACAAACATCACGCCCTCAGCGGGACGCCTCATAGGACGCAAGATTAGCGACAGAATTTTACCTCATGCTCCAAGAAAAGAGCCTTCAGTTGTCCTTTGGACCAGAAGTCCATGGCGTAGGCGAGCAGCTTCATCGACAGGGTGTTGATCCGCAAGAAATTCCCAACAAACACCACCCTGTCGATTTTCTACAAATAAACAAACAAAACAAACGCCTCCAGATCTGAACCCCACATACAGTCTCTAAAAATGTAAACTTGTTTTACTATATATATATATAAATAATAATTTTTAAATATTTTAACATGACTCAATATATTTTATATGAAAAACTACATATGAAACGTACGCAAGTCTTCACTTTCACACTGGAGGCTTATTTAGGAAACACTAGAAAATAAACATTTTATTTTACTTTTATTAATTTTGAAATGTACTTTTATTTAAATAACTAACCTTGTGTCCAATATTTGTATAACAATTTAATAAACAAATAAATACCTTAATAAATTACCATACCTTATTAAAAATACAATTTCACAGCATTAAAATTTATTTTACACATTTTTCCTCCTAAAAAATACAAAAACATCCTGTACTGTGCATGTCTGTGGTGTACATACACACACACACACACACACACACACACACACACTCACAGCTATGGAAATATTAAGAGAGCACTTTTAATTAACATTCACGTTACAAGTGGTCTCTTATTTTTTCCCCCCTTGTTCTATAAATATATATCGTTCATTCATTTTCTGAAGCGCTTATTCCTAATTAGGGTCGCGGGGGGGCTGGCACCCATCTCAGCCGACTCTGGGCGAGGGCAGAGTACACTCAGGACAGCTCGCCAGGCCATCGCAGGGCAGAAACACACTGACGGCTGTGCAGCCTATTCATAACGAAAGTCAGCGATGGTTCTTTCACATTCCTCCCAGCACAGACAGTGAGAGACACGGCCGGCCTTTGATAACCCAGTTAGCTGCTCTGGGGGGACAGGAGTGACAACCCGCAGATAGTGGGGCTTGAACCCCCGACCTTGGGATCCTTAATCCAGCACCCTACCACCATATATAATAAACAAAAACACTGACAACACCAATTTTTCAGAAAAATTTTAGGTCAAAAGGGTTTTTTTGGACATTTGCATAGCATGAATGAACAAACGGATTCAGCAAGTGAAGAAATAAAAAATCCAGTGATGATTATACACTAAACAAAATGAAGATAAACCAGAAACGAAGAACTATTCAAGTATTTATTTCACGTAATATTGGATCATATTGATGGGAATAAGGAAACAAACAACAACAACAACAACAACATATAGTAATAATAAAAATATTCTCTTTTTTGAGAATAAAAGTCACTCATTAGTGTGAACACCCTTTACTTTGATTGCAGCAGGTAACCTTTCAGGCTTAGTGTTCACATATTTAATTTCTTCACTCGATAAACCTTTCCATAAGGTTTGAAGTTAAGGTCAAAAAAATTTATTTTGTCACACGTTCCAATTTTTCCAAAAAAAAAAAAAAAAAAAGTTGTGGTATTTTCAGTGTTTGTTTATTAGCCGTACTTTTACCTCCGTATACTTGTCGGAATTATTTTTGTGGTTCTCATTGCCTACAGTAGCATCGTTGAATACATTTTCACAAAAAAAAATTAGAGAAGTAATTTTTTTAATGCTTTTTATCAGGAGCCCGTTTGGACCAAAGTGTTGGTGTAGAATCTTCACTGCACACGGCTGTACATGCTCTGCAATGCAGACACTGTAAAGAATAATTTCTACACATCTGTGATGTTAAATAACTTTTTATTGACAGCTTGTGTGGTCGCACCCCGATGCAGCATTTTCAACGCTCCATATTTATCCTAAAGCTTAAAATTCCCATTTAAGTCCCACACACATACCTCGTTGATGGCGCACATGCGTGCGATGGAGCCGATGTTGTTGGTGATGGTGACCAGCGTAGCTCTTGCGAGATCCTCCTTAGAGATGCTGTCTCTTTTCTCCTTACTAATCATGTGACCAAAGCTACACAAAACCACAACGCTATCTCAGAATATGAAAGTAAACACACATCATGAATAATAACTTGGATATTAAATCCGAACCTTGCTGTAATCACACACACCTACCTGGATGCTACAGTCGACCCCTGGAGGCAGAACCGTTGATAATCTCCTCCGTAAATATCCTTCACCAGTTTGTCCACACTGTTCCCGTCTCCTTTACTCGCCATCTCCAAGGCTTCCTCAAACGTCTCGCAGCCCGTCAACAGACAACACAGACCCAGAAACGTCCCCCCTCCCAAACTGCAACGCAAAGCAACCACACATTACACACCTCAGAAATAAATACGGTCAGGGAACTCACTGGTAATTATCCCGTACTGCACACCGACGTTCGTAAAAACTAAAGATGTTTAAGACTATTCTCATTCCCAATGCTTAATCGTTAAGCATGAATAAAGGTACAGTGTGTAACATTTTGGAGGATCTATCATCACAGATTAAGTAAATAAGTTTTCTTTCATCACTAATTATTAAAAAAAGCCGGCGAGTTTACAGAACCTACAATGAGCTGTTTATAGAGGAAGCGGAGCAGCAAACTTAAGAGAAATGTATCCTTCCATCCGTCCACATGTAGGAACCCTGTAGAGACGTTTCTCATGCCGGTATATAAGCTTGGTAATGAGAACGTTAAGCATGAATAAAGGTAATCGGAAATAGTTATATTGTATATACGTGGGGGCGGGTCGTCATTCATGGGGGCCACCATTTTGCACCGCCATGTTTCTTCAGTAGCTCAAAACCAAACAGACTTCAGAGGGAACGGGGCGGAAATTAAGTTTCAGTTGGTTGCAATCTGGATTCTCACCACTAGATTCCACCAGATCTTACACACCGTACTTTTTTAATTTTAATTAAAAAACAAAAAAAGGACAAATCTAAATTTAAATAATAGTTCTAAATAGATATTTGTTTTATAATCTCAATTATTTTAAATAAAATAAAAAAAAAAGTGGGCCCAGCCTCCCCGCGACCCTAACTAGAAATAAATGGTTCGGAAAATGAATGAACGAATGAAAACGTCACCTTGATATTAACACAAAGAAATGCAAAAAATAAGGAAAGCTTGTTTGAATTTTTGCAGACAGACCTGGTGCCGGTGATGCGTTTGTACTTCGTCTCAGAATGAACTGCGAGGATGCTGACCCCCGACCCGATGTTGACTAGCAGCACGGGGAACTGGTTGTCCAGACAATATGGCCGCTTCACACAGCGCTCCGTATCTGTCGGATTCTCAAAATAATAACACTCCGGTTTACCGTTAAACCCAACCGAGTCCAAATAGAGCAACCCGCGTATCAGGCAGTTCAACTCGTCCAGCTTTGCCAACTTCACGCCCACCGTCTACAGACAGAGCCATGGAGACAACGATGCTGAAAACACCTAACCTACGTATTGTTGAGTAAACGTCATCATCATTATCATCGTCATTATCGCCTCATCTCACCATCCTGAAGTCATTCTCAAACTTGTAAGCCCCGCCCCCGGTGGCACAGATCGTCCTGTTGAGCAGCTTGCTAATAGTTTTCTCTCGCATGGCGGCGAGGAACGGCGTGACGTCGGCTGTTGGAAAGCGGATGAAGTGCAGCGTTCCGATTCGCCTGCACGCGCTCAGGTCACGCAGCTCCAGCTGAATGTCCTGCACAGCGCACTTCCTGTACAGCGTGTTGGATCTCAGGTATGAGCAGATCGTCCGTAGGCTCTCCAGCTCCTCTGCCTCCTCCTCCGACATATCGTTTGGCTCGAAGTACACCAGTTTCACCAAAGAGCCACCGATATCCAGCCCGAACCAGGGGAATGCTGAAGGAGGCGGAGACAGGGACAGAGAGGTCAGAAATGTGCAGCGGTGCCCTGGTGGGCGCACACGTTTAAAAGACGGTTCTTCAAGAGTTCCTGAAGGATCTATTGGGTAGTTAGGGCTTCTTACCTACTCACAAGGGTTCTTATAGGGAAACCTTTACATGATCCGTTACAGAGAGAGAGAACCTTTAATGCCTCGAAAATGTATATGAGGAGGAGAAGATGGAACCGAAGCCTCGTACTGGACAACCACTAGGCACGTTCTCGTGTTTCCTCTAAAATAACAGACTCCAGTGAAAAGGAACCGTAGAGGGCATCTCATCATGTTGTATCTACCACAGGGGCAACCAAGATGGCTAGATGGTAACCATGGTGATTCATCATTTCACAGATCAACTACTGCCGCTCTATCCTGGCTGGACCACCAGCATTACATTCAAAAACATTTTTCTTATTATATTTATGTCACTTCCTGTACCCGAAAAATAAAAAAAATTTATAAAACCCCACCCCCCGCCCTGTACTCCATCATGTTTAACCCCCCTCCCCCCCAGCGTCACCAATTCTCTCAAGCCAATCAGAGCAGAAGGGAGCCACGAGCCACGAGACGTTATTAACCCTTTCTGCTACTCGTCCTAATTTTGTTATTTTCTTTCCAGCAGGTGAAGACTCTCTTGTACGACTCTGCTTTCAGTATTCGTGTCCTAAAAGGGTCAATGATTTTTTTTTTTTTACACAGTTTTAAAAATTTTGTCACAGTTGTCCTGTTTATTAAAGATAAGTCTGGAGGTCACCTTGCCCAGCATACAAGTACAAACCTGAGAAGGCTGAAGGGTAGAAACATTGAAGGGAGAAAGAAAGAAAGAAAGATTTGGAAAGACAAGGCGGTAAAGTTGTGGACGAACATAACTCCATTTCTGATATTCAGGATTGTCCCACATTTAAAAAAAGAGAAGGGAAAATATGTAAAGGCCACTTTATTACACAAGCAGCGTTATATAACATTGCACTTGGCTGTATTTGCACTCGGATGACGAGAAGCAAAGTTCACACTGACCCGAAAACCAACAACCTGAAACAAGCGCAGTGCTGCACAGCAGGAATTTCACCATGTAAAAATGTATTCCGAGTACATTCTTCACTAGTACACATCCTGGTATATAAATAAACTTCACTCATGCATTAATAACAATGTCATGGTAGCAGACGCACTTACTCTATTCATACTGGTACCAGTTACCGTTCTGATACTGGGCTCACTTACACGTCCTTAAATTAAACGTCCCAGGAACTAACCATTCGATACCAGGTGAGACTACATGACGTAACCTTAACAGACGTGATCACCCCATGACATCAGCGGGAACTACAGGATCACTCCTGGCACAGTAAAGACTGAGGCCCAAGGGGTTACAGCGCTAAGAAAGCTGTGTCTGAGTCAAGACCGAGTCCAAAATGGGTCAAGTCCGATTCAAGTCGGAGTCCAAGAAGGCTCGATTCCAAGTCAAGACGGAGTCTTCTGAGCCCAAAAGGTTACATTTTTATAGACACATCAGACCCAATTAGAACTTTTAATAAATATTCGTAACATTCACGTCATCACGTATGTCGAAGCCAAAGGCCAAGACGGAGACATGTCAGAGCAAATACCAGCGAGTTTGAGACACAAGAAAAAACATCTCCGGTCTGTACGTGAGCACGAAGGCTCTAACGAAACCAGCATGGGGACGGTGGCTCTCCCTGCGCTTGCATGGGTTTCCTCTGGGCACTCTGGTTTCCTCCCAAAAGTACAGAGACATACACAGTAGGCTAACTGGCTGTTCCAAATTTCCTCGAGGTGTGAATGTGAATGGTCGCGTTTGGATGTGGCCCTGACGAGCTCCTATATTCAGAGTTGGCTCCCAGCGGCCAGAGTGGAAATAATCTGTTCGGCAAACGAATGCCTGAATAAATTAATGAATCAGTGTTTATGTAAACGTACTAAAGACAATCGCCGACGCAAACAAAAAAAGGTTCCATGCATCGCAGATAGAAACCGCACATCAAATGTGCACCAGGTAACGTATTTCCCCTCAATAACACTAACTAACTAACTAACTAACTAACTAACTAACTAACTAACTAACTAACTAACTAACTAACTAACTAACTAACTAA
>JBCNYG010000021.1:45153931-45164053 GCA_039654305.1 Porochilus rendahli | reverse complement strand
AGCAATTTATTTATTTTAATACACATAATAATTTTAATGCTAGTTTGGTATTAAGTCCTTTTTTATTTCTTTATTTTTTTCACAGAATTCACAGGTTTTATGATTAAATGAATAGTAAAAAATGTTGATTATATTTGTATAGATTACTGCGCTTCCACAACAATAACAAACTAGTTTTACATATTGCAAGTATCTAAGTATATTTATCTTTTGTCTCTTTTCTAGATTATTGTTCTCACACAACCCCAGGTACGTGTCCTCGGTCCTCTCTTGAATTAAATCTCCTTGTTTACACTTCAGTTACTTCAGTATGAGGCTTTGTTTTAATATTTGCTCTGTTTACACAGATTATCACTCAACCACAAATGATATATGGGACACAACATCAGGTACATTTCATTATTACAGATTGATGTGGTGATTTGCAAAAAAAAAAAAATTACTGATATCAAGGTTAAGTTTTCATTATTTTTAAAAAGTTGTGTATTTCCAATAAATATAATCAAAACAGTGTCATCACATGCACTGCATTATTATTCATGATTCAATGAGATATCTATATATATATATAATGGGCAGGATGGTGCCATAGTAGTAAGCAAGTCTGCTTCACAGCAAGAAGGGCATGTGTTTGAGTCCCGATCACGGCGAGGGTGTTTCTGTTAGGAGTTTGCATGTTCTTCCCGTGCTTGTGTGGTAATGTGTGTGCTCTAGGTAATTTTTTCCTTCCCACAGTACAAAGACATGAACATTAGGCTATCTGGCTGTTCCAAATTGCCCCTTGGGGTGAGTGTAAATGTGGGTCTGTTGAGGGTGTACGCCACCGCTACATCCAGAATCCCATTTTGTGATTTTGTGAATTTATTACTTTTCTACATTTCGATCAACTCTGGATGCCTCCTTGATTGAGATACTTTGTTTGTAACTAGTTTATTGTTTTACAGACACTTTTTACACACCCAGGAGATGGAAGGATCTTCCTGTCTATGAGATGAGAGTGAAAATGAAAGTGTGATAAAATTGTGTAATGTATTAGTACTTTACTGATTATTTGGGGAACTGGGATGTTTCTCCGATGTAGTTCAGTGTGGCGGGAATCTGACTCAGTCATGGGGGACGTTTTCCAGCCCCAATTATCCTGGTAATTATCCCAATAACGCACGCTGCACATGGACCCTGCTGGCTGGAAAACTACAGACGATTTCCTTAACCTTCACATCCGTCAGGTACGAAATCACATTCCTTTTTTCCACTCCTGATACGTGCCTGTTTACATCTTTACTATTAAATCATGTTTATTTGTGGTTAGTGTGTAATTCCAGTGTCATTATTTTGGGCTGGAATTTCTCTTCACTTTTCTTTTTTCAAGTCTGGAGACATGCTGTGACTACATCCGCGTGTACGATGGTCAGAATTCATTGATTGGTTCAGTGACTCAAAATCAGACATTCAACTCCAGCGGCGGGTACATGACTGTTATTTTCTCCTCCGATGGCAGCGTGACTCGACGAGGGTTTGAGGCTGAATGGACTTTCCAACGTATGTACTTCTTTAACTTAATTAAATTTAACTTCTCTGTGTATGAGCAGAGCTAATCTATCCAAGAATTCATTTCACTGCTACATGCTACAAGGAAAGTCTGTGACATACATAAACAGCTAAATACTGATGACGACACTCAAGGTTTTAAATAAATAAATGACCTAATAGTAGGAAAATAGGCTAAGAGAAGAGAAGAGTAAATAAATGAATGATTATTTCCACATTGACGTTTATATAGACAATGATATTTTTATGTTGTGGACACTGTTAGGGTTTGAACCCAGACGTGGTGGTAGAAGCCGGAAGTGCTGGGGCTTAAGTAGGCACCGAAAGGAAGCAAAAACAATAGACATAAACAACATGACTGAGGACTCACAAACTGAAGGTTTCAAACGTTTGCTAGCAAACTGGCCAAGATACTGCGTGTGCTGCGAGAATACTCTTGTGCCGGAGGAGTCTCCCAACAATGTTTAAATACCGGTGGTGATTGCCGGAGATCAGGAACAGTTGAGCAGGTCTTGGTGGAGCCCCAAGCTGCCGGAAGCCACCCCTATCTCTGTGAACACAACAACAACAATAAAAGAGAACCCACAAAAAGAAACATAGGCGTTAACTATTTTTCAGTTGAACGCAATCACCACAGTACCTTCCCCTCAACGGATGCCTCCTGGCATTCTTTCAGGCTTGTCCGGATTAAAATCGTGCAATAACGAGTTGTCCAGAATTTCATGATGTCCAAGAACGTTCCTCTGGGCCATATCCCTCCCAGTCCACTAGATATTGAAAACCTCGTCCTCGGGGCCTGACATTCAATATACTGGAAACTGTGAAGGCAGGGTGGCCATCAATGATTTGTGGTGGCAGAGGGGGTAAGGTCGGAGGAATGAGGTCACTGGAGGACACTGGTTTGATAAGAGATACGTGGAACGTGGGATGGATGTTGAGAGAGTCGGGGGCCTAATGTTAACAGCGGTGGGGTTGATGACTTTAGTGATAGGGAATGGCCCAACAAAGCGAGGAGAGAGCTTGCGTGACTCGGTTTGTAGGGGGAGGTTCCCATGACCTCCCCTCCACACCATGTGTCCCGGCTTGTCCTCGGCCGATCGAGTGAGGGCTGCCTGGACGTTTCTCCACACTTCACGTACCCGCCTCAGGTGTTCTTTATCTGATTGTAGCGCCACCTCCTGATCCTGATCGGAAAAGAGAGGGGGTTGGAACCTGTAACATGCCATAAATGGGGACATACCTGTGGCTGAGCTGGTGAGGGTATTGTGGGCGTATTCAATCCAAGGGAGGTGAGAACTCCACGACACCGGTTGGTGGGCGGCAACACACCGGAGGGCGATATCCAGGTCCTGATTGGCCCGCTCTGTCTGGCCGTTGGTCACAGAAGGAGCAGGCCAAGACAAAATTCCGAATGTCCTTGGCCATGCTCAGCCACCAGAAGTGCCGCCTGAGGAAAAGGTGGGTGCGGGTTATCCCAGGATGGCAAGACAACTTGGAGGAATGCCCCACTGGAGTACCTGGGAGTGGGCAGAATCTGGAACAAAGAGCCGATTGGGGCGTCCAGTCTTGGGGTTGGTCCTCCTGTGCGCTGCGAACAATTTGCTCAATGTCCCATGAGGCTGCTCTGACAATGCAGGAAGGGGGAATGATGGGGTCTGATTCCTCGGAACTATAGGGGGGGAAAGAGGCGAGAGAGTGCGTCGAGTTTAGTATTCTGGGTACCTGGGCAGTAGGAGAGGGAATAGTTAAAGCGGCTGAGGAACAGAGACCAATGAGCTTGGCGGGGATTTAGGTGGTTAGCTGACTGAAGATAAGCCAAATTCTTGTGTTCTGTCTAAATGATGAATGGGACCTCGGAACCTTCCAGCCAGTGCCTCCACTCTTGAAGGGCCCAAACGATGGCCAGCAATTCTCTGTTTCCCACATCATAGTTCCTCTTAGCAGGAGAAAAACGTTGGGAGAAGAAGGCACAATGGTAAACCTTGTCAGTCTCCAGGTAGCATTGGGAAAGGACGGCCCTGGCTCCTGTATCAGAAGCATCCACCTCCACAATGAACTGAAGGGTGGGGTCTGGGTGTTTGAGGATGGGGGCCCTGGTGAAGAGAGGCCTGAGTTGAGAGAATGTGATGGAAGCCTCTAGTGTCCACTGGAACGGGAAGCAGGTGGAGGTGAGACAGGTGAGGGGGCTGGCTACCTTCTTGTCATCCCTGATGAAGTGGCATTAAAAATTAGCAGAACCCAAGAAGCGTTGTAGCTCCTTCCACGTGGTGACAGTGGGCCAATCAGTGACGGCTTGGATCTTGGCGGGGTCTTGTTGGAGCTGCCCCTTGGCAATAACGTATCCCAGAAACCTGACTGATGTGGAGTGAAATTCACTTTTCTCCAGCTTGACATGCAAGCGATTCTCTATTAGTGCTGCTGATGTTCCTCCAGAGAGCATGAGAAGACAAGAATGTCATTGAGGTAAATCATCACAGATCGGTTGAGCATGTCGCGTAGGACGTCATTCATAAGGGTTTGGAAGACGGCGAGGGTGTTAGTGAGACCAAATGGCATGACCAGATACTCGAAGTGACTAAGGGGGGTTTTGAAGGCGGTCTTCCATTCGTCCCCCTCCCTGATGCGTATGAGGTGGTAAGCCTTACGTAGATCTAATTTGGTGAATATAGCATGACATAGGGGCTTAAAGGAGGAGTCAATGAGAGGGAGCGTTGACTTGTTCTTCACCGTGATAGCGTTGAGCCCTCTGAAATATATGCAGGAGTGTAGAGATGAGGCCCTCTTGTTCACAAAAAAAACCCAGGGCCTAGGAGCGAAGAAGAAGGTCGTATGAGCCCAGTAGCGAGGGAGTCCTTAATGTACGCCTCGATGGCCTCTTTCTCAGGACAGGACAGATTGTACAAGCGGCTAGAAGGTAGGGAGGCCCCAGGAAGCAGGTCGATGGCACAGTCATACGGGCGGTAGGGAGGTAAGAATAGTGCCTGGTCCTTGCTGAAAACCAGGGTGAGGTCGTGGTACACAAGAGGGATCCTAGACAGGGCAGGGGATACCGGTGGTGTGCTGGGACCTCCTGAGGGAGGGAGGGCCAACAGGAGACATTGCGAATGGCAGTGAAGGATTCTAGCTGGTAATTGCGGCATTCCTCCAGTCTAGGTGGGGGTTATGTCTCTGGAGCCAGCAATATCCGAGGGCTAGTGGTGAGGTAGGAGAACAAATAACAAGTAGCTGAATAACCTCTCTGTATTTCGCTCTGCCTAGCTGCATGGGCTCCTCCAATGCTGCAGGGGGGGTTAAAGAGGTCATGGGGTCAGGACTGGGAGAAGGAGCTTGCACCCCCCTTGCAGGGGACGGACCAGGGGGGAGAGCCAACTTACTTGGCTGAATCCCTTGCTCATGCTCTCTCTCTAAGGCTGTTATCTAGTTTGATCATAAGGGAGATGAGTTCTTCCAACGAGGAGGGCTCCTCCCAAGAGGCTAATGCATCCTTCATGCGACAGCCCCTTCATGAAGATCCCTATCAATGCAGACTCATCCCACCCACACACGTTGGCCAAGATCCTGAATTCAGTCGAATAGGAGGCCACAGACTGGGATACCTGAGTGAGTGTCAGTAACTGCCTGGTGGCCTCCCGGTCCTTAACTGGATGGTTAAAGACCCTCCTTAGCGCCTGGGAAAACAATTCAAAAGAGTAAAGCACTGGGGACGCATTATCCCAAAGTGCGGTAGTCCGTTTTGCCACTTTGCCCCACATTAATTTATTATGTATTTGATCATCGCTTTATCCATTGGTCAAAAACCAAGCCGCACTTTAATAAAAACTGTCCACATAATGCTAAGTCCCTCGAGTAGGGCACCGGGGGGGGGCACGTAGGGCTCCTTGTGAGGGAAAGGGAGAGATGGCTCGGGGTGGTTACTCAAAGATGGAATAGGAGTGGAGGGGTTGGGCTGGTGAGTCACCTGGTGGGTTTGGGAAGCAATGAGAACCACTTGTTGGTGTAGGTTCTGAAGGGACTCCATAATCCGATGTAGCATCTTGTCATGCCGCTCAATGAGAATCCCCTGAGTCAACAGGGCCGCCATCTGGATCTGCTGGGTCCATGTTTAGGCCAGAGTATTCTGTTAGGGTTTGAACCCAGACATGGTGGTAGAACCCAAAAGCACACTCAGAAACTAGATGAAAATTAAATGGCTTTTATTTAAGCAAGGGAAGAGAAGCAAAAGGAACGGGGCGGAAGCACTGGACGGGCAATCCCGGAAGAAGGTCTGTTTGAGTAGTAGAGATGGGCCGGAAGCACTGGATGAGCAACCCCGGAAGAGAGTGTGTCCGTGTTTGCAGAGATGGGGCGGAAGCACTGGGGCTCGAGTAGGCACTGAAAGCAAAAAAAAACAATAGACATAAACAACGGGACTGAGGAACCACAAACCGAAGGTTTCAAATGTTCGCTAGCGAACTGGCCAAGATACCGCGTGTGCTGCAAGAATACTTTGGCGCCGGAGGAGTCTCCCAACAGTGTTTAAATGCCGGTGGTGATTGCCGAAGATCAGGAACAGGTGAGCAGGTTAGGTGGAGCCCCAAACCGGCGGAAGCCGCCCCTTCTCTGTGAACGCAACAACAACAAAAAAGCCCACAAAAGAAAACATAGACGAAAACTAATGCTCAATTGAACGCAATCACCACAGACACACCCACACCAATAAGACACATCTTTTGAATAAACAAATTCAATTAAAGCTGGAACAAATTTTTTGGTCTTTTTTCTTTTTCTTTTCTTCTTTTTTTTCTAATTTCTTTCTCATTCACTACAGCTAAAACAGTAAGAATTAAAAATGGCTCAGGACATAGTGCCTCATGCTAAAATCTCCATGGTGACAAGACAATGGCGTGCTGCCTCGAAGTACAGAAACACTCTTAATGTTTGCGTGCTGGGGCATGCGCGCTGGGTTAAGATGATGGTGATGGTTGGGTCAACTCTTGCTCCGGATTTGCTTTCAAATACAGATTATTAAATTACATCAGAGTGAATAATACACACATAAGTAGCCTGAGTTCATTCCGGTTCATTTTGACAGCACGTGGAACATACACATACACATACACAAAAAGTCACTCTAATATTTTCATGGAGAGCATTTATTCTTGATTACAGCATGGGATCTCCATGGCATTGTTGCTCCATTTGGTCAGGTCGAGGCTCAGCAACATTAATGAGGCAATAAAATGAAGTCAGCTGATGATCTGAATGTAGTGAATGAGCAGGTTATCACATCAATGGGCTTTTTTTCACTGATGGTACGGATATAAAATGGGGACTCAAATAATAAGCGAGAGGTTCAGGGAGCACGAGGAATCATTTTCACATATGTATCAGCACCCCAGGGGCCCGACCTTAACCCTACTGAAAGTTTCCAGGATGTGCTGGAGAAGAGTTTATGGAGTGGTTCAGGTTTTCTCTTCATCGATTCGAGACGTCGGTGAGAAATGAACCCAAGTTTGAACTCTGGATAGAAATAAATGTTATGTCGCTTAAGTTTGTTGAAACATTGGCTTGATGATTATGTATAATACACAAGGCTAAAGGCGGAACAACAACATATTTGTGAGTGAGACTTTTTTTTGGACGAACAGTACTGTATGAGTAAAAGTGAATTGAATTGAATAATATGTGAGTTTACGAATCACATATATAAATGTTAAAGTATATTAAACTCAGTATCTGTTGGTGGTTATACCGAAAACTGTACTGGTTGTATTTTGGATGGTGATTAAACTCATTTTATTCATTAATAAAATAGAATTATTTCAAAAGTTAGGGTTTTCTTTGTAAACGTTGCTCCTGTTTGTTGCCAATATTTCATATTACTGCTCCATTTTCTAAAAAGCTTTCGCTGGATCAGTTGTTATCAAGCTGAAATATTCAGTGGAAGTGTTTTGTTTCGTTCCATTAACGTGATTGATGACGTGCCGTTTGATGTGCTGCCCGGCAAAAAGGGCGGCGGGGAATTTTACTGAGCTAATACGAGGATTTTCTTTCTCCTGTCGAGTCTCAGCGCTGATGTCAGAGCCTGGCTGGGAGCTAATGTCAAACTGATGATGTCATAGTAGTTATCTGCCAATAAGTATGATTATATACAGTGTATATAACTGTACGCAGGTTATGTATAACGAGTTATGTAGCCAGCTATGATTTTAAGGGTTAGTGAGTAGTTTTAGTGAATACCAGAAGCTTGATTTTTTTTTTCACATTGTGTTTTTATATCAGAAATGACCTGTAGATGATACATAAAACCCCTCAATTATCAAAGAACCCTTTTGAAGAGTGTACTAAATTCCCAAGAAGATAAAATGACGGGTTTAAGATATTAGGAAGAAAATAATAAACAATGTGGAGTTTGTACTCCTACTCTGTACACTCCCACTTAACAAGCATAAATTAAAAGGGTCTCTACAGGTTCGTTAAAAGATTCTCTATATGGTCAACCACACTTTCTTAAAGATTTCTACATAAAAACTATATTTAAACCTAATTTAGGACTTGGTTTAGAAACAGAACAAAGATATTTTATGATAGATCTCTGGAATTGGTCTGGTTTTGTCACTGCATCAGACACCTGTTAAAGCAATGACACACACACACACACACATACACACACATACACACACATACACACACATACACACACATACACACACTAGAGGTCAGCCAGAGCAGGATCTCAGACTCTTTTGTTCTTCAGGATGAAAAGCTCCATGCAGCTGGGCAACTTCTGAGTGCACACACACTCACACACACACACACACACACACACACACACACACACACACACGCACAAAGGGGGAGAGACACATACTTTGTCTCTTTTCATCATTTTTTCACCCATTTTGGGAGGAGTGGTGTTTTTATTAGAGTGAAACTTAGAAAGACGGAACAGAGAGAGAAAAAGAAAACTGATATTAAGTCGCAGAGAAACACAAAACGCTGAAACATTAAAATACTAAAACGCTGAGACTTTTAAACACCAAACACTGAAAATGAAACACTGCAATGCTGCATCCATTCATCTATCCATTTATCCACCCATCAGTTTTCTATTCCGCTTGCTTGAAACTACTAGGGTCTCAAGGTGTCTCAGCCGACTCTGGGCGAAGAAAGGTACATCCTGAACATCTCGTCAGTCCATCACAGAGCCAACACACACAACAGTTTACACCCACACTCACACCTAGGGGTGATTTGGACCACTAAGTGGAAAATGTGCATGTCTTTGGACTGTGGAAAGAAACCAGAGTACCCTGAGGTAGGTTTCAGGTGAGACTGGGTGAGAGTGTTGAATAAGAGAGTTGGTTAAGAGTGTTGAATAAGAGAGTTGGTTAAGAGTGTTGATTTATAGTGTTGGTTGAGAGTGCTGGGTGAGAGTGCTGGGTGAGAGTGCTGGGTGAGAGTGTTGGGTGAGAGTGTTGGGTGGGAGTGTTGGTTGAGAGTGTTGAATGAGAGAGTTGATTCAGAGTGCTGGTTGAAAGTGCTGATTGAGAGTGTCGGTTGAGACTGTCGGTTGAGAGTATTGGGTGAGAGTATTGGGTGAGAGTGCTGGTTGAGAGGGTTGAATAAGAGAGTTGATTTAGAGTGCTGGGTGAGAATGTTGGTTGAGAGTGTTAGGTGAGAGTGTTGAGTGAGAGAGTTGATTTAGAGAGTTGGTTGAGAGTGTTGGGTAAAAGTGTTGGTTGAGAGTGCTGGGTGAGAGTGTAGGGTGAGAGTGTTGGTTGAGAGTGTTGAATGAGAGAGTTGATTTAGAGTGTTGGTTGGGAGTGTTGGTTGAGAGTGTTGGTTGAGAGTGTTGGGTGAGAGTGTAGGGTGAGAGTGTTGGTTGAGAGTGTTGGGTGAGAGCATTGGGTGAGAGTGTTGGTTGTGGGTGTTGAATGAGAGAGTTGATTTAGAGTGTTGGTTGAGAGTGTTGGGTAAGAGTGTTGGTTAAGAGTGTTGGTTGAGAGTGTAGGGTGAGAGTGTTGGGTGAGAGTGTTGGTTGAGAGCATTGGGTGAGAGAGTTGATTTAAAGTGTTGGTTGAGAGTGTTGGGTAAGAGTGTTGGTTGAGAGAATTGGGTGAGAGTGTTGGTTGAAAGTGTTGAATGAGAGAGTTGATTTAGAGTGTTGGTTGAGAGTGTTGGTTGAGAGTGTTGGTTGAGAGTGTTGGTTGAGAGCATTGGGTGAGAGTGTTAGTTGAGAGTGTGGGTTGAGAGTGTTGGTTGACAGTGTTGGGTAAGAGTGTTGGTTGAGAGTGTTGGTTGAGAGTATTGGGTGAGAGTGTTGGTTGAGAGTGTTGGGTGAGATTGTAGGGTGAGAGTGTTGGCTGAGAGTGTTGGGTGAGATTGTATGGTGACAGTGTTGGGTGAGAGTGTTGGGTGAGATTGTAGGGTGAGAGTGTTGGGTGAGATTGTAGGGTGAGAGTGTTGGGTGAGAGTGTAGGGTGAGAGTGTTGGGTGAGAGTGTTGGGTGAGAGTGTTGGGTGAGATTGTAGGGTGAGAGTGTTGGTTGAGAGTGTTGGGTGAGATTGTAGGGTGAGAGTGTTGGTTGAGAGT
>JBCNYG010000021.1:44964056-44974752 GCA_039654305.1 Porochilus rendahli | reverse complement strand
AATTGGCTGTTCCGAATCACCCCTAGGTGTGAGTGTGAGTGCGAATGGTTGTGTGACTGATGGCCCTGCGATGGCCTTGCGAGCTCTCCAGGGTGTACCCCACCCTCGACCAGAGACGGCTGAGATGGGCACCAGCCTCCCCGCAACCCTAATTATGAATAAGCGGTTCGGAAAATGAATGAATGATGAATGAATGGTGTTCAGACAAAACATCCCCATTAACTGGTAATGAGTGGATGGGTCAGGTTTTTTGCCCAGGAGTGTACGATTCAACTGAAAAACAAACAACAAACTTTTGGGGAATACTTTTTTGAAGCACCTTTTTGCTTTCATGAGAGTATTCAATCATTTTGGGTAAGAGTCTGAAAGTATGACAAACGTTGACTTGGTAATGTACAATTACTCCTTTTTCTAAAAACACTTCAAATCTGTCAGTTTGAAAAAAAGTATATTGCTCTCTTCATGTCACTGCAGAGATTTTCAGTTGGATTCAGGTCATGCCAGAGGCCTTATGTACCCTCCATTGTTGATCCAGGGTATTAGGTGGGCTCTGGAACTGAAGATTTGCTGTATAGAGGGCTGAATTATTCTCTACATTTGCTTACCATCTCTCCCTTGCTTTTCTAGCACTAACTGACTCTTGGAATTCTCCACAGAACATGGTGACAAGTCTTTCCTCTTTCCTTTCCAATGCGTTTTCTCATATTCCAAGGAAAAGTGAGAGGGGTGGTGGAAAGAGAGCTTCAGACCCTTCTTTCTGCCTCAAATCAACATCTCAGCCTTTAAATGTCATGCATTTGTTGTTTCCTCACCAATCAACCTCATTATTGTCACGCAATGCCATCTTGGACCCCTAGGATATTTTTGGAAGAAATTGATTCACTTCTCAGTCATAACTGGTTTTGTAGAAAAGATCCATGAAAATTCCCAAGTGGCATCCCTCAGGGCTCAGTCCTCTTTTGTTTTCCCTTTATACTAGGACTCTCGGTGAGGTTACAGCCACATATTCAAATGATTTCTCATGTCAGCGTTATGCAGACTACACTCAACTTTCCTCCCTCAGATATGCATGTTTCCAACTGGATCTCCACACCGCAGGCTGCTGTTCATCCCAGTTGACTCATCACCAAATCAGGATCTTGTAATCTCCCTGGACACCTCCCTGATCTCTTCTTTGATCCCCGCACAGAACACTGTGGTAACCTAAGCATCTATGGCATAGACAATTACCTTTGCGCAAATTAATTTCTCCTCTTCAATGTCAGAAAGATTCACCTCCCTTGTCATCTCAAGGCAGGACTAGTGTAATTCACCCTGGGCAGGTCTGCCTCTGAGTGCCAGTTGACCTCTGCAACTGATCCAGAAAGGAATGCTCGTTGGACTGGCTTTACATAAATAATGAGCCTGAAATGGTTTCTGTATAGCATCCACTATTTATTTTCTCTTTTCATTATCAGTTTAAATGTCCAGAACGCCGTGCCTTGGGGCTCAGTTCAGTAGCTAATGTTTACACAGGATGTTGTCCTAATGTTGTCCAAAAGCCATACTGCTGTCTCAAATATATTATATGTTTGTTTCACTTCCTGTAGTTGGGGTGATTCACGGTGGAATCATTTTCTCACAGCAAGTCACTGTAGTAAAGACCACCTTACTCAAACAAAGCCTTTCTTCGGGTAAATAATTCAATCAGGCTCAAAGATACTTAAAAAAATAGACTTCCTGGCCAAAAAGTCTCTTTATTATTTTGTTGCACCACTTTTAACCTTGACATTACAACATGTAATTGCCATGGTATTGTTTCAACAAACCTAATCAGCATCACCACATTTATTTTCACCCTAAATTGGGTTCATTTTTCACAGACGTCCTGAATTGTTGATGGGAAAATCGAGTCACTATGCTGCCAGTTCATGTGTGAAAATTATTTCTCGTGCTCCCTGAACAGCTCTTTCACTATTTAAGCCCTAATTTTATATCTATGCAATCGGGGAAGAAAGAGTCCATTGATGGGATAATTTGGTCATTCAGGACATTCCGGTCATCAGCTGACTTCATTTTATTTAGCGTTGCTAACGGCTAAAAGCTATCCAACAAAATATTAGCGTGAGAGACCTTAATTAATTAATTGATTTATTTATTTTAATTTTGGCCAGGCAGTGCAGTTTAAACATTTCATGTTTTATATCCGATTTTTATTTTCCCTTTTTGTTAAGTGATACAAATCTCTAGCACCCATGGTATTACTGCAGCAATACAGCTCTGGCCTTTGGCTCTGTTTGTGCCTCACAGGTAGGTTTGGCAGTTCACATTCACAAACAAAACAAAATACAGAATTTTACTGCTTTACTTTCGATGGTTCCAATCAAAGTTGAATCACTTCCTCAGTGAAATCAAACTGCTCTGGAGCTCACTCAGAACAGGGACTGAAACCACCTCCTTCCACATGATGGCTGCCTAAACAACCTACACCTGCGTTAAATCAAATCAACTAAACTCTCCTTCACACAAAAGCACCAAAATGTGCAAAAAAAAAAAAGAATTATAATAAAAGTGATGTTGCTCACCTGGAAACATTGGCTTCCCATGAACTTGCCAGAGCAGCCAAGAAAAGATGAGTGTGACGGCCTTAATCATGCTCTCTTTATACATCATTTCTCAGGTGTATATTTATATGTGCATTTCACAGTCCAAAGAAATAAGCTTTTTAGGTCTCCTCCTAAAAAAAACAAACAAAAAACAGATTATGTAACATGTCATATTATTGTTGAAATTCTGTCATTAATTAAGGATCTTATCTGCTGGTCTACAATTATAATAAACATGGGATGAAGAAGGCAGCCTAATTAATATGCTAAATGTCAGTGCGAAGGATTAAAAGTCTTTCTTAGAAGAAGCCAAAATTTCCATCCACATTATAATTATGATCCTGATTAATTAACGGTCAGGAAGGCAGTAAACTCCTACATTCCTGGAGCTTGACGTGGGAAATGTTAAAAGAAATGATTAAAAATGGGTAAGAAATTTAAATGAAAACGGCTGCCTATCAGTGCAAGTAGACTTAATGAAGCAAGGCACAATGAAAAATAAAAAAATGTAACACTTCTTACCTTTATACCATAGTTTTAAGTCAGAGAACAACACCAAAGGGGAAAAAAAGTCTGAAGTTTAAAATAGAATTTTTTTCCCCTTCTCAATAGCACAAAGTTTTCTTGTTCGGTGCCTTGCGAAATTACTCTGGAGATGTACTGCATAGAGCGCTTTCTAGCCCCCTATGCTACACTTACCACGACAGGAAACAGTCCGAATTGAATAGGTAGTTTTATGTTAAGCTAAGAAGTTTCAGAAAAGCAAAACAAAAATATAATGAAATAAATCTAACAGCAGTCCAGTACATTCCCAGTATAATCCGACATGAATAGTACTAGGAGTAATTTCAAAATATACTAGTAGTTACACTGCACAGTTAATAATTTTAACACCTGTTATACTGTAGCTTATAAAATAAAATCTGATCCTATAATTCTGTTTTTATATAAGAGATTTGCTCCTGGAATCCAACTACAGTGGTCAAAGGGACCACAACATGACCTCTTTTTTCATTTCAAATGACAAGATGACTGGGTCCTGTACACTTACAAACTCTTTGCATTGTGGACTGCTTTTATATTGGCGTATAATGCTTTTTGTCGGCTGGGCTGAAAGCTTCCCAGAAAAGTTTACAAGCAGTAAAGCCGCCAAATGTTCCTGACGCCAACATGTGTATAAACCACATTACCAAAAACATGTGCACATCTGAATACCAAAACCCACATCTGACTCTTGCCTAATCGAAATTTGAGTCTAAACTCTAGTAAACACTAATATATCTACTCTAGAATCCATATAGCTTACTGGAGCTAATAAAAAAACTGGAGAATCCAGGAGGAGGATGCACCTACCCCTCCAATGACCAGTGTTAGTGCCTGTTTGTGAGTCATTATCTTCTTGCTATATTGCTGCTGGGGTAAAAATGTAGAGGCGTCAAGGCTGCAAACCTAATGACGACAGAAAGAGTGGCCGCACAGGACTGGCGAGCTGTTTCGGGTAAACCCCGCCTAATCCCAAAGTCAGCTAAGATAGGATCCAGCTTCCCCGTGATAATATTAGGATTAAGTGGTTAGGCAAATGAATTAATAAATTAATTAAATTTAAGGGCCAATTTGACTCGCTTCAGCTTCCCCTGAGACCCAGACAGATAGGCATTATAGATAATGGATGGATGGATGAAGGGAGGGATGGATGGATGGATGGATGGATGGATGGATGGATGGATGGATGGATGGATGAATCTGACCCAGAACATACTTTTTTTTTTCAACATGCCCGCATTACCAAAAATATGTCAGAAATCTTGACAAAGTCTAAATAAAATGTGGTGAATGTGTAGTTTTTGCCAAAGTACAATAAGAGATCATTATTTTTAAATGAAAAACACAACATTTCATTAGAAATTATCATAAGAAATTCATGATCTATAACAGAGATAAAAAAGGGGAAAAAAATGTTGCTTGTGGAATTTGTTATGCTAACATAATTTGTCTGATCTACATACGATCATTGTCGTATGTAGAGGTGAAGCCTTATGCCCTGAGGAAGCGCAAGTTCCAGTCCTTCAAAAAAAGGCTCAAAAATTTACAAAAAGAATAATGTGAGATGTCCTGAAAAGATGGCCTTGTGTAAAATGAAGGTCAAATTTAATGAGATTGAGTGTCACTCCTGGGAATTGTAATAAGAATGAAAAAACTCATTAAATGAACATCTATCTCTCTCTCTCTCTCTCTCTCTCTCTCTCTCCTTCTCGCACACACACCCTTGGTACTTCTCAACGTCATGACATTTTCTTCATGATATCTTAACACCTCGCCTCCCACCATAGCACTCTGTGAAACCTTGTGTGCAAGTTATTCATCCATTCATTCTTTTTCTGAACTGCTTTATCCCACTAGCATCACACAGAAGCTGGAGCCTATTTCAGCTGACTCTGGGTAAAGGCAGGATATACCCTGAACAGCTCGGCAGGCCGTCGCAGGTCCAGCACACACACACAACCCTTCACACTCGTACCGAGGGGCAATTTGGGACAGCCAATTAGCCTAATGTGCATGTCTTTTGACAGTGGGGAGACAACTGGACCACCTGGAGGTGTACACCTACGAGTACTGTTAAAGTAGCAGATAAAAAGCAGAATCTTGATGATTCTCGATGATACCCTCCCTACTCGGAGCTGAGAGTGAAGTTACACTTTAAGCTTAGTAGCAAAAAGTAACCAATATTTATTAAAATTACAGCATTAGCTGCTCCTCCATTTTTACCAAAAACGAGGGGCGACTCTATGTTTCGACAGCCCATTGATCTGACATCCCTACTTCTATAAGACCTTGCTTAAAGGGGACCTGTGATGAATTTATATTACTGGCTCTTTAAAATGATCACATGTTACATCAGCGGTTCCGTCAGGCAACGTCAGTCCTTGCTCCTTGTCAAGTACGCGCAAGTGCTGCCACACTGCTGCTACTACTAAGCATGCGCAGCAAACATGTTGCCTTCGAGTCCAACGAGTTCACGTTATTTTCGGGGGAAAATGGTTCCTCTTTACGTTGGTTCCACCCCCGCTAGTGATCCACGGGATAAAATTGTCCATTAACCATTTCAAGGTTATTCTTGTGTTTGCACTGTATTGTCTGCACTGTTTGCACATAGTGTTTGCACACTTACACTCTATATGGCTAGGACAAAAACCTTGGTCCTAGCTCTGTGTTGTTGGGTTTTTTTTCCAGAATTTGATGCTTGTTGTATGTTTATGTGGCACCTAGTCGTTGCTTTGTTTAACTATGTACCGCGTTAGCTATATGTGGTACAAATGACGATTAAGCTTCTTGAATTTGAACTTGCTCAAGGGCCTTAAACCTCGTCTTAACCACCAAGAAATCCACCGATTTATGGAACGATCCATAACACAGGAAAACAGGCGAAGGTCAAACGTCCAAAATACTAGATATGGAACAAGAAACTGAGGCTTTGAAACAGCTCGACGCAGTCAATAAAGAATTCATAACAAGACTAGAACGCAACAGGGTATATAAAGACAATGTAATCAAGGATAAATACAGAACATCTGGAGACAATCAAGAAACACCCCAGTGAAAGGATATGGATGGCGACAAAAGTGCATGGATGAAACAGAACACCATGATTCAATGATTCAACAGAACACCATGATTCACCATAATTGTGGGGAAAAGAGAGCAGAGTTGATAGCTCTGAGGAGTATACCGCATTCTGAGAAGGGAAAATAACAGGAATAATGTGATAAGATAGGCATTTTCTGTTAACATCGTAAAAGCAAACGGTCACCTTAACCTTGCACAAGCACCGAACACATCAAACCACAGCTTAGTTGACCACAGCAAACACATACCAGAGCAAAGTACCCCATGTAACACCGAGAGCCCATCCACCTGAGCCCATCCTCCAAACGGCTGGAGCCTATTTCAGCCAACACTGGGCGAAGGAGTGGTACACCCTAACCAGCTCAACAGCCCATCCCAGGGTCAGCACACACAACAATTCACACTCACATTGATAGGGGAGTTCTGGAACCGCCGATTAACCTAATGTGACTGTGGGAAGAAACCAGGGTACGCCGAGGAAACCCACGCAAGCACAGGAAGAACATGCAAACTCCAGACAAAAAAGCCCAAGCATGGCGTTCTTCCAGTGAGGCAGATGTGCTAACCACTGCGATACCACAGACAAACACTCATTTAGGCAAGTAAAAATACTGTTGATGTGGACGTGGTAAGGTACCCAAGTATTAGAAGAACAATCAAGGTTTCCTTTCACTTAAATCATCAACATCGACTGACCTTTTTGAATTTCGTGAACGATTGCCATTAAACAACAAGGAAATCCATTCTTTATACTGATGGCAACTTATGTAATGCAGCAACTATATGAAGGCCAAAACAAATGGCATGTTTCTCCAAAAAAAAAAGGGTAGGGTAGGTAGGGATTCTTTTTTTATTTAGTCAGAGTGAAAACAATGATGATCAAGGATGGGTATATATTATACAGTTAATTCTGTAGTGCAAAGTGTCTGCAACCTTTGATTTCTGGTTCTCAGAGAAGACAGTGGCTGAGAGAGTGTTTACTCCAAGTGTTGTTGACGCTACATGGCCGACCTTGGGCTTTTTCCTGTTTCCCTCACTCGTTTGAGGCTACGGCCAAAGCCTGAGGTTTGGCGTAAGGCCCACACACTTTATTGCATCATTATTTTGTTTCACATTAATCATCAATTAATCATTTAACAGTATAAGTACCTCCCTGCGATGCCCTGGAGGGCAGTCCAGGGTGTGCTCTGCCCTCGCCCGCAGTAGGCTGGGATGGGCACCAGCCTCCCATGACCCTAATTAGGATTAAGCAGTTCAGAAAACGAATGAATGAATGAGTTCAAGTACAATTCTACCAATCATAATACAGCAATCAAAACATTAATCATCATTTAATCAAGTTTATCGATAATAATCATGCGTCTACAACTTTACTACAACTTTAACAGTGACTGGACCCGGAACTTGGAACACCCTACCAACAGACATCAACTACAATACCTTCAAGAAAAAACTTAATAGCAGCCACTTCCACAATTTTATGTACGAGATGCCTTAGTTATTCCGTCCTAAATTGTGTAAGGCCATATATTACAGTAATACAGTAAAAATATTCTGCATGTGATTAACACATTCTCATCTAATCTTCTTCCGCTTATCCGGGGCCAGGTCGCGGTGGCAGCAGTTTAAGCAGGGATGCCAAGACTTCCTTCACCCCAGACACTTCCTCCAGCTCTTCCGGGGGGACCCCAAGGCGTTCCCAGGCCAGCCGAGAGACGTAGTCTCTCCAGCGTGTCCTGGGTCTTCCCCGGGGTTTCCTCCCTGTGAGACATGCCTGGAACACCTCCCTAGGGAGGCTTCCATGGGGCATCCGATAGAGATGTCCAAGCCACCTCAGCTGACTCCTCTCGATGCGGAGAAGCAGCGGCTCTACTCCGAGCTCCTCCCGAGTGACTGAGCTTCTCTAAGGGAGATCATTAAGGCAGCGCCCAGCCACCCTGCGGAGGAAACTCATTTCGGCCGCTCGTATCCGCGATCTTGTCCTTTCGGTCATTACCCAAAGTTCTTGACCATAGGTGATGAACCCCCAGCAGAGCAGCAGTTTAAAAAAAGACATAAAGCATAAATCCTTCACCAACAACCATGCTATGGTATAATGCCAGAAATCTCAGTTTCGCAGTTCCCAGTTTGTTCTGAGGCTGAATGTGTATATTACTTGAGCCAGAACTGGACTGTATGCAGTGTGCTGCTGCCACATCTTTGTTTAATTGTAGAATGGCATGACTGTGTGACACTCCAGGTGTGTCCACATGTGTTTTTCTTTTGATGGAGCTACAAATTCCCTAGAATGCATACGCCATGTGTACATAAACCCTTTATCACAAACATCTTCTCAAGCTGTGACTGGCAAAGGTCAGTATGATGTGATTCATAGGTACCCCAGACACACACACACGTATATACATATTCGTCACGTGACCCGCTCCAGCATAACACGGATTAAGTCACAAGGTGTTGTTTTGAGTAAGAGCCAAAGTAAGTTGAAAATGGCGTACCTGGATGAAATGGTGATATCGCCAAAAATACATCCTTAAAATCATCATCTTCCACATGACCAAGCTCAAACACCCATAAGCACTATCTATCCATGCTAAAATACTCGTTTAAGAAAGGGTTCCGTGTCCGTGCTGTTGTAAAACATTAGAAATATCCACGTTTTTCGCCGATTTTCAAACGGATTTTGTGGTTGCTCAGGGTATTTCCTTACTATCCAGATTCACCACCGGAATTCTCTGCCTACTTACAGAATCCCAAAAGGATTTCCCAAACATTTAACGCTAAACCAATGAGAAGCCTGAAAACAGATGTGACTCACTGTTAATAAAACTCATCTGTTGCTAGGGAGACGCTATGTAGCCGGCGCTTTTTGGTCAAAACACGGATTGATTTAGTTTATGGATGTTAGCGAGTTTCAGATGCGGACATAATGTAAGTGTTATTGCTACTTTCGCCATGGTAACATTTCCTAATTAGCAAATCTCATGCTACAATCATGTGTTTTAACTCATTTCAAGCAGATTCAATTCTCTTCCCAAAACGATCAATATTTCAGTAATTGTCAAATTTCCGTAATGCGTATTATGCTGAAGCAGGTCACACACGTATTTAGTACAGTATATACTACGCATAATAAAGAAGACACACAGTAATGAGCACACATGAAAAATGACACAATGACTGACACACACACACACACACACACTCTCTCTCTCTCACAAAATAGCTTCCAGAACTTGTGTAGGTGATAATTTTCCTACAGCGGCACCTCACAATATAAAGTATTATTACAGAAGTTTGTGCATGAGGTGCCTTTACTTGTACCCAGGCAGTTTTTTTGTTTTCTAAGTTAATGCTGAACATCAAAGACGAGAAAAATTAAGAACAATTAAGCTGAAAGAGAAAATCTGATGATAAAAATGATTTACAGCTCCTTGACGGGTGAATACACTTATTAATATTCAAAGCACTATAAATGAAATAAATGAATATCCTCACCAGTGGCCATGTCTGTGGCTCCCTTTATCACTTCTTTAAAGCTGCTTGTGTCTTTTTCCCAGCCTGATTTCTGCGTCTCACACCGGTGTGCTTTAGACAGGAAGTGCAGTGCCTATACACACACACACACACACACACTTCTTTAAAACAACCTAATGATAAATGAACAACACTTTATTAAAGACAGAAAGTATGGGACAAGAGAATTCTTTAAGCTCCACCTTCTCGTTGTCCTCTTGGTTGTTGCTATGGCCATCGCCATAGAGACGAGCGTATTGCTTCCATATTTGGGCGTCTGTACTGCAGCTGGCAGAGACTCGGCCAAACAGCTCCTGCAGCTTGGCTTTGTGATTGGACGCCTGGTCGCCACGGTGATCAGAAAGATCTTCGACCACCGACCTGACAAGAATCTCCAGAACCTGCAAGAGATGAAAGTGTACCTGTCAGTCCAAGTGAAGAAAGTGTGGCCTTTGTGTCCGTCTTGGTGAACAAGGTGTGGCCCTTTAGCCAGGAACTGTGTGACAGGAGAGTGTCACTGATAAAGGTGTGGCCCCTATACCGGTGTGCCTCAGTAAGGGGGGGTGTGGCCTTTTATCCACTGAAGGAGCTGCGGTCTCTCTATCCGTTCCAGTGAAGGAGGTGTGGCCTTAGAAAAAGGTGTGGTTTCAGGAAAGGAGGTGTGGTCTCTGTCTTAATGAAGATGTGGTCTCTGTATCTGTCTCATTAAAGGAGGTGTGGTCTAAGTACCTGAGGCCTCAGTATAAGAGGTGTGGCCTCTGTATCTGTCTCATTAAAAGAGGTGTGGCCTCAGTATCTGTCTAATTAAAGAAGGTGTGGCCTCAGTATCTGTCTCATAAAAAGAGGTGTGGCCTCAGTATCTGTCTAATTAAAGAAGGTGTGGTCTCTATCTGTCTCATTAAAGGAGGTGTGGTCTCTGTATCTGTCTCATTAAAGGAGGTGTGGTCTCTGTATCTGTCTCCTTAAAGGAGGTG
>JBCNYG010000021.1:44903102-44914246 GCA_039654305.1 Porochilus rendahli | reverse complement strand
ATGGACGTATACACACATATATATCGTAGAAAGCAAAAAGAGCGTGTGTAGAGACACGTACACACACACACACACACACACACACACACACACACACACACACACACACACACACACACACACAGATTAGGAAAACACGCACACAGCATCCCAACTCCTCCCTGCGTTTCTCTCTCCTTCACCCCCCACCCCTCATCCCTCCATCCACCCCTCATGTTGTCACCTGTGTTGTTGAAGAAGCTTTGTTTCCATCCGGATCTCTGTGTTTCGGTCAGAAAGCCTCTCAGTACCGCCGCCTCCAGCTGCTCCCTCTGCTCCATTCCTCCTCTTCCGGCTCTCACCCCCAACAAACAGGTCCTTCAATCAAAACTATCTTCAATCTTTAACCCGAATAATCTCAAACTCGCTCTCTGTGTCTCTCCTGGTTTTCTCTGCGGCCTGTTAATCCTGCTTTCCTCCTTCCACATGTGCCACAAACTGCCGTCAGTGCGCAGCCATGACAGCGCCGCGGTGCATCATGGGAATTGGAGTTCACGCGGTTCCGGAAGTGAGCAGACAACATGGAGGAATTCAAATTAAAAACAAAGAACTGTGTTAAACCACTCCGATGCAATTTACCAAAAAACATTAACATTAATAGCTACAGTGTTCAAAGTCTTTTTAAAGGGCTTGTAATTTTTTCATTACAAGTTTTTAAACCCTTTTTAAAACGTTTAACCGGTTATTAAATAATTATAATATCCAAAGCAATTCGAAATCTTCCAAACAGGCAAAATAAAAATACAACAATAAATGGATATTAATTAGTAATTCCATGAGCTCTGATGGTAAATGAGCTCACAGCTCACGTAACGTTAGCTGGGCGGCGTTATCGGAATCATCAGAATCGGAGTCAGGATACTTTCTTGATCCCGGAGGAAATTATGTAAATAAAACAATAAATACAAGGGGAAAAAGTAAAGTAAGCAGGAAAAAAAGAGTTAAAAGCACTAGAAGGGCAGGCGCGAGTGAAAAGGCTGCACGCCTGTTAACACATGCGCACAAATGTGATTTGTTATTATTCATATCTGATCAGGGAGAAAAGAAACGGTTTTATTGACCCTCTGGATTGTAAGGAATTCAGAATTTTTATTACTGGACTCAATTTTTTTAATCAAAAAATATTAACGTTCTTGCTATAAAATTTTACAGGAGAGCCTTTAGCATGAAGTTATTTTGTTAGCTGAAGGCCAGTTCCTTTAGCAGTACGATAAAGTGTTTGGTGGAAAACCTGTTTACTTCTTTTTTAAAAATGGATTTAAAAATAAATAAAATTTCAGCTCTAAAATTATTCCATGTAAGACTCCATAATTCCATAATTTGTTGAAGTTGTTTTTTTTTGTGGAAAGCAGATTAGCACAGTGCTGGTTAGCTAAAAATCTTCATGGGGAATAAAGTTCTGCTCAGTCACACCCACACAGAGCTGAGCGACCTGAACAGGTTCATACAAACATAAATTCTGAGAAAAAAATGATAATTTTTTACTTAAAAAATCTTTACTTACTGAAAATTGACATGACTAGACAAGTCAGAATGTCTCAACATGACCTACATGAATACACACAAATCTGTTAGCTACAAGAAAGCTAATGTTAGCTACATGTTAGCATGGCTAGTCTTGAGACTTGCTAACTCGTGGCGTATACAATTAAATAAATATTATAATAAATACTTCAATAGACAAGGACATCATTTTGTTGTTTCTATTGTTATTATTATTATTATTATTATTATTATTATTATTATTATTATTATTATTTTATAACACTGTTGTTAATTCTAACACACTGCTGTTACAGAGAACATAAAAATAATTTCAAATCAATATTTTGTAGCAAATGATTGATTTCTTTTGTAGGAAGCCACGGAATGCACACAATGTACAGCAAGATTGTAATGATTCAAAAATAAATCAAAGATTAGTTCCAGATCCAGATTAGTTTTATCCTACTAGGGTTACGGGGAGGGTAGAGCCTATCTCAGCCTACTCTGGGCGAATGTGCGATATACCCTGAACAGTTTACTAATCAATCGCAAGGTCAACACACACACACACACACACACACACAGCCAGTCACACTCACACTCATCCCTGGGGACAATCTGGAATTTCCAATTAGCCCAATGTGCATGTTTTTGGACTATGGGTGGGAAACTGGAGTACTTCTTCCTCGTGTCGGCTGAGGGAGGTTTTCTTTTCACCGTTGCCATTGGCTAGGTCTTTAGGGATATGTAGGGTTTGTAGAAGAAAAGTTTAAATGTTTATATTCCTTTTTAACTTTTGTTTTTACTATATAAAGCTGCTTTGCGACAGTGTCAGTCATAAAAATTGCTGCACAAATAAAACTGAAGCAAATTGAATTGATTTTGGTTCAGACAAGACAGTGGAGTTTCTGGGTCGTGTTCACGTCTGACTTCTTTGCATGATGGAGCTTCAACCTGCATTTGTCAAAACGATGAAGAACTGTGTTCACAGACAGTGATTCCTGGAAGTGTTCCTGGGCCCATGACAGAGGACAGAATCCTGCCTGTTTTTAATGCAGGGCCGCCCGAGGGCCTGACGATCCCAGGCATCCAGACTTGATTTTTTGACCTTGTCCCTCACGTCCTGAGATAATGTAATAACTCCTAGATAAGTAGAAATGTTCTGTAATATACGCTCCTGTGTTTCAGGATTGAATTTAAAGTTTATACACTGCCGCGAGCAACAATGACGATTAACAGAAAACACGCGTGATGTAATCAGACTCCGGGCCGTTCCTCGTCTGGGGAAGAACGACCTCTTTAAAAAAATCAGTTGTGTGATTTATCTTCATTACTCTGTAGGTGATCCCCGGGGGACTCAAACTCGGGCTGTGTGTGTGTGTGTGTGTGTGTGTGTGTGTGTGTGTGTGTGTGCGCCTTTAATATAACAGAGTCGCTGACTCCAAAATAACAACAGTCTGAGTCATGATGTGATCTGCGACTCAAATACAAAGGTCAAAATAAACAGAATTAAATATGATTTTTTTAAATACATTTTCCACCACAACTAGAACACAGAAACTGTAAACAAATAATAATATATAAACATGTACATATATTCAATTCTTTAATAATATAACTTGATCTCAACCACACAGGTGCATGTTCATCTGAGAGAAATTAAATCTGTGAATAAAAGATTTGAATGAAATGGTCGAAATGAATCAGTTTGGACATCACAACGTGCAGTACGGTCTTCAGACATTCTGTTTGCAAACCTGCTAGTAAATAAGATAACCTGCACTGAAGTCTCGCCACAAAGATAGCAGTTACACCTCGCCAGAAAGAACAGACAGACGTCCGACAGGAAGAAACTCTGTGATGATCCGGTGGTGAAACTAGATTGAGACCGTCAGAGAGAGAGAGACAGAGAGACTGAGAGAAGCTTAAAAAAGTGAAACTGACAGACAAACAAAGAGACAGACGGAGCGACAGACAGACAGAGACTGGGTGACAGAGATAGACAGACAGACAGACAGACAAAGAGAGTGATACAGACAGACAGAGACATCCAGAGAGACAGACAGACAAAGAGACAGATGGAGAGAGAGAGAGAGAGACCAATTAATAAAGACACTGTGACTTCGTAGCCCTAAAGGAATAAATGAACGCACACACAACATGCTATAAGCTTCTCGTTACACACCATCAGCCAGCCAGGTCATGACACACACACACACACACACACACACACACACGTAAAGGACAAGCTTAATGAGAAGGAAATGCCGCTGACCTGATAATGCAGCAGTGTGTGATTTTACAACTCAGATACTCTCGCTCTCTGTCTCACACACACACACACACACACACACACACACACACAGTATTCCACTACAGCTCACCTGTGATTCACATGGTGCATCTTAAATGTGCTTTACGGAGTGAATATTTCTAAAGATCTGATATTTTTTATTGTTAATAGGATTTAGGTGTGAATTAAATATTAATAAATATTTTCACTGCTTCCTTCTTACAGGGATGAAGTTTGACGAGAACATCAACCTGACCCTCCTAACTCTATTAATCACTGATGTATGCTAAACATTATTCAGTACTTTTCCGTGACTCCAGAACGCTTCAGAACACGGCGATGTAATGATGTGCCGCCGGAACGCATTCAGAACACGGCGACGTAATGACGGAACACTTTCAGAACACAGCGATGTAATGACGTGCCGCCGGAACGCATTCAGAACACGCCGACGTAATGACGGGACGCTTTCAGAACACAGCGACGTAATGACAGAATGCTTTCAGAACATGGCAATGTAATGATGTGAGGCTGGAATGCTTTTAGAACATGGCGACGTAATGATGGAACACTTTCAGAACACGGCGATGTAGTGATGTGACGCCGGAACGCATTAGAAAATGGTAACATAATGATGTAACACTTTCAGAACATGGCGACGTAATGATGGAACGGTTTCAGAAAACGGTATTGTAATAATTAAATGCTTTCAGAACACGGCGATGTAATAACGGAATGCATTCAGAAGATAGCGATGTAATGACGGATCGCTTTCAGAAAATGGTGTCATAATGACGGAACGCTTTCAGAACACGGCAATGTGACCCTGGAATGCTCTCAGAACAGGGCGATGTAAAGATGTGATGCCAGAGCGCTTTCAGAACACTGTGATGTAATGATGTGACGCCGGAACGCTTTCAGAACACGGCGATGTAACACCGGACTGATTTTACAGAACAGTGTTGTAAAGATGTGACGCCGAAACGCTTTCAGAACACGGCGATGTAATGACGGAATGCTTTCAGAACACGGCGATGTAATGACGGAATGCTCTGAGAACACGGCGATGTAATGACGGAATGCTCTGAGAACACGGCGATGTAATGACGGAATGCTTTGAGAACACGGCGATGTAATGCGGTGATCCCAGAACGCATTCAGAACACGGCAATATTTGCAATTTATTTTAGACGTGGTGCCATGATGCACAAGTTCTGTCAAAACGCAGCAAAGGCTCGTCCGTGGGTTTTATTATTGCTGATTATACACATACTGCACAACAGTGTGTTTATCATCACACACCAAACACTAAGTCCACAGACACTGTTTATGTATTTGTTTATTAACTGTAATTAATTGTTCCGTGATGTGAGGAGTAATTTACACGGAGTCCGAGCGAACGGCCTCGAAGTCGCGTAATGACCAAACAAACAGCTCCCCGAGAGAAAAGTGGCGAGTGTTGATAAAGTCACTCTATTGTGTTTATTAATGGAGTTCACTGGTGGCATTGTTTAATTAATTGTCCTGTCTTATTACAGGCCGAGGGAAAACAATGGAAAAACAAAAGAGTCTCGAGTCGTCCAGTAGACAATCCACATGGCCACGCCCACAAAGAAGGTGTAATATGGGAGGGGCTTGTTTGGCAGGCCAATTTACTGCGCACATCACAACACACCAATTTAAAGAAGGAAAGGGGAACACACATACACACACACAGCCTTAATATTCTGTTGGAATTTACCGCCTCTGCTTTTCATATGCTAATAAATTTCAGATTTCACGCAGGGCAGAGAACCGTCCAATCAAACACAGGAGATAAACAGCACAAGATCACCTTCAGCACTGAAATCCGCATCGCAATGATGTTTTTACGAGGACACGGTTAAAGAGAGCCGCAGTGTGGTGTAATTATCAGACCAACAGCCGTGTAAGAAGTTCAACTCTCTATATATATTGAGGAAAAAGAAGAATAAAGAGAAGATAAGAATGAGGGTGGCACGGTGGTGCAGCGGTTGGCACGTTCGCCTCACTACAAGAAGGTCCTGGGATCGATTCCCGGGCTCGGGTGTTTCTGTGTGGAGTTTGCATGGAAAGGCGGCAATAAAACAATTTTCCATTTATATAAATGATTATATCTCATAAATAAAACCATGGGTGGCACGGTGGTAAGCACGTCTACCTCACAGCTTGAAGCTCCTGGGTACGAGTGCCGGGCTCAGGAAGTGTGTTTTGGTAAAGGAGTCTGCATGTTCTCCCTGTGCTACCCTGGGTTTCATCTGGGTACTCCTGTTTTCTCCTCCAGTCCAAAGATATGCATGTTAGGCTCACCGGCTGTTCCAAATCACCCCTAGGTGAGAGTGCGAATGGCTGTGTATTGGCCCAGCGATGGTCCGGTGAACTGTTCAGGGTGTACTCCGCCTTCACCCAGTGTCGGTTGGGGTGGGTTCTAGCCTCCCTATGATGCTGGTAGGAATAAGTTGTTTGGCAAATTACTGGGAGTGAGTGACTAAACCATTCATGACATTTTCACTATTTTCTTTGAACTACCATGGCACCGCCCCTTTAAATAATTGTCTGTAACTCTGGGGGTATTTTATTTCTTTTGCATTTTCCATAGCGGTGTTTAATTTTACACTCCCTTTAAACTGTAGAATTCTAACTTTGGTTAAGCCATCCATCCATATTCTTCCACTTATCCAAAGTCGGGTCACAGAGCCAACAGCACATGGAGGGGAACCTCAGCGATACTCTCCAGCTCTTCCTGGAGGATCTCAAGGTGTTCCCAGGCCAGACGAGGTGTATAACCCCGCCAGCGAGTTCTGGGTCTGCCCCATGGTCTCTGGGAGGCGATCGGGAAGCATTCCGATCAGACGCCCAAACCACCTCACCTGACTCATTTTAATACGGAGGAGCAGCGGCCACACCTCGCTCCAGTTGCGTTTGGAAATACTGGATTCAGATGAAATTCCCAGCTGCAGAATCCTGCCTGATGATCCCGATGGGAAGATTCGGCAGCAGCACCTCATCTGCAGAAGATTCCACATTCCTCATCGTAAACACAGAAAAATCTTTAATAATCCATCGTTCCATAAACACGGGAGGTGATAGATGTGAAGGTGGGCGGAGCTTGTTTAATACCCAGTCAGGCCAGGATAATAAACATCAGATTTCAGATTACTGCAGTCGAGACCATATAGTGCTTTAAACCTGTTAATATTAAATGAATCTTTATTTAAATATATACTTATTAAATACAAAATATAAAAAAAATTATTTTTAATTGATGAAACAACTCCCGACTGAGAAACAGGTTAGATTTCAGTTCATACATGACCCTAACGTCCACTCTCCGCAGTAACGTGGCTCCAAAACTCTGAAGAAACCCCCGTTGGACGTGACCCCAGAGCCATATATGGTCTCAAGAACACACCCACTCAAAGTGGCACCCATTTCCACCTATGGATTCGATGACACCCCGTTTTGAGCAATGCGTATTTTGAATATAACGCTACTGAGAGAGACGTGCACAGTTATTGCTGTATTTGGATAGAAGGACACGCCCACTCATTCCCTCCCTTTGCCATATATAGACTCAAGGACACACCCCTTTTATTTTCAAAAACAGGTTTAGAGATGCACTTATTTCCACATAAGGTGTGAGGGACACGCCCACTCAGAGCTGTTATATTTAAATTATGAATTTAAGGACACACCCATCTTCATATGTGAATCTCTGTAGCCACACCCACTCAAAAATGCTCTTGTTTTCGTGTGCAGCCTGAAGGACACGCCCCCTGCGTTTAGAGATAGGATAAGGTTTTATTATTCTCACACACACGCAGACACACAAGCGCGCACGCAGCTGTAAACACACCCTCAGACACACCCACACGTGCAGACGTGCATTCAGACACACGCAGGTGGAAAGTCGTGAAGCGTTTCTCCGGGTGAAAGTAAAACATTTCGTGTTTATTAAAGTGTTGGAGATCAGAGATGAGGGGACGAGGATGTGGACAAGCGTCACGCTGAGCGTCGCCTTTATTCAACTCGACGCCGGGGGCGTAAAAATCAAAAGAGGAAGCAAATGTCATTGAGAGGATTTCCCTGTGTGCGTGTGTGTGTGTGCGTCTGTGCGTGTGTATTCTTCTTACAATATGATCCCTTTAACAGTCAGGAAGTAAAAGGAAGTAGGCGCCGCAGTGGGAGGCGTTCTGTGGTATACACGCTGATCCCCTCGCTCATGTTTACATAAACAAGTTTAATAACATAGCAATCAGTGGTTATTTCACAACTGGGAGGAAAAAAAGGAAAGAAGTGTACACTTTTACAGCTTGTGTTTCTCGCCCTCTGCTCAGTTACTGGGCGTGGCATAGTTCCTGGTTTTCGCGCTGGGTTTTCTTTTCGTACTTGCTGCTGTTACATAATTAAATTCTTACATACAAATATGGACAAAAGTGAAGCTTCGTCTCTGAAGCCATCAAGTCTGTAATGACGTCCAAAGGACAGTCACAAGAGGGTGGGCCTTATTTAATCAGAAGGCGGGGCTTAAAGCTGTCCATCGCTGCATTGGGCGTCTTGACATTGGGCGTCGCTGGGCTTTTCCGCCTCCTGACTGGGGAGATCCTTCGAGAGGGCAGAGCTCTTGTCAGAAAACTCCTCCCCGTCGGGCTCCAGGCCGTCCGGACAGGGCAGCTTCAGAAGCTCCTCCCTCAGCTGTGCTGTGTGTCGCTATGGAAACGCAAACAACGAGAGAGTGAAATGTTAAAACGTTAAAAAACCTCTGAGAGGATGTCAACACCGTCAGAACAGGATGATGCTCGGGTCTCTCTCGCTGCGGGTGTGCGTGCTACCTTGAGTGCGGCTGCGTGGTGAGACATGGTTCGTCCCACTCTCTTATCGCTGCTGTACTGCTGGATGTCGGAGATCCACTCCTCACACTGAGCCATGATCTCAGCTCGCTTCAGGTAGAAGTGCTTATGGATCACCTGCAAACATATACACACACACGGAAATTCAATTACACTCGGATTTTCGGCCTACGACCCATTACCACGCAACGAAAAGGGGCGTTTCCATCACTGCTGTCAATCTCAGTGCTTTACTCTTGTGTTCCTTATTTAAACACGCGTTTCTTTTGTACAGTTTGATGCTATATATACTGATTGTGAAGTCTGGCAACACATGCCATTTATACAGTTGGGTCATATATGCCTTACATAAGTATCTCGTTTGTCAAGTCGAACCGTATATATCTCAACTGTACAATTTAACCGTATATCCTCCTGAGACCCAAAAATTATTGTTGTGTCGTCTTATTTCTTCAGACTGCTTCTGTCCCGCAACACCCAATAATTTGAAACTTGATCAATGTCTTCAAACAAGGGGAAGTTTGGGAAAAGGGTAATACCCATTGGTTTTCATGTGAGGATCTTAGGACATACACACAATATTGTGTGGGGAAAAAATATGATGTCCTCCTAAAAGGACAGTGGGGTCTCAAGAGGATATCTAACCGTGTCTCTCGATTATAAAGTTTAACCATACATCTCAAAAGTAAAGTTTAACCATATATCTCAAATGTGAAGTTTAACCGTACATCTCAAATGTAAAGTTTAACCGTACATCTCGATTGTAAAGTTTAACCGTGTAAAGTTTAACCATACATCTCAAACGTAAAGTTTTACAGTATACCTCGATTGTAAAGTTTAACGGCGTAAAGTTTAACCATACATATCAAATGTAAAGTTTAACCGTACATCTCAAATTTTAAAGTTTAACGGTATATCTTGATTGTAAAGTTTAACGGTGTAAAGTTTAACCATACATCTCGATTGTAAAGTTTGATGGTATATCTTGAATGTAAAGTTTAACCGTACATCCTGAATGTAAAGTTTAACCATATATGTCTCAAAGTTTGACCGTATATACATCAACTGCAACGTTTGTCTGCATAAATAGGTGTTTATTTTGTAGGTTGTTAAGGAAACTCCCGTACGGCCAGTGTGTGGTCACATGATGAAGCTCTACTATTATGATGCAATTATAGTTTATATATTATAGTCACTATAGTACAATACTATAGTGCACAGGGTTACAGTTACAGTGCAGTGGTCAGAAAATATGAGCCGTGCCATTATCATGCACTGATCTGTGAACATGTGTGAGATGGAGTTGACCCCAACGCACATGGCACCGCCACAGGCACATCCTGGTTACCATGACAACACTGGCAAGGCCAGTAATCCTTCAGTGTGTCTGTCATTAGATGGTAACAGAGCAAGATGTGCTATGACTCCTCCGGATGTGTGAATGGAAGTATAATAACATGCTGTAAGGGAGAAGAAAACCATGGAACTGAGATGAACCTCTTTCAAAGTCATGGAAAGTACAGAGTGTGGATGAAGCACGAGGGTGGTAGTGTCATGGCTTGGGCTTGCATCTCTTCTGGAAGATTCTCACTGATCTTTACTGATGACGGGGCAACATGGAGAATGGAGAGATCTACAGAAACATTTCTGTCTCATTATTCACACAGAAAGCCATCCCATCTACTCCGGATAAACTTCATCATCATACAGCAAGGCAACGACTCAAACTGCACTGCGATACAACACAGGACTTCCACAGGGGAAAAGTGGGAGTCACTTTTCAGCCAACCGAGGGACATCTCACCTCAGCGATTTCACACAGCGACTGAACGAAGCTGTGCTTCAAACCCAGAACAGCATCATGACAGAAGGATGCAGCCGTGCTGTGATGTGATGTCAGCGTGCCGCCGGTTCGATAAAGAGAACGGATGCGCAAACTAATAGTATAGTATTCAGATTTCAACATCTGTACCAATACTTTTGCTCACTTAAAAGGGTTTGCCATGTCCTAATCTGTTTAACGAGATAATCAAGATAAACAGATCAGGAAATGAAAACTGAAACCACGATCCCTTCTCTCTTTTTCATAGTCTGATCTCAAACAAACATCCTCGGGGTACAGGGAAAGGAATCAAGAGAGCTGGACTTGTGTTCCAATACATTTGGAGGAGATGGTGCATACAGCAAGAAAAAGAGAAGAATAAAAAGACAGAGGGGGGAAACAGGAAAAGGGAGAAGAGAGAGAGAGAGAGAGAGTGAGAGAGAGACAGGGAGAGAAAGAGTGAGAGTGTGTGAGATTGGCATTTCCTCTCTTGCCCCTGGTCGTTATTACCCAAAAGGTCATGGAGTTTGTGTTTCTGATTAAAGCACCAGTTACTGATGTGTCGTGTGGAGGGGGGGGGGGGGGGGGGGGGGGGGGGGGGGGGGGGGGGGGGGGGGGGGGGGGGGGGGGGGGGGGG
>JBCNYG010000021.1:44832299-44842893 GCA_039654305.1 Porochilus rendahli | reverse complement strand
CACACACACACACACACACACACACACACACACACACCATGAGACACAAGGGAGGGGTGGGGTGGGGGGGTGGGGGGGTGTTGGCATGACGAGACAGAAGGAGACGCAATCCCTCCCCCGGTTATTTAAATCGAACTGCACCTTTGACGAGTTTGGGGCTGGTGAGGCTCAGCATCCCGGCGTGACCAGACAGATCGAGGCCGCTGGCCAACCACACGGGTCCGCACAGGATATCCTCTTTATGGTCCTCCAGGAACGGACACAGCCTGGATCCTATAGCACAAAGAGACGACGTACGTATAACGCCTACGACTTCATTGATAAAATCGCGGCTCTCAGAAAAGAACCAGGAATTGGGTTTACGGCGCCGTCACTTCTAAACCAGACCAACGTCCCTGAACTACAGCAGTGAAGGAGGTGCGAGGCGTGAGTGTGCGAGTGCGTGTCCGTGTCCCGTACCTCCAGTCTCCTCGATGTCCATGAACTGGATGTCGTCGGTGAAGTCGTGCAGCAGAGGCGGACCGTTCCTCTCGCCGTTCGTCTGCACCGAGTGAGAGAGAGGGAAGACGATCTGACGATCCACTGCCGATTCTGAGGGTCGAGCACAAACACCATGAATCCTTCCTGAACACACTGATCTTCATTTTAATACAAACACGCTGGAGTTGCTGGATTTCTATACAGTAAATCTCATCTGCTGAACCGGTCGCGAGGAGGCTGGTGGCTAACTCAGCCAACACTGGGTGAAGGCAGTGCGCCCCTGAACAGCTCAGCAGACCATCGCAAGGCAACATGCACAACCATGCACGACCACACTCGCACCTAGGGGCAATTGGGAACAGCCAATTTCTTCTTGTTGCGATTGATGCGGCAGGGGAACACCAGAATCACCAAGAAATAAGAAATAATCCTAAATAATTCTAATCAATGATCATCGCAGAATAAGCAAAGCAAACTGCTGTTGATTTAAAAATAACCTTAAAATAATCTGTCATTAATTAAAACACAAAAAACTCCAGTACAGCGTGTAAGGATAACCTCAGCTTATTGTACAGGATAATCTACAGTTCGTTTAAGAACGATCGGAGAACAACATTCAGCCACGTGTCTCATCCTCACCGCTGCCCTTTCCGAGGCCGGGCGCTTTATTTTTCAGCAGGGTGACCTGGATCTGAGGAATGTTGGCGATACTAGCGTTGAGCACAAACTTGAAGTCCACGTGTCCCACCATGCAGGCTTTGGGCAGGACCAACTCGAACACGTGCTCGTCCCAGCTGGTGCTGAGAACAGGACAGTCGCGGTTAATGAAAGGATGCGTTCAGGCTAATAATGCTAATCTGTAATAAATGTGTGTGTGTGTGTGTGTGTGTGTGTACATGTACCTGTCGCTCTGTAGTTTCCAGGTGCGGGTGTGCTGTGCTGCGTCTCCGTGGTGTTGTTGGTGAAGGTGTTGCGGGTGGCGTCTCTGCTGCTGCTCCTGTTGCACCTCAACCCAGCAGGGTGGCACGGTGGCCGAGAAACGCGGCGTTAACGTCTCAAAGCGCGTCAGCTCCACCAGTGAGGACAGAGTTTCCACACTCAGGGGCTGCTCCACCAGAAGATCAACTCCTACACACACACACACACACACGTCCACTTTCTCATGATGGCTATTTAAGCGCCCTAGGTATTACCTGTGTAACGGTTCTGTACCTGTGATGGAGTTGTGTAACACTGTTGTACCTGTAATGATGAAGCATGTGTAACGGTGTTGTACCTGTGTCGGTGATGTGTGTAACGTTGTTGTACCTGTCAGTGATGCACATGTAACAGTGTTTTACCTGTGATGATGATTCATGTGTAACGGTGTTGTACCTGTGTCACTGATGTATATGCAACAGTGGTGTACCTGTGATGATATGTGTGACGGTGTTGTACCTGTGTCAGTGAGGTAACGATGTTGTACCTGTGATGTGACGGTGTTGTACCTGTGTCAGTGAGGTAACGATGTTGTACCTGCGATGTGACGGTGTTGTACCTGTGTCAGAGAGGTGTGTAACGACGTTGTAACTGTGATATGACTGTGTTGTACCAGTGTCAGAGAGGTGTGTAACGACTTTGTAACTGTGATGATGTGTGACGGTGTTGTACCAGTGTCAGTGAGGTGTGTAACGACGTACCTGTGATGTGACGGTATTGTACCAGTGTCAGTGAGGTGTGTAACGACTTTGTAACTGTGATGTGACGGTGTTGTATCTGTGTCAGTGAGGTGTGTAACGACGTTGTACCTGTGATGTGACGGTGTTGTACCTGTGTCAGTGAGGTGTGTAACGACGTTGTACCTGTGATGTGTGACGGTGTTGTACCTGTGTCAGTGAGATGTGTAACGACGTTGTACCTGTGATGTGACAGTGTTGTACCTGTGTCAGTGAGGTGTGTAACGGTGTTGTACCTGTGTCACTGATGCGTATGTAACGGTGGTGTACCTGTGATGCCGGGGCTTGATGGATTAGACGAGGGTTTGGCTCCCTCCAGTAGCTGCTCGACCCCTTTACAAACGGGGCCATCGACAAAAATGTCGGCGTCATCAATATCGTCACACACACCTCCAATTTGAAGGAAATGAAGCTCGCCACCTTACACAGGATCAAAGTCTCAATATTTCTGATCTCATTCCCAACATTTATTCTTCAACACAAAATAAAGTAGGCATCAACTGTGATCTCTTCAGAAAACAAAAGCTTTAAAGGAAAAATTTATTATAACAGTAAAAATAAACTCATCGTGGTTGAATGGAATTTCACTTTGCGTGCGCACACACCCACCCACACACACCCAGTCAAATACCTCTCTGCATAATCAACGTGTTCAAAAGCAGCAAGTCACAAAGAGAGAGAGAGAGAGAGAGAAAGAAAGACTACACATCATTACTGCTTTAAACAACAACAAAAACTTTAGTTTTATTTTTAGACTCTTGTATTATTATTCTGATTTAAACACGCAGTGAATCTCCCTGAACCCTCACACCCCTGTTCTGTACAGTCTTAATTTGCATACGAGTGTGTGATTGGCTCTTATACGGTTATAATGAAAAAAAAAAATTTTTATGATAATAAATCTGCATACTCTTCCACATTCAAAATAATCCCACCCAAAGAAAAAATGTAATAAAAATTTCATTAAAAAAAGCCTAATTAAAAACCAAAACAAAATATAATATTTGTTTTTTTTATAAATCAAGTAACAGTTCAGATAAGCTTATATGAAGGGAAAATCTTTTTTTTTCTTAAATAAATAATGGACTTAAATTATGTAAGCAATTAAAAATGGTTTGAATAAATATCGCCAGACTGAAAATTCTGTAATACGACCTCATTGACATTCCTAATAATTATAATAATAATAATAATAATAATAACAAAAAGTGTTTGAGTTTCTGAGACAATCCATTTCCATGTGAGACATTCGAATATTCCTGAGAACACGACGGGCATATTAAGCAAAATTTATAAAAAAAAAATACCGAAGTTGAAAGTAACCCTTGATCCTCGACCCCTAAGGCTGAGTAAGGACAGTAAACAGTCCTGGCCACCTTGCAGTGCTAGTGTGGGCTACATTACAAACCCCCACCTGTGTAGCAGAGTAGTGCACTACACAGCGTACATCAGCCATTCGTACATTACAGAGGGGGCGCCGTGCTTGACATGCAACGCTGCCGCTCGCCTCTTTTGGACGTGCTGCGCAGGCGGCCCAACACGCTTGGAGGGAAAGCGCCGTCTGTCCCCCTCGTACGAACGAGCTCACAGACGCCCGTGATTGGCTGGTGATCGCTGTGAGTGACAGGGAGGCGGGCGTATGCCATCCCTCCCTCCCGTGAAAGCTCGGCCAATCAGCTCCCGTGGCCTCCCGGTCACGGTTGGCTGTGGCATCAACCCGGATTCGAACCTGCGATCTTCGGGTTGATGGTCGCACCACTTGGTAAAGCCATGCGTGTATGATGTTATTGTATCTGTCACCACGAACGTTTTGCTTAAACTAGGTGTACAAACATGACGTGTCTAAAATATGAACCGAATAAAAATTCATAACTGGCGAGTGTTTACCTCTGGTGCAGGCACACAGGCGATCGGTGCCAGAACAGTAAGTGACGGAGACGAAGGGATCCACCTCCTCCATCCCTTCTTTCTTAGACGGTTCCACTTTGGCCAGCACCTCCAGAGTGGACAGGTCCAGGATCATCACGTATCCTGCTTGTGTAGTGACCACTAAGTGGCCAAGTCCGGTCACATCGGACCTCTTCTCCTTCCCTGATCCCGCCGGGGCCGAAATTCCCGTCCCGACACCGTTTTTAACCCCCATCGGAGTCGACTCCTCGGACGTCTCCTCTGCGTCGTCCTCCCTCGCGTCCAGCACATCTGGCGGGAGCAGGAGCAGCGACGTGATGGCGTCCCTGGGATCTCGGATCTGTTGCACCTTGACGGGTTCCTCCTCGAGCGTGACGATGCGCGTGGAGTAGTTCAGCTTATAGAGTGCTAAATATCCACCTCCTCCACTTCCCAGCGGCCTGGAAGAGTGCGGCTGCTCCAGCTGCTCCAAAGGAGGCAGGATGAGCGGCGTCTGCGTCTGCGAGGTGCTGGCGTGACCCTGATGCCCGTTAGCCAACGTCTGGCCTTTCCGACTCCTACAGAGAGCTGAATGCAGGCGGTTCAGCGTGTTCAGTGCCTCCACTTGGTTAATAGCGTTGAGCGATTCGATGGAGAAGGGCTGCAAGACGACGAGCAGGTGGGCGCCATCACTGCAGGGAGTGATGGAGTCCACGTAAAGGTTCTCATCCTCTAGGGATTTAGGAAGGCGAAGGCATTGCACTAACGTTCCCGGTCTCGGCGAATTCCACTTGTCGCCGTCTAACGTAACCGCCGCATCTGCGAATTGCTGGATATACGTGACGGGCGGGTCCTGGAGCAGAAGCTGCTCGTGTGTATCAAACTCCATCTCGATGATCTGAGGGACGGTGAAGCCCTCCTCGTGCAGCCCTTTTCCCATCAGATTGTTCATCTGGGAGAAAACCTTCCCGGGAGACTTCTCGTCCGCCTCTTTGATGCTGTACAGCAAGAGAACCGGGAGCGTCCGGCGCACCAGCGTGCCCGGAGAACCCAGATCTGAGGGGAAGGTGCAAGTTTCGATCTCCATCGGCCCTTGATCAGGTGAAAGCCCCTCGGGGGCCGCAGTAGGAGTCCTTAGGGAATTCTCCAGGGGGCGATGGGATTGGGACGGGGCCATGATTGGGGAGCTGGCGGCCGAACGGTAGCTCAGTAAACCTCCGGCCAGTAAGCAGGGGAAGGGAATGTTGTGCTGCTCGACGGGTTTCTCCTTGATGGGTTTGTCGGTCTTGGTGGGGCCGAGTGCGTGAGCAGGGTTCGCTCCCAGCTCCTCCAGGTCTTTAACGGTGTCCTCCAGCACGCTGGCCACCACCTCCCACTGGAGCTTCTCGGGCTGCTGGAGGATGCTCAGCGCCGTCACCCCCACACTCACCTCCATGCTCTCCTTCGGACCCAGCGGCCCTGAAAACAAACACACACGCGCACACACACACAGTTTTCTTACTGAATACATATTTCATGTGGCAGGAAAAAATTTAATAAAATAAAATAAGCCCAAACCCTGGACAAAAACATAGACAGATTAAACAAATAATATTAAAATATACAATAAACAATTTAAATAGAACAAATATCCCATAAATAAAAATACAATTATTAATATAGAACAAAACTATAAAACATATATACAATAAACAATATAAAGTGCTATACGAAAATAAGCAACGGCATAAAGTCAAGAATTATTTACTGTTTTGGTTAAATTCTATAATGATTATTGTTTTTATTAGGAGTAATACATCATTCTTGTTTTTACTTTTCATTAAATGTTAGTGTTTATCAAACAAAATATTTAAATGTTTTATTCACAAATTCCAAGTCAGAATAAAAAGAAAAGTTTATTAATAAAAATACTACTACATTATTCTTTAACACATCTAAATATAAATAACAATAATAATAACAATAATAACGATAATGCTATTAAGAAGAAGAAGAAAAGACTGAATGTTCCGCACCTGTCACAGACTCGGACCGGGATTGTTCTTCACTGTCCGAATCCTCCAACTGATCGTCACTGCACGAAAGAAAAAAGTGTAAATAAAACATTCTTCTCTTAAAGTGCCTTATTTTTAATTTTCCCAACACACCCGGGAGTTCATACACACCATGAAATATTTTATCTTTAATAAAGTCAGCATTAAAGTGATATTAAATCTCAGGCTCAGAACCGCAGAGCCGGCACAGAACATTCTATTACATATAGAATTTAGAAAGGGGGCGCGGACGGGCGCTGAGGGGGGAGTTGAGGAACATTGAGAGGAAGTGTGGAAGAATGATGAGAGCGAGTGCTGCAGGGTGTTGAAAGAGTGTTGAAGAGTGTCACCTGTCCCCCTCCAGTTTGGGGATGTCTGAGCAGCTGGACGTGTCCTCTAACCAGGCCAGTGTGGGTCGCCGGGAATCAGAACCAGACACACTCTGCTGTTCACTTCCTGATAGAATCAGCTGCCTGAGGATGGCCGGGTCATATGGGTTCACCTCGAATTTTAAATGCACCTACACACACACACACACACACACCATTAAAGTAACACTATACTTTTGAGGACAATGTCTCAGACAAAAATGTGCTCATAATGTTCTACGACAGGTTCTTGTCCTAAGCCCCGCCTCCAGAGCTATGATTGGCACACGGTTCTTACTCAAAAATGATGGCTGAAATTATTGTATGAACATCATTATCATTACTATTATTATTATTGCTAACAGTGCTAACAGTGAAATTATTGAGAGCTTATTCTTGTTGTATTTTTGTTGTTGTCGTGGTTTGGTACAGGACGTCGGGGTGACAGGCGGTGATAGGACACGAGTTCAGCAGCTTTCATGAGTGGAAATAAATCCTCTGATAGAATGTAAATATCCTCACAAATCCTCCGCAGTGTGAAAACACTTCATGTTTTTATTTCAATTATAGGTTCAATAAAATAAAATTAAAAATAAATAAACAAACAAACAAAAATAAATGTAAAATGTTTAGCGAGGGTAAAAACTCTTCAGTTAATTTGTTTTTATTCTTCTCTTACAGCCGTTAAAATAAATAATTAAAAATTAATATAAAATGGAATATTTATTAGATTTTGCTGTATTCTTAAGACCAGCAAAAATAATGTAAAAGTATTAAATCCACTCGTGTAATAAAACATGTTTATAATTTAAATGTATGTAAAAAGGTTTTATATTTATTTTATTTTTTTATTATATAATACTGAACATTAGTTGATTTCTTGCTTTACTAAAGTGGACTGTGTGTCAGGAGACATTGAATGTGTCGTCTCAGACCTCGCCTCCGTGCTACCTTCATGAGTTTGGACACGTCCCAGACGCAGATCTTGCCCCTCTTGGTGGCTGTAGCGAGAAAGTGCGGGCAGCTGCCGAAGCCGTAGCAGGAGATCTTATCTGAGCAGTCGGAGCTGGGGAACTGGGCGGGGCTTGTGGCCAGAGTGACGGACAGCGGGACGTTCTGCGTGTGTTCTCCCTTGACAAAGGGGCAGTTGGGCGAGTGGCGCTCGTGCTCAGACCTGAGAACACACAGATGTTTAGGGTGCTGAGGTGCCTTTTGATTCCTGTTAGCACGTTGGCGTGCGAGTGTGTATGAATCCCCACCATGGCTCATCAGTAGGCTCCCAGCACACCAGACACACACTGCAGGTGAAGCACATGGCCCGGTCGTCTCCCGCAGACGCAGGCTGTCCCGATGAAAAAACAAACAAAAACACAGATTCTGATTGGTCAGAAGATAATAAAACACTCGTTCTAATATGTCACTGTTTCTATAGTAACAAATCGTTCACAGGGAAACGTACGCTCTCACCAACATTCATCCATCGGTGTTGAGAGAACAAGTGTGTATCGCTGCTGTTTATCGCACAAGGCATTCTTTTATCAATTAAAATATATTATCATCGTTTAATTGTTAATATCCAACTTATAGTATGCAAATGAGCTGCGCTGGGACCCAAAAGTTAACATAATTTAATCAAAACTAAAAGTGGCAGTAATAAAATATAATGTTTGTGATTTAAATAAAAATGAAACATATATAAAGAGTTCTCCATAAAAATGACAAAAATAAATAAACAATATTTACAAGCCAGCATTAAACAAACAATATAAATGCACTGAACAACAGATCATGAATTAAAACAAAATCGACTTGCAGGTAAAATCAGCCTCGTTTTCATTTCCGTTTTATTTTAACCCACGATTTGCCGTGTGGACGCTTCACCGCACTGAAGATGAAGATGTGACGGTGACAGAATGGCTCCAGCAGGTGGCAGTAATGTGCATTCATTCATTTATTTCGGAACCGCTTAATCCTAATTAGGGTCGCGGGGAGGCTGGCGCCCATCTCAGCTGGGCGAGGGCAGAGTACACCCTGGACAGCTCGCCAGGCCATCGCAGGGCAGAAACACGCTGACGGCTATGCAGTTTACTCTTGACGAAAATCAGCAATGGTTCTTTTACATTCCTCTCACCACAGACAGAGAGACACGGCCGGCCTTTGATAACCCAGTTAGCTGCACTGGGGGGGACAGCAGTGACAACCCGCTGATAGTGGGGCTTTAAACCCCGACCATGAAATCAGTAATCCAGCGCCTTAACCACCAGGCCACCACTGTAGTGTGTTGTTGTTGTTTTTTTTTAGAGACCTGGAACAAGCATTTCTGTAATATCTGGGAATCTCTCAAGCCATCGGCGTCCTGGGAGCTGCAGTGCCATGACATTCCCCAAAATCTCATCAGGAAAGGTGCTGAGGGATGAGCACGAGGTAGAAGGTTCCGCCAGCGAGCCGTATGATCGACAAGAGCAGATTCGGAAAGGTAATTTAATACCCACAGACACCACAGACATAACATTTAAACACTTTCATGAATCACATATGTGTGTGAAAAGTTTTGATCTGACCATCAGAGTGTTTGTACATGTGTGTGTGTTACAGATTCCAGTCTTTCAGCACAGCCCAAATTCAGTCCGTCCACCGCCAAAGCAAATCGAGACATCTTAAATGATAACGAAGACACCGAGATTCCTATAGAAAGGATAGAAAGGTATGCCAGACTGAATATGTTAGTGTTAGAGTCTGCGCAAAGTAAAGACCAAACAGTCTTTATATTACAAAACCCTGAGTCATATAGAGTTTATATGTGAGCATTGTGTTCACATGTTGTCATGGTTGCACGCTGAGACAAATGTTAACGTAAAGGAGACTCCAAGGCGAAGAAATCCTGAACATGATGCAGAAGTGTAGTCAGAAACAGCCAAGCACACCTAAAAACAACAATAACAACTAAAGAAAGTACAGGAAATGCATCCAGGTAACAAAAGCCTTGCTAACAACTGGACCAAAACCCCCAGAGCACTTTACAACAAATAGTTCTCAAGCATGTCTCTCAACACCCTGTTGATCCGGCATTGGAACATGCCCGATATAGCCCATATGGCATTACAGCTTTTCGTTAGTGGAAGTAAGGGACCCAAACATGCATAGTTTCAGCATGACAATGCCCCCTGTGAGCAGTTAGGGCCATTAGAAGTCAGTTTTCCAAGGCTGGAGCCAAAGAATGTGAGTGTCGTGCACACAGCCCTGACCTGAACCCCACTGAACCTTCAGGATGAATTTGAATGCTGCCGGCGCACTAGATCTCTTCGACCGGCATCAGTGCCCGACCTTAATGCTGGTGTGACTGAATGGCCAAATCTCCACAGCCACCCTGTGAGCCACCGTGTCCGTGGATGCAAGCAGAGTTATTTTAAAAAGAGACCGCTCCTGGGATAGAAATATTTTATAAGAGGATCAGGGTGATCCATCAGGACCCAGACCTCTAGTGCGAAAAGTGGCCCCAAGCAGTTATCCCCGCTTATTGCCGCCACTTGACATCAGAATTGTGATGCCCGAGATCAGTGGAAAATGCATTGCTACGTACTGATTAGCTCATGATGGCTAGATTCTGCACGAGCCCTGCAAGTCCAGTGTAACTGAAGCCCTCTTTAAAAGTCAGAGTAACACTGATCTCAAATCAGCACGCCTACTGCATCTCTGAGCAGAGAACGGCGTCAAAGGAACAACCTATACCAGCTCTGAAACCCAAAACCTGGGTGAGGACTCTGCCATCTCTCAGCACTGTTTCATATCACAGTAGGAAGCAGACAGTTTACACACTGGCCTTCTGTGACCTGTTCTTTCAAACCGTGATGATTGAATGGACTTAGATTACCCCCTTGGGGGGTGGGGGGTGGGGGTGTATCTGGGTCTGCTTCATGGAACTGATGGAACATCCGTACGCTTCTTATGAGTTACAAACCCTCTATTTAATTTCTCATTAATTTATGAATTATGAAATATTATTCATTCATTCATTTTCTGAACCGCTTATTCCGAATTAGGGTCGCGGAGAGGCTGGCGCCCATCTCAGCCGACTCTGGGCGAGGGCGGGGTACACCCTGGACAGCTCGCC
>JBCNYG010000021.1:44815501-44826326 GCA_039654305.1 Porochilus rendahli | reverse complement strand
GAGTGGTGCGAGAGTTGTGAGTGGTGCGAGAGTTGTGAGTGGTGCGAGAGTTGTGAGTGGTGCGAGAGTTGTGAGTGGTGCGAGAGTTGTGAGTGCGAGAGTTGTGAGTGCGAGAGTTGTGAGTGCGAGAGTTGTGAGACGTGTGAGAATTGTGAGAATTGTGAGCGAGAGTGAGAGTTGTGAGAATTGTGAGCGAGAGTGAGAGTTGTGAAGTGTCGGAGTGTAATCAAAGGGTCGTGTAAAAGAAGCCTCGTTGCCGTCCGCGTGTTTTTGCCCTGCATTTCTGGGATGGCCTGCAAGCTGTCCAGAAAGTACTCTGCCCTCGCGGAGATGGGCGCCAGCGATTAAGAAAATGAATGAACTCGCAGGGAACGTACAGTAGCTTGAGCCTCTTTGTATGACTGTTCTGCTTCCCATTGTTGTGGCCCCTTTTTAAGAAAAGTTTGATCCGATTCCAAGATCGCGCTTAGCTCGGCACCTAGATGCTAAACTTCGGCTTCAGCATAAAATACTCAAGTTAAAATTTTCCCATATTGTAATGACACACCCTAATGTGGACCGTAAACCACACCCGACCTGTCTGTCTGCATTCTATGACACAGTGACTGTCTCACACCCTCCAGTGACCTGCTTATTCAGTCCACATCATTACCCACACCTGGACAAATCAACACCAGCACACACTGTGTGCAGGTTTACCCCAGACTGTAGGGCACAGTGGTGGAGTGGTCAGCACGTCCACCTCACGGCAACAAGGGCTTAATAAGATATATAGACTGTGTGGTGATTAATATTTATTAACTTAAACGTGAAACCGAACTGATTTGGTTTGATTGAGGAAGAGAACGCTGGCAAGGACAGCCTAGTGATCAGTGTTGGCCGTGATGAGAAATCTTTCTCCATTGCCGTGACAACCACATGTGTAAAGAATCAGAGGAGCCCGGTGAGGAAACACACTCACCCGTAGGACAGAGTATGTATCTCTATATATTATGACGGGGTTCTAACACTTTAGTGAGACAGGTTATAAGCCGTGTGTTAGAGTTTAAGGCCCGCCCACCTCTGTGACCGGAAGCTCCAGCTGGACCATGTCCTCCGGTTTGGACACAGGAGCCTGCAGCGCCGTATCCAACAGCAGAATTCCGTTCAGGTCCTTTCTGCATCCCACCGCGTAATCGTCCACAAACAGAACTTTATCCACTGCAGGGAAGTACTGACACCTCACACGTCCCCCGGGCTTCGCTGTGGAGAGCGCGCGCGCACGCACACACACACACACACACACACACACACACACACACACACACACAAACTTTAATTATATTGCGATAATGACTGTACTCAATTGTTTTGTGCTTTATTTCTTAAGGTTCTTTCATTTCTTTTATTCCACTTCCTGAATTGGAAGGAAAATTTAATTGTCAGCAGATCAGAAGTGTGTGTTAAAAACTCTACAGAGACAACAACCAAGCTTTAGATTTTTGTTCATAAAGTCTACGCATGGAACAATCAGTCAAACAATCGTGTAAATAAATAAATAAAATCCCACGCTAAATGCTTTCCAACGGATTTTAACGATCAAGCACTTCCCCACCGTTAATACAGCACCTACAGCTACGTGACACTGAAACTCCAACACATCACACATTAAACAGACACTCTAATAAATTTAATGAACTTAAATGAAATTTAAAACTTAAATGAACAACAACAAAAAAAAAGGTGAAAAATCCCATAAAAAAGGAATCAGGTGTTCCAGATTAGGTGCCACTGATGAGAACCTCCTGCAGGTGGAAACCGTCTCTTTTACACCTGATATCTAGGGTCTGGTGTTGTCAATCATCAAAGTGTGTAATGTTATCATGTCAAGATCTAAACAGGTCTCTCATACCTTCATGAAAAGGCTTGTGGAAACACTTGAGGCTGGGAAATTGAATTAAAACGAAAGAAAACAATTCCACTGTGAGAAAGATTCCTGTACAGATGGCGTGGCTTTCAGAGGACTACCAGTTTGTCCGGGTCTCTCCGCTCCAGTCAATTCATGTGAAATTAAGAACTCAGAAATTTCATCACAGGATCTCCAGGTCACTCTTCCAACTGTTGATGTGAAAGTGCATGCGTCTACATTCAGAAAGAGATCGGACAAATTTGCCCTGCATGGGAGGGGTGTTGGGGAAAAGTCCTTATTGTCACAAACAAAATACAAAAGTAAAGCGAAACGAGTGTTTAGGGTTTTCGTAATGTAATCGGCACTGTCAACTGCACGCACATTGCTATAAAAACGCCATCACAAGATGAATTTATGTCAACAGGAAGCATTTTCATTCGATCAATGTACAGATCACCTGTGATGCACAAATGCATTGAGCTAACACTGTGGTGAGGTTACCTGGTTCAACACACGACTTATTCACCTCGAGTAACACAGAGACACAGTGACACAGCTCTACATTAAAAAGCTCTATGTGACAGCTCTACTTTAAACATGCAAATATACTTTAAACAGCTCTACATATCACAGCTCGACATTACATGGTTCTACGTGATGCAGATATGAAGTAAACAGTTCTATGTGATGCAGCTCTACATTAAACAGCTCTTCGTGACGCAGCTCTACATTAAACAGCTCTTCGTGACGCAGCTCTACAGTAAACAGCTCTTCGTGACGCAGCTCTACATTAAACAGCTCTTCTTGACGGAGCTCTACATTAAACAGCTCTTCTTGACGGAGCTCTACATTAAACAGCTCTTCGTGACACAGCTCTACATTAAAGTGTGACAGTTCCGTGATACAGCTCTACATTAAACTGTGATTGACAGCTCTGGGATACAGCTCTACATTAAACTGTGACTGACAGTTGTGTGACACAGCTGTGGAAGTTGTGTGACAGCTCTACAATAAACTGTGAATGACAGTTGTGTGACACAGCTCTACAGTAAACTGTGACTGACAATCCTGTGACAGTTCTGTAACACAGTTCTTCATTAAACTGACTGACAGTTCTGAGACACAGCTCTACATTAAACTGTGACTGACAGTTCTGAGACACAGCTCTACATTAAACTGTGACTGACAGTTCTGTGACACAGCTCTACATTAAACTGTGACTGTTCTGTGACACAGCTCTACATTAAACTGTGACTGTTCTGTGACACAGCTCTACATTAAACTGACAGTTCTGTGACACAACTCTACATTAAACTTGTTCTGTAACACAGCTCCACATTAAACTGACAGTTCTGTGACACAGCTCTACATTAAACTGTGACTGTTCTTGACACAGCTCTACTTTAAACAGCTCTATGTGATACACTTGCATGTTAAACACCTGCATTCTCCATGTTACTGGGCTCTACAGGAGCGAGCCCTACGTTCCCCGGCTCTCTAATAGGACCTGTAAGCGGCTCGCATGGGTAAAAACATTGCAACTTTCGGTCAATAAATTAATCAATAACGAAAGTGGGAAAATGGGCGCATCATGCTTCTTTATCGTGTCAGATAATCCCAGAGGAAGGCAATGATTAGATGGTGCTCTCAGGAGCCACAGCACACTGAGCTGGACTCCGGAGAGACTGACTTTCTCCACCCTGTCCTGTAGTATTTCAGCTGAGCTGCGAGAGGAAAGTGAATAAACTTTTCATTTAGAAAACAAACCGAATGAGACGCTCGCTCGACTGACACACACCGGAACTCCGCCAGGAGAAAACCGACCTTTAATAACCCCTGGTACACCACTTCTCTCACTATTGATTAGATCACTGCTGTCTATCACACACACACACACACACTCCTGAAGGTTCTGAACCAACTCTGTGTGCTCTGAAAATCTGATGGCCTGCAGTGTTGCGGTACTATACCCTGAGCTCCGCCCACTTCTGACAAATAATACTTCACGTTGTTCAGTCACTCTAACATCACTGATTAGCTTCCTCTGCCAGCATGTCCCCGAGGGATTTTCCACCACAGGTTTATATTTATTACAAAACGACTTCATCAAAAACCAGCTATCAGGGATAAAATGTCACACATCAGGCTACAGTTCATTTTGACGACTTCTGCATTTAAAAATTAAACTTAATATTTTATACAGATGTACACAGATATATGATTATTAAAAACTAAACATGAGTGGCATAACAATGTTATTCAGTGTTTACGAAAATAAATCAACTGTTAAAATAAAAGAATTCCACTTTTCTCATTCCTAACTTTAAGATGCTTTGTACGGGAGGATTGCAATGGATTTCTTTTTATTGTAATAACTATATAACAACATGACAAGTACTGTACATTGTGATTATTAGAACTTACTATGATATCGATCGAAATATCGCCTGGCAATATTTCTATAATACTTCTACTGATCGCACAAACACAATTTCATGTAGCATGTTTACGAAACGCTTCTTCACACATCATCTAATCATGTTCAAGACTTCCACATACATCTGGGTTTTCATCAACGCCACAGACATAAATGTGTCGGTGAAAGCGTTACGGATCATAACCAGGCTGTAGCCATGAGGTAAACGAGACTCATTCAGGTCTGAAAACCTGCAGCCACAATTAAGGATGCTCTTGAGTCATGTGACACGGATTCTTTAACTCATTAAAACGTAACCACGGACAGACTGTCAAACCCTGTGTGTATTTTAGAACCGATCGTGGTCACAAACCTCCCTGTCACGTGAGCGTTCTTCAGGAGTGCAGGACAAGAAGTTGACACTGAGGTGCAGGAGACACTGAACCACCACCCTAATAACTACAATAACAACAACTACTCTTCTTTATCCCTTTTAACCAGATGTGAGTGCTGCAACATTATAACCCATTCAGGACACAAAGTTAAACGCCACCAGCTGGTTAAAGTATACCTATCTGATGTTTTTTTGTTATATAAAGTGTTGATTAAATCATAGTCACACTGATCACAGCAGCAATTAAAACCAGGCTGATCACGTGATCACCTTTACTCCACAACTCCGTGTCATTCACCTTCAGTAAGGAAATACAGCATTAACACTCTAAATCTAACCTAATTCGGAAAGGCATCACTTTATATTAAACTGATTACCTGCATATCTGTGATATCTTTATTTGCGTCTGTGTGTTTATTTTTAATAATTGTGCTAAAATTGAAGGCCGGGTTTAATGATAACTAAAACGCGCTAAGTATAACATTGACAGTTATATTTACAAAAATAATCCTCATCATTACCTGAAAAGCTGATCTAATATAGCTTATAATGTTACCTCAAAGTGATTTAGAGTGACTCTAAGACTTAAAAATGTATAAATATTCATGACACGGCGTTAGCTAAACTAAGCTAAAGATACACCACACGTAAGTCCCGCCTTCGTGCTCAAGGATTGGCTCGCATGTAACGCTCTGGGAAGATCTAACCAATCATAAACGAAGCCGAATGCTTTTAACCAATCATAACGCACTAGGCGGGATTTGTCGGAAAAAGATGGGAAGTGCAACTAACCTAACATAATATCAGATTGTTATCAGATTGACAATGCTTCTTTTCTGATTTGACTCACGAATTAATCGACAAAACAGAAAAGTACTCCTAAAACAACCAACTCATAGACGTAATTCCAGAAAAGACTCGCGTTTGTCATGATGAAGTTTTACTAGCATGCTGCTAAAACAACCGAGTTCTATCCCAAATCGCCGAGTGCTCCCTACATAGTGCGATACCTGGTGTGTGAAAATAACCACGCCCACTACGTGCTATGTAGTGCCCTATAGGTTCCCAAGTACACAGTTCGGGATACGGTTTACATTGGGTTGGACTCGGCGAGGTGTGTTAATTAGCTTAGCATCCAAGCTAACGGCACAACAAGAAAAAGGCCCAAGATTAACTCGATATATGTGTATAACTTCAGCTAATTCAAATAAAAACAAATCTCACCATGCAGCACAGAGGCCTGTAATATGGCTCCGGAAGTGCCGTCGATGACTTTGATACTTCCGCGGCTGGTGACGGCCAGGATGGCGTTGAGGGCCGGGTGGTAGGAGAGGCTCCGCAGGCCCTCCTCATCGCAGCGCAGCCGCCCGTCCCTGACTAAAATCCAGTCCGAGGATTCGGACGAGCCGCAGGCCGCAGCACCCGCCGCGGCCATTTTCCCCTCAAAACCCTCTCACCGTCCTTCTGGGTCGCTCTCCGGAGATCCGCACTGACACTAACGGCTGTTTAAAAGTATAAAAACAAAGCTAAATATTTAACAAAAAGTAGCGCTGGACTGAACCTGACTGGATCTCCTCTCCTCTCTCCCTCCCTCAGCGGCTTCTCTTCTGTTTCCTCCTCCTCCTCCCCCCGCACGCGCTGCGCTCACTCCTATTCACCATCCGCGCTACGCAAAAACCGTGTGTGAGAGAGAGGAGTTCCGGGGAGAGCGTACAGCCTGTAATAACCTCCACATTCCTACACCAGCCCTATAAACTGCTGCAATCTGTGTCCGAATATCCGCAAGGGTATAACAATTTGTTTAAAATACAATTCTGGTACAACGTCACTGGATATTTCAGACGTAGTGGGTGAGTTCTTCCCTCCTCACCGCTAGGGGCGCTGCTGTACATGTGTGCAAAACCACAAAGACTTGCCACTTTCCGAAAACTGTTTTTTGACGCTGGTGACGTCAAGATTCCAACCACCTTTTTTTTTTTTTTTACTAATTTTCCCATTCGTCTTCATTCACTCCTCAGTGTGACGTCACAGATCACGACCCCCTCTCTGACATCTAACCTGACATCTAACCTGACATCTATCTGCTCCTTAGGGGTCACCACAGCAGATCATTCTTCTCCATCTCGCTGCATCCCTCTCAGTCACACCAATCACCTGCACGTCCTCCCTCACAACGTCCATAAAACCTCCCCTTTTTGCCCTTTCACTCCCCCTTCCACCATCAACATTCTTCTACCAATATACCCTTCATCCCTCCTCTCCACATGTCCGAACCATTTCAAACGTTCCTACCTGTTTTGTCCCTCCCACATATTCTTTTATATTTCTGTCCATTCTTGTCATTCATTCATTCATTCATTTTCTGAACCGCTTGATTCTAATTAGGGTCTCAGGGAGCCTGGCGCCCATCTCATCAGACTCTCAGCGAGGGCGGGGCACACCCTGGACAGCTCGCCTGTCCACGGCAGGGCAAACACTCACACAACCTTTCACACTCACACTCACACCTAGGGCCGGTTTGGAATAATTAGCCTGCTGTGCATGTTTTTAGACTGTGGGAGGAAACCAGAGTACCCGGAGGAAACCCACGCAAGCACAGGGAGAACTCGGGAATCAAACCCCTTCTTGCTGTGAGGCAGATGTGCCACTACACCACCGTGCCGCCTCCATTCTTCTCACTCCAAAAAAACAGAGAAAGAAAGAAAAATCACAGCATCTTAATCTCCACCACTTTCCTCCACCCATTCCATCCTTCACTTCTCTACTACACTCTGCATCAGCTTGGGTAGCTGACGCCTAGTATTTAAATGCCTAAATCACCAGCCCAAGACCCAAGTGCATGCCCAGGTACCGTACTTCCACCCACCCACCCGCACAATTCATTGTGTTTGCCATTAACCCACCCGTATCCAGGATCCCAGGATAGCTCTTAAATGTCGTAGATCCTACTACCAATCATTACTGCAAATGATGAGGTCATCTGGTGTATGCATTATGCAAACAGGATCCTGTCTGTCAGTTGGTGAAATGTTGCCAGGGCTCCAAACAACCTAAACAGGCATGAAGTCAAAAAGGCTGTTTGTTTTTTTTTCCTAGAGACAATACGGTCAGACAGACAGTTGTTAAATTCAGTCTTGAATAAGAAAAAAAAAACCCAAAAAAATATACCTAACTCATGAAGCATAAAATGTAGACACTGTACTGACTTTTCTAAAGTCTAAACAGAACCGGACCGACCTGTCAGACATGGGTACCACGACCACCAGGCTGCTCTGGTCTCAGTGTGACGCCTCGGTTACGCCCGTGTCGAGCACATCCCTGCGTTTATCCCAAACTGGGGGTTTTGTGTTCAGGTAATTAATGCAGAACCACACCGGAGTCTTAATGCGGTCAGAGATCAGAGATGCAGATTCCGTTTCAGAGGCTTCCTCCAGTATCCCAGGTTTTTGCACTAGTGTCATAAATCTCAAGTTTAGGACACCGAAGCAGCCGTTTCACTGTTTATTCCTGCGTTATTTCGCTGTAGTCTCACTCCGAGGCACACGCAGTAAGTATTCGCTATTTGTAACACACAACTGCATGCAGCTTTAGATTTTTTTTCAATCCTATTACTGGCCTCCCGCTATACACACACTAAGGACATAAATAAGTGCCAATAATTACACACAGGTGAAACTCATCAACATTTTACCTGCTGGCTGTATGTGTACTGTTCAATAAAAGTATTTGAGAAAAAGTTTGTTTATTTATTTCCTCTCAGCCACTTGTTCAGTCCCTCGTCATCTCAAGGCTTGATTACTGCAACACACTCCTGGCAGGTCTGTCTCTGACACACACAATAAGCAGTGTTGTGTTCCTGTAGTGTGTGTGTATGAGGGTGTAAATGTCATATTATGAATTTTAAAACACAAAATGAACCGATTCATGAGATTTAAATGAATTTTAATTAGAATAATGAGCTGTACATGAAGATCACAATGCTGTGGAATATTTTGACCCAAAATCCTGTTGAATATAAACTCGTCGGTTATAGAGTTCTTTTATAAATCCCGTTTTGGCTACATTTACAGTCTGATAAAATAAATCACCGCTGTATAAAACCAGTCCTAAAAGGCACACTTTCTTCCCATGGTCCTTCTTTACACAAAACATAAATGAGAAACGAGGCGTTTTAACTGTTAACAGAACAGAAAATCTCCCAGAACCCTCCATACATCAGAGAAATAAACCCTCCTGTCAGTATAGCATGAGCGGCAGACGTCTCCACTCCAGAACCCAGAGTGACGAGTGCTGGAACGCACAGAGCTCCAGCGTAGTCTGAGCCATCGATAAAAGTTAGAGAGAATCTGGTACATTAAATACAGTAACTCTGTACACAAAAAAAACAACAACAAACAAAATACCCTTAAAATTAAAATCCATGCTCAGTCGTCTGCCTCGTGTGAGTCGTGCCCCGTCCCATAGCATCCATCCGAATCAGCGTCCAAGATAAACGGCAATAAAGACCATCGACCAATCAGACGCCGGTGTACAACGACAGGAAGTAGATGTACAACAGGAAGATGGGGTAGATGAGAAGAGGCTTCTTCGTTTTGAACTCATCACTGACGAGCAGCGACGCGGCGCTATACGCCGCCCAGAACACCCCGCACAGCTGGAGCACAAACAAATGATCAGGTTAAAGTAAAACACCTCACACAGCTGGAGCACAAACAAACAAACAAATACAAACAAACGGGGGGCAGACATGTCTGTTTGTGTCTCACTTTCTTGCCCTCACTCTCACTGTCTCACTTTCTCTCGCTCTGTCTCATTCTTACTCCCTCTCACTTTCTATCCCTTTCTCCCTCACTCCCTTTTCCCCTCACTCTCACTTTCTCCTTCTCGCTCTTTCCCTTTTTGTCTCACTCTCTGTCTGACTCTGTCTCTCTCTTGCTCTATCTCACTCTCCGTCTCTCTCCCTTCTCCTTGTCTCACTCTGTCTTGCTTTCTTCTTTTTGCCTCACTCCCTTTCTCACTCTCTTGAGTCATAGTCTAAATCTCTCCCTCTCTCTTTGTCTGTCTTTTTATCCCAATCTTTCTTGCATTCTCTCTCTCTCTCTCTCACCCGCACACGCTCACTGTCTGCCTCTGTTCCCATCTCTTTCTCATTGTCTCACTTTGTCCCCCTCTCTCTCTCTCTCTCTCTCTCTCTCTCTCTCTCTCTCTCTCTCTCTCTCATGAAGCTCTTCCTGTCGTGGGAGTGGTATAAAGCCTTGGCACTGGAGACTCTTTCTATTAAAATACTGCAATTAATGTTTATTAATATGTTATTACAAGTATTCAACGAGAGGATAGAGGTACTAACCTTAACGAACGTAGAGACGAATTCAAACGCTCCAGTAAACAGCAGTAAGGGTGCGATGACGATGAGGGGGAGCAGTGAGTATCCGATCACGCCCAGAACCTGACCGTACGAAACCTGCAACGACATGAACGTCATTACATCAGAAACACTGAGCACGAACAGCCGAGTACCAACACACACACACACACACACACACACACACACACTCTAGGTATATTACCTCTCCACCGAGCACTCTGGCCAGCAGGAAGATCGTCAACGACCCAAATATCCAGATGGTGATTATCCAAGACACGACCTGAACAGAAACACAGCGCATCATCCCTCTCCCTCAGTGATACCTTCACCTGAGGGGCATCGACGCCACCCCACGCGGCTGTGGAGTTCGGCACTCTAACTGGTCAGGAGGCGTTAGGCTTAGTTTCCTGCAACAGCAGGTCTGACCATCAGAGGATACGTGCAACGTGCAAGACGGATAAAACTCTCTGTAGTTACAGGACAACAATCTGCAGGACGGCATCCACCCGTCACGCCGCGTCGTCACACAACACGACGTCACGCACACGGCAGAACCATACAGCTTGGAATTCTGAATTTCCCAAAACCGCACCTCGACTCCGGAGTGACTACACATAATATTTCATTCACGTCCACCTCACGGCAAGAAGGTCCTTGGTTCGATTCCCAGCTCGGGCGTTTCTGAGTGGAGTTTGCATGTTCTCCCCGTGCTTGCGTGGGTTTCCTCCGGATACTCCGGTTTCCTCCCACAGTCCAAAAACA
>JBCNYG010000021.1:44540674-44558955 GCA_039654305.1 Porochilus rendahli | reverse complement strand
GAAACGCCCGAGCTGGGAATCGAACCCAGGACCTTCTTGCTGTGAGGCGGATGTGCTAACCACTACGCCACCATGCCTCCCTGTATATATATGTGTAATATATATATATATTTCAGTGTCTGACATCATTTTGAATTGGCAAATTTGAAGAAAATATAAAAAGAAGAAAAATAGTAGCAATTTCGCACTTCATTACTTTAGCACTGATACGTGCATAAGAGTGCTCTTTCATGTTTTTTGATTCTGTTCATAGAGCAAGAACAAATCAAAGAAAAGAAAATGTTGGTGAATGCCAGAAAAGTGCGTAAGTGTGGGTTAAGAACGCATTTCTTCCAAAGAACACTTCATGGATGAAGCCCAATGTCTTTCTGAAAAGATTTGTTCACTCCTGTATTCAAGTATCAGTGACCCTGCACCGGACATCATGATATTAGTGAACATCACTATCTAGTCTTTAATTTCTCTTGAAATCGTATCCCTTCTTCTGTTTTTTTTAACTCTTGATCTCTGACTTTTCCTCCCTCCACGAATCAGTGTTGCACAGACAAGTTATCACGCATGCGCAGGAACGCTGCTCCAGTCCCGCCGTCTTGTTATTGTTATGGTAAACAGATGCAGAAAACCCCCCAAGATATAAAACAGGTGAATAAGAGATACTAAAGAGGTTTTACTTGAAAACCTTTATATTCATCCCAAATGAAATGATTACAGAAGATAAAAAACAAAGATATTCACAAGAAAAAGGTCAACTTTAAGGTGTTCTGTGCAGGATGTAAGGTTCATATCGAGCCTCTTCCTTCCTTTAATCTTATGAAAATCACTTTTCTCTTTGGTCTCATTATGTTTCTCCTCAGGAACTTGCGAGCACCAGAACAGTGTAATAAGACTCATAATTTGGATCTGATATTTAATCATAACAGGAAGCTGTAAATCCTCGGTGAAATAAAGAGCTTTCACGAAATAAGAAGTTTGTAGTTATTTTAAAAAGCAGTGAATTATTTATGAAGTTTTTATACAGTTCAACACCAGCGGGTCAAATACTAATAAAATCTGAGCCAAGAACAAGTTTTAAACTCTGATCTATTTTTCTCTACTCATAATCTTATATTAGTTCACATTTTAAACCTGATCGATGGAATATAACTCTTTATTCTTATAAAAAAACTAAAAAACAAAATAAACAACAAAATAAAAACCCTGTCATTCACTTGAAGCCTTACTCGTTCTGCACTCTCTGTTTGCTGAACGTTCGTGTCTTTCATCTTATTTTCATCAAGGAAAGAAAGTAAAAGATGTTGTTCTCAAAGTGTCATCGGAAGGTCACGACTAATATAACGTTGAATTTTCAAATAATAATCAAAAAGGATAAAATATTCGAAAAGGATGACGCGCCATTCTGTCCAAAAGTAGTAAGTCTGGTGTGTGTGCGTGTGTGTGTGTGTGTGTGTGTGTGTGTGTGTGTGAATATTCAGATAAACAGGATTAGTCTCAGATTTAAATAATGCAAAGCTGAATAATGAGAATCGACCCAACAGCCAAACTTTATACTGCAGTGTAGTGAACAGTGACTGACAGCAGAGCGATAGACAAATAAAAACATTAGCAATGAACCACACACACACACACACACGGGCGCGCGCGTGCAGGTGGATAAACACGGAGGCCCGGGTTTAAATACCGCTGCGCTCATTGTAATTATTTAGAAGTTTATTCATTTTATTTGTTTATTTTTGCTATTTTTGTGGTGATTGCACGTTATGTTTCCTGAGTTTTGGGTAGGATTTCCTTTTGTGGTGGGGTTTTGTGGTTCTGAGTTTTTGCAGAGATGGGGGCATGTTTGGCGGCTTGGGGGCCCCACCTGTGTGTGCTTACCAGTTCCGGATTTCTGGCAATCACCACCGGCATTAAAGAGCCGATGGGAGACTTCGCCGGCGCCGGATTATTATTACTGTCTCTCGCCCACTTGCGGTATATCGGCTGGTTCCCTTGTGAACTTTTGAGTAGTTCGAATTTACTCGTAGCGTCACGTTTGTTAATGGTGGATGTTGTGTTTGTTGCAGTCTTCTCGGTTGGAGCCCGGGCTGCCTTGCACCCCATCTCAGCGAAGCACGGACGACGCCCCTGAGTGCCTGTGATTCCACGCTGCCGCATTCCCAAGCCCCTTCCCCACGGTGTGTGTCCTGACATTCCGCCGGGATTGCCTACCTAGTGTTGTGACTGGATGACACGGATTCCTGTCGCGCCCTCTCGGAGTTGTGGTCCTTGCCGGCGTACCTTCCCCTCGCACCCCTTGAACAATAAATAAAGGCCTTTTTCCCCAACTGTCGTTGCTTCCGGGTGTGCTTTTGGGTCCCGTAACAACAAAGGAACAAAGACACCCTCAGGAAAAGTGAAAAAATACTTGGGCCAGGCCTGGGGCAGAGCTTGATGATGAATTCCTGGTGGCTAAGCCTTGACTCCTGGAGCTTGGCCAGGCATAGCCCAAAAAAAAAGCCACAGGAAGCCATCACCACGTGTGAGGAGGAAAATCAAACTCAGGTGTAGTGTGTGCCCGGTAGCAGATGAGGGAGGGGGCCGGGGTGCTCTGATGCCTGGTGCAACAAACTAGCTATCAGGATGTGAAACATCACCATCACCTTCCCTGGCATGATGATGTGAAACATCACCCTCATGTCAGGGAAGGTGCCTGAGATGGTGTAAGAGGTGGAGCAGAACCAACTGGATTCTCTCTTACTCCGGAGTTTCCCAGGAAAAGAGGCAATGGTAGTATTTCGGGATACACACTAGTCCCTCGCTGAGTGCCTTGGTGTTGAAGTTGCCTCTCTGTGACTGCACGTTGTAGAAGATAAGGTTCTGACTACTGTTTGTGCTTAAGCACTAAATGCGAGTTCACTCTATTGATCTCCTTGGTGACTTAATTGGAAGCAGAGTAATTGGGAGGAACAGCCTTCCCGATCTCAATCCAAACGGTGTTTTGTTATTGAAATCCAAAACATACTTGAGCATAAAGTTTTTTTTTTTAATGTAGCTGTTACCCAATCACCTTAGGTCAAAGGTTGAGCTTAGTCTTTGAAAGAGAGTGAGGAGTTCTGACATCGATGGGGTTATAATCCCAGTAGAGCCAGTGTTCCTACGCATCGAAAGGAGTCAATTGAGGTGGTTCAGGCATCTGATTAGAATGCCTCCTTTTGAGGTGTTCCAGGAAAGTCCAAATGGGAGGAGACCCTGGGGTAGACCCATAGTTCAATAGGGGGATTATATATCAGAGGATTATATACCAGAGGAAGCTAGAGTGTGTTGCTGGGGAAAGAGATGGCTGGCTTCCACTTCTAGACCTGTTGCCTCAGTGACCCAACCTTGGAAAAGTGGAGGAAAATGGATGGATGGTTAAAAATAATTGCTTCTAGCTTGCACAACACTACAGTGGAAACTTGGCAACCAAGACACACAGAATCCAGATCTCTTTCTCTCTGTCTCTCACACAGAGAGAGAGGTTGGGGTAGGACATAGCAGACATAGGAGTGCTTTTTCAATGGGAGAAACTAATCATTGCAGACACAAATATGCATGTTGCAGTTATATGTGTTGGTCTAAACATTAATAGTAACAATGTAATAGTCGATGTGAAGTTTTATTTTTTGTGTGTTTTTTTTATTATTAACTAAAGCCCCTGTCACATATTGATGATTTAGCCAGTGTTTGCCGATGTATGAGAAATTTGGCAAACACACTTGCGTATGTCAAATAAATTATGGGAAATTTTTGCATAAGTTATGGAGTGCTGGTATAAGTTGTAGTATGCTGAGGACATGGAAATGTTTTGTGAATGCACAAAATTTTTGAGGTATCCTAGCATATGACTCATCTGCATATGATGGCCATAAGTTTTAGGTAAGTTGCCTTAAGTTGTAGGTAAGTTATGCGATCGTTTAAATACGTTATTTGTAGATTACTAATAAGTTAAATTTAATGTCTAGCATACTTTGAACCTGCGTATCAGATATATTAACTAATGCCTAGTGTGTTAACAACATTCACAATTGATCACTAACAATAATATAGCTTATGTCCCCCGACGATTGATCACGTGATGAATCATAGGCTACTGCTCCCTGATTCAAATTAAATTTGCAGTAGACATTACAGTATCAACATCATTGTCATGCAGCAGAAAGGATAGTTCAGCGACACTGTAAAATCTGACAGCAGCAGCATATTCACTGTCATTAATAAGTGCAAACAAAAACTGTCACTTTATATGGTAATTTCAGTGTGCCATTATTCCTTAATTTCCTTGCGTGGTGTACAGCAGTCAACTGTCAACCTGAATATAAAAAACACAACTACATCAGTTCAGGGTCCAACATAAAAATATATAATTTCAAAATAATAGCTTATTAAATTATTTCTATAACATGGCTTATATAATTTCTGCACGTGAAATTCACTGCACAGCATCTCCATAACGGGGCTGTAACATGCCACTTTCATTTTCATGCAGGATTGCAAGCTCTCATCTGTGAGAGGTACAGTGTATATTTTTGATGTTGTTCATGATGGAGAAAAACTGCTGACACACATATGTGGATCCAAAGATTGACAGGACTCTATATACATACTTTTTCTTGTTTATATACGTTTCATGAATGTCAGCCTCTGCACCGAACACAAAAAGGGAAAGTAAAACATCGTACAGATGTACAGTGTCTCTCTGTGCATCTCTGGCAAACAATGTCATCTTGTGCTCAAATGCCAAAATCTCCTCCAGCATCTGCAGGGCTGTGCTTCTTTTTCCCTTTGCTTTCCAGAAAAGTTTCTATGTGCACCAGGCCCCGTTTCAACGCCAGACAGCCACCGGACTTTGCCATGCAGCCAGAGATCGCAATACTTTATTCTATTATGAACGGAACTTTATTCTGAAAATGTATTTCAATGTTTTTTTCTTATTCAAATCTTGCTAATGTAGTTTCGGATTCTAATTTCCCACCACACATTAAGCGCGCCAGTAAACTAGCTTTGTCAGCAGTGAAAGCAAATTAATCTGTTCATGATGCATTCAATGTTCCTTTTATTTCAGATTTTTTTTATTCATAGATTCCATTTCTAGCTGAGGTTCAAAAGGAGTTACTGTCTGGTGGCTAAATAAGCCATGGGAGCCACAGCAGAGGAATGAAAGAGCCACATGCGGCACCATTGCCGCGGGTTGCCAAGCTCTACCCTAAACGCTGCCAACACGCTAGGCATTCGTGGGTATAAGCTATATGTTGGTTCAAAGTATGCTAGACATTATATTTGACTTATGAGTAACTTACAAATAGCGTGTGAACGATTGTGTAGCTTATTTCAACTTAACTACAACTTATCGCCAGCGTATGCTGAACACATGCACAAAATTTTTCAACAACCTCGCCGTACTATGATTATACCAGTGTGCTGTTAACTTACAAAAAAACTTACCCATAAGTTATTCGATGTACACCAACTTGTTTGCCAAATTTCTCATGTTGGCATACGCTGACTAAATTGTCAATGTGTGACAGGGGCCTTAGAGATAAATGTTTATGTGTTAAGTTGTCTGCATTAGTCTGTTCCTTACAAAAACTGTATCCAGCTAACCTAACCCATTTAAAACAATAAATTTTCCCGTTTGATCACAACAAAACTCTTTTTACTGCACAATAAAAGGTAGTTTCAGAAAAAGGCTTTAAATTTGTTTAATTTAACAAATGGAACTTGCAACAGCATATACTGCAGTTTCTCAATGTGCCATCACATAAATGCAGGGCAGCATTCCACACTGGCTTATGATTTATGCACTTCTGACATGCCTTTGACGCATCCAGTGTGGATTAAAATGCTTGATAAAATGAAAGCATAATGGCCAAGTTGTAATGTGCCTCTCAAGTACATCAAAAACAATCCAGAAATGAGTCCAGAGAGAACTGGCTTTTAGTGCCGCAGACTTTTAATGTTGTTTGAAGATGACAAACGTTTTGCATAAGATATTTATGCAAGAAGGATGAATTTGTTTCATAATAGATTATGCCCTCCCCACCTCCATCCACAACAACATTTATACATTAAATGACTAATTGCATGACTATAAGCATTTAGACTAACACCCTTTCATTACTAATTAACTGATGATATTCACTAAGTGGTCATCTTGATTATTCAGCTTAAATTTTACTAAATTAAAAAATGCTAAATGTTAGAAAATCCTCCTGTTTTTAAGCAGAATGGTCAGTAGTAACAGGTGAACAAATCCAATCAGGCTGCCTCCTCTTGTATGACTTCTTGTTGGCACTTTTTCGTAAATCACAGTAACATTCATAGCCTATGCTTCAGCAGTGTCTGCACTGCTAAACAATTCAATTACTTGTCCAAAGACTTGTGAACTCTGTTTTAAAGCCCCTGTTACATACGTCACACCACAGCTATACAACAGGTCTATGGAAAAACATTAGGCAAACTCCTAGGACATTTGTGGGTGTGTGGGACAAAATTCACTTAGTTTTGTCAGTTGTCTGATGAATAGCATCATGTTGTCACAAAATTGTCTCGAAGGTAATTCTTTATGTGAGGTCTATTTCCTAGGACTGTTGTGCAATGCCGTATGACGTCCTACAGCTGTGTTTAAGGGGCATATGAGTTTGATGTGCTTTTTGGGTCATCTGATGCACACAGAATCTTACTGTTTTTTTTAACAAAAGGCTTATGATTTCCCTTCATGAATCCCCCTGGACTTTTTTACATACCCATGTGTATTGTACGACAATATTATGACAGTGCTATTAGGCTTTGATTTGACTTACAGGCATACAACATATTTTCCTTAATTGCACAGCTTTCAAAATGATGAAGATACACCTTTACACCTTTACACCTTAAGTCACATAAGATAAGTGATTTTCTTTAGTATTTTAAACACATCCTCAACTACTAAAATGCTTCCATGGTGTAGACGTAGCCCTTGGGGAGCCCAAATGCTGAGTAGTGGACAGTGTGCAGTTTTCTTCTGGTTAGAGGTTTTAGTAATTTTAATAGGAAATAGAAAATTTCTAATTTCACATTTTTGAAACAACCAAAATTCATGAAAGTGCAACTCAGTTTACTTCTATTTGAAGTACATTGAACTTTAATTTTTAGCTTATGCACAGTGAGTTGTTTCGGAGAATACTTGCAACCAAAATGTGCTCAAATATGAGTAACAGTGTTCATGGTGTGTAAACACAGACTTAAGAGAGGCATTTCGCATATTGACGGTGAATACCATTATTACTAAAGCAAGAAACCCAGTTAACCTTTAAGCATTACTTAACTTCCACCAATGATCACCTGTGGGAGTTGTCGGTAAATTTGGCGCTCGGCCAAATGTAACAAGCATAAATGTAACAGCTCAGTGATAAAAGGTTCAGAATCAATATTTATTTAATAAAATCACGAAAACAAATAAAATATAATAAAATACATCATACTCACCAGAGATGCTGATTATTTAAAGACATAATCTGAACCTGGCTTGTTGATAGTTTTGCTCTGACCAACCAATCAGAGGACAAAAAATATAATATCCACATATGCATACGGGAAGCAGTGCAGCCAAGAGGCACGCTAAAAATGAGGAAAATGAACTGTTGGGAATATATTATTTTATGAACAATTTCATGGAACAAATACTATAGTTTTTGTTGTAAATGTAGGTCTAATAGTGTATGGGCCAGCAGAGATGAGAGTTTGCCAGAGTTAAAATGTTAAATTAATTAATTAAAACATCATACATACAATGGAACATGCACACTTCTGTTTCACCTCAGGTGAATTACATGTAAAGAACTTTTATCGCATGTGAAATAAACACCCATATGAATAAAACTAGTGCTTATATTAATTATTAATTACTGGTGTATTGAGTTTTTTATTTTGTTTCACATTTTACTTTTTTCTCATCACTTGTTTAAGTTTTCTTTAAATCACTTTTTTGATTACTTTATGCAGTTTTGTTAAAAAAAAAGACACGTTTTGTTTTTTAGATATCTTGTATAATGCACAAATAACAGTGTAAAAAATGTGTGAAAATAGTCAGCAAGCACAGGTTAAAAAACTGCCAAACAGGTATATGAGAGACAGTCAACAAGGTAGAAGTAAATAATATGAGGGAGAAGTCAATAAGGAAAAGCAATCAGGATAATAGCAGGATGTCGCAACTGGTGTGAGTGTATGTTGTTTGTTTAGTAAGTGCTCAAATGAGACTCTTTAACGAGCCACAGTTGTCTTGTAGCACAGTGATTTAGAGCAACTTGATGCCTAAACTGACTCAGAGTGAGAGTCTAAGCTGTGGGCAGAATTTAACAAGGGTCTGGATGTGACAACGAGCCGAACATTATAATAATATGTCAGGGATGTGGGAGTAGTCATTTATTTATTTAATCTTGCAAATGTTATGCATTTATTTTATTTGATTTTGTTTAGATTACTGCATTACATTGTATACAGATATTATTAGTTCAACTTTTGCTTCATTTGGAACAGACAATTAGCCTACTGTGTATGTTTTTGGACTGTGGGAGGAAACCGGAGTACCCGGAGGAAACCCATGTAAGCACAGAAAGAACATGCAAACTCCACAAATAAACACCCAAGCTGGGAATCAAACCCAGGACCTTCTTGCTGTGAGGCGGACGTGCTAACCACTACGCCACCGATGCTTGATGCAGATTAAATGCTTGCTGGTAGAAAGACAAAGTCTCCCATCATCCTCTGTCCAATTCTGTTCTGTTTTTCCTATATACATTTTTTAAAGACTTTTAAACATTACTGATAGACCTATTCTCCCACAAGGTCTCTGTGCTCTTTATGGTCACAACCCTCTGCTCTTCTCTAGTACTGGCTAAAACACAAGGGTGATTATGCCTCATGGTGATTATCTCAAGGCTGTTCCATTCTAACAGTTTAAAAAAAATGTTTAACTTTTATGTGTTGGATTATGAATTATTTAAAGGGTATGAGTGTTGTGTATCTATATGTTTTCTTTTTTAATCTTTCGATTTTATTTAGTTTGCATGTATGTATGTTAGAGTGCGGATTGGGCCGCATTTTTCTGTCAGAGCCCGGCCCGTGTCCGACAGAGCAGTAGCTGAATCCGGCCCAAGCTCGATAGCCATTAAGATATTTATGTCCGAGCCTAATTAGGAATAAGCGGTTCAGAAAATAAATAAATGAATGAATGTCTGAGCCGCACTCAAACCAGACACAATTAAAGTTAAGTCTCATTCAGAAATGTCAACAGATGAGTCCATCAGTGCACACGGGACAAAAAGTGTACGTCATATTTCTTTTTAAATGAGAGCTCCGCAATAAATGCAACGTTGAAGTCAATAAAAGTGTGTAATAAATGCAACATTGAAGTCAATAAAAGGTTTGAAATGCTCAACCTGCTGAAAGAATAAAGAATACCTGATGAATTCAGGATGGCATTTAATAAGGCAATAAAAACTTAGAAGCAGTTATGAGAGAATCTGTAAACAAACTACTCTGGATTGGGGTTACCTTAAGTGACAGTAGCATAAACAACCTTTGCTTCGCTGATGATCTAGTACCTATAGAATCTAGGAATTGCTTGACTCAACAGATGGTTTCCAGAGAGTATCAACTTGAAATCAACACCAGAAAGACCAAATTAAATGATGTATGCCTTAAAGCCACATGAGCAGCTCTCAAGTCTCTAAAAGTGATATGGTAAGATAGACCCCTAATCAAAACCACCAAGCTACAAACTGCTGAAAATCTGGTATGGCCTTGTCAACCCATAGCTGTGTGACCTGGAATTTTCATGCTAGAAAAATGTGGAAGATTTAGGCCTTCGTGACGAAATGATACAGAAAGATACTCTGAATCAGCTGGACCTCATCCCACAAATGACTCAGTATTAGAGAAGCTGATAGTGGAGAAAACATAATGTAACACCATAAAAAGGAGGATGCTCCAATACTTTGGCTGTGTCAGCAGGGTACAGAACATCTCTACAATTCATACTACAAGGAATCATTGCTGGCAAAAAGAGCCATGGGAGACCATGTAGGAGGTGGGGGCCTGACACCCAAGACTGGATGGAACGACCTATGGCTAAATGCAGGCTCGCGCTAGAGACAGACATGTAATGGAAAAAAGCTGGTGACGGTAACTGCAATAGTCCCTGACCCTAAAGGTAATTCTGGATCAGAGAATACTTTATGTTCATACCTCATCCAGTTATCATTATCATATCAAGTAAATGTACCAACATCAGTGAAACAGATTGCCAGGTCACAGACTTTTTTTTGCCCACCCTAAGCTATTGATCTTATTGTATCTTTACTTTTTTGAGACTCTTAATTCTAAAATCATGGACTCGAATTGTCCACTTACTTCACACCTTGGAAGTAATCTTAGTTATTGATACAAAAGGAACACATTTTTAAAAGATGGGAAGTTTTTGATGCTGGGACAATGCTGGTACGTTGGTAACAGTTTAACACTGCCTCAAACAAACAGCAACTGTAGGCTTTGATTGCTTTATTTCAAATCTATTGTGATGGTGCACTGACTAGGACAGCACTAAAACACACTTTTGGGCTACACTGGGATTGAAAGTTTTGAATGTCATCTACTCCCTTCTGTGATGCCCCCATGTAGGGTTTCATTTATACCCCAGAAAATTAGTAATAGAAAAACATAATAGCATACATAGAAATGTCTTTCCAGAACAGTGGTGTGCTGATGTTGACCAACATTTTCCCCAGAACATATAATAGAATCTAAAAAATAATAATAAAAAAATAATTTAAGATTAATTGGAAAAAAGTCTTAGCATTATGTAGACAGTCCAAATTTGTTTAAGAATTTTCCCCTGCAATCTAAATTCATGTGACCCATCACCTCTAATGAGTTCTTTCTTGAAAAGGCCTGTGAACAAATTTGGTCAGCTTGAGATAATTCTTTTGTCATATCTTCATCAAATTTTTTTCAGATTTAAAAAAAAAATCCAGACAGGCTTATGAATAAGACATGATGTATTGTATTGAAAGTACAAAATAGACATGCCTGCTTGTATTCTGGCTAACATAGTTATGTGGAACATTGACTTTTGCATTCACCATTCAGATGTCAGTGAAATCCAAGCTGAACAAAGGTGGGCTACCCCATCACAGCTCGCCAGTCCATCACAGGGACAACCCCCTTGCACACCCAACCATTTACATTCACGCCTAGGGGCAATTTGGAACTGCAAGTTAGTCTAATGTGCATATCTTTGAAATGTAGCAGGAAAGGGCGCACCCAGTGAAAAGACACAAGCATGGGGAGAATATGAAAACTCCACACAGAAATCATATCACTATGCCAACCTTCATTACAAAAAATACATTTTATATTTTTAAACTCTTCTTCAGTGTCTGCTTAGGGTCATTGTCTTGCTGCATGACCCATTTGCTCTTGAAATTAAATTATTGGTCAGATGTCCTGATAATTTTATTTTTTAATTCATTGGTATAATTCTGAATTCCTTGTACTGTTTATGAGGGGAAACTCATCCAGGCCCACATGAAGAAAATAGGGTCAAACCATGATAGTACCACCACCATGTTTCAAAGATGGAATATCTTTTTTATGTTGAAAAGCAGTATTTTTCTTTTTAAAAATCACAATGTATCTCTCTTAAAAACAAGTTCTATTTTGTTCTCATCCATGCACAGAATTTGTTTAATAGCTTTCTGGCTTGCATGAGAGGACAGACAGTTGTGTTGTTTGTGGAGAGCTGTGGCTTTCTCCTTGCAACCCTGTATGCACACCATCTTTTTCATTGCTTTCTTGATGCTGGACTCATGAACATTAACATTATTCAATGTAAGAAAGTGTTCTATAACACCCTTGTAATAGTCTCTTGCATGAAGTAATTTTTATAGGTAGACCACTCCATTTATTAAGTGTTATTTTTTTCTAAAGACAACATAGCATTTTTCAAGCATTTTACTTTTATTTATTATCCATACTGCTTGTTCTGCTAGGGTTGTGGGGAAGCTGATCAGGTCACCAGTCTATTGCAGGAATGACACATCATGATATTTTTTGGAAAAATTTACACATACCTGTAAAATGGTGTAATTTCCAGATGTTACTTTTGAGAATATTTTGCATTTTTTTATTATGCAATGCATCTGCTCTCTGCAAAAAAAATGGGCAGCAGAATGATTTTCCCCTTTTGAGTAAGGACTTGGAACCATGCTCATAAATACCCATTGATAATAATTATTCCTTGCTGTCTGTATATTACAGGTCTTTTACAACGGATACCTAGAACCATATGCTTAACCCCACTCACACATGCTGCATGTCAGGCCTACAAACACCTCTGGGTCCACAGGACATTATGAAGGACAAATAACAGCAGTAGGGGAGAGAACGGGGTGGAGGGTAAATGTGACAGTTAATGGTGGGGCACAAACTGCCTTATAACCTTTATCTGTAGGCACAGTAATACAAAGGGTGAAACTCTCCCTCGTTCAAATATATTTTTTAAAAATCAGGTGATGTGCTTATTGTTTTACACTGTATAGCATTAATGCTAAAGCCTCTGAGTAAATTATAGATATAGTTCATATTGAAGGCATTGGTGGTTTTTGTTGTTCTTGTTGTTTTTCTTTTCCTTTTTTTTTTTTTTAAAATTCAAAATTTGCATTAGCCTTCACCCTATTACCATTACAGGCTGTTCCAAACAACATTTACTTTCACTGTCATTTAGCAGCTGGCCTTATCCAGAGCTATTTAGAGAAGTACTTCTCTCCTGCTTCAGTAGGTCAAGGATTAGTCCTAAAACTTTGTTGGCAAAATAATATAGACAGAAAAACTTACAAAAGAACACAAAATGTATTTTGTTATCGTTCAATTGACAGCCAGTGACTCAACTGTTTGAACATCTACAGGGACTTAAATGGTCTTTGTCAGTCACGTGAATGACGTGCCTCCTGGCGCCATTTTGGATGGTTTCCATAAGGTAAACAAAATGTGAGCAAATGACAGAAGAGCATTAAATTGTTTAACAATTCAATTCAATTCAATTTTATTTGTATAGCGCATTTTTACAATTGACATTGTCACAAAGCAGTGTTACCTAGTAAAAGTAATTTAAAAAGGATTTTAAACATTTTTTTACAGCCCCCTACACATTCCTAATGAGTATTTGGTTATAGACTATAAGTCCTAAATAACTGTAGCACAAGATTTTATATGAACAGCAGTAAAAAGTAATCTTCACAGTCTTTGAATGCACATCTAAGCCCATATATATCTTCATCAGTAGAATCGAGCGGCTTCCAAGATGAGAACTGCAGCCAGTCTTAGCACAGCAGGACCGACCGCAGGACTCAGAAAGCAGAAGGATCAGGGTTACTGGCATCCCAGAAGTAGCATGTGTACCTCAGCAAAAACACATTGTGTTATGCTCATAACAGAGTAATGGTAAAACAAAAGCTTATTAGTGCTGAGTGCAAGCAGGACTCCAGCATGACTAACTATGGAAGCATAACTGAAAAGAGAGAAAGCAAAAGAAAGGTAGACAACGAAACTGGGCAGATGACATGGCTCCCCAAATCAACACAGACTGTGGATTCTTCACACTGGACTCCAAGCATCTTTGATTGTGTACCTGTCCATTCTTCCCCCAGACTCTGGGACCTTGGTTTCCAAATGGGTTGCAACATTTGCTTAGATCCGGAAATAAGGTGCAGGTGATTCGGGGGCGTGTGCTCACGTCGTGTCGAGTCCGGTCACAAGCTGGCTGTGAGTGTAACACCCTGGCAAGTGTTCACTAGTGTAATGTTAGTTAAGTACCAACATCAAGGACATGACATCAACTTCAGTAACTTTACATGACAGCTATGCAGAACATAATATTTTTGCTGTTTTTTTAAATAACATCTTAACTTTGTGAAAATGCTGGGAGCAAACATGCAAATACAGAGATATTTTGTCAAAAGGGATGTCCTTCCATCTCACTGCAGCAACTCATGCAGCCTGATGTCCCTTTGTTATATCCTTTACCAGCTACCTGTAACTTCTTTTCCAGGTAGGAAGCCTGAAAAATGAAACACTACGATCAACTGTAATACCATTCAAATTACCATTGCATCCTTTCACACAGCAGCAATGTCCCATTTCTCACACAAAACGCAATCCTCTACTTTGTTCTGTGCTGTACTGTTTACCCACCAAAATGGCACTAACAACCCACAATGCACTTCTGGCTTTGCGAGAGAGATGACACGTTTCAGAGACCGATTCTACTAATGAGGTGCCATCACACAGAGAAGCATGCCTTTCTTGTACTCCACTTTCTTGTTCTGTTCATAACTTTTATGTCTTAAATTTTTATTTGCAGCCGAGGTGTTGAGGGGTTCTGGTTTGGTGGCCATAGGATCTCGTATCTGTTTTTTGCGGATGACGTTGTCCTTTTGCTTCATTAAGACAGGACCTCCATCTGAATATGTCTGGGCATATCAGTCTTTTATAAGTCAGGATGGCATGGAAGCCTTGGATCAGCGAAAACAGTTTGTCTAACAGACACTGAAAACAATATCATATCTGGCTTTAAACAATAAAAGAAAAACAAACAATAGATTATCATCTAAAACATCGCTAACCTGAGCAGTTGCATGATTCGAGAGAGAATAACAGAAAAACAGAATAACAGAATAATAGTGCCACACAAGGACATGTCTATCAACTATGTCAAGAACATCTAGATTAACAGGCATGCTGTGTTGCACGTACAAAACAGCATAACAACAAGTACATTCACTCAAGACACAAAAATGTGATTACTGTGGTCATTGCAGCAAATTTGGAGGCAGTCTCTTACAAATAAAGGTGAATTTGAACGCAACCAAACTTTCTGGAAACGAAGCCCATGCCCTACTGGTTCTCAATGTAGCTCCCGGCTCTCAAATATTCCAACAGAACTGCCCAGAACTCTCACTGACAATGTCAATTTGAACTCTTGAAGACAAAAAAAAAAAAAAAAAAAAACCTATCTTCCTCTGTAGTGAGGCAATTCGGCCTAAGTAAGAGTCTTTCAGCACATTCACGCTGAAATGTTATTCATTGCGGATAATACCAACACAGCATCAGACTCATCTTGAATATCAAACAACGCAGCTGGCAGGCCAAAGACTTCTTCAGGGCAACTGTTACAATAATAAGCTTCAGTTTAGTATGTGACTGAAAGCTCACCGTGGTTTATTTTCTAGCTAAGCACGTTTTTCTTTGAGGCATAACAGTTTATGTTGACAAATGCAGGTGCATGGTAACACAATACTTACATTGCCAAAATCACTGTCTTAAAGGAAATTTACTCAATGGCCAAGAAAAAAAAACTACAAATTATTGGAAATTCTAAACATTAAATATGTTCCTTTGGCGTAACTACATGCAACACATCATGGATTATTGATCACATTACTTAATAACCACTGTATTAAAGTTTCTAGGGATTCTTTTAAGCATCAAGCCTCAAATTATAAGATCCCTTCATTTTACACTATACAGTAACTGAGTCAGCAGAGGAGAGAGACAGCAACCCAGCTGCAATTCTCTTATTTTCTACTATTGTTTTATCCAGCCAGCACTAAAATCCACTGAAATCAATAACTCTTCCTCACAGTGACAGTTCTGCTAGGGGTCAAAAAGGAGAGAGAGAGACAGAGAGAAGGAGAGAGAAAGAGAGATATTTCAGGTTACTGCATCTTAGAGAGGGCATAAAAACAAAGATGATGGGTAGCAGATGTCCCTCCAGAAATACTGCAGTTGTTGTTCTGGCTCCCAGGACAGCACAGGCTTTATTTATCTTTCTAAATATATTTTTATTTTAACCCATTTTTGATTATGACATTAAACCACAGCAATGTTTTATAGCACTTAACATGCCTGTGCTTTACACATTTGCCAATAAAACTAAACTAATGGAACCTACAATGCCTCACCCCCCAAACATTTTTTAAAAAGCCCCACACTCAAATATTGTGTTGGACCGCCTTTAGCCTTGATCACAGCACATAATTGCATTGGCATTGGTTCAACAAACCGAAGCAACATCACAACATCTATTTTCATCAGGAGTTGGGTTCATTTTTCACTGACATTTTGAACTGATTACAGGATAATCTAACCACTTCACTTGGAAGTTTTCTCCAGCAAATTCCAAAGACTTTTAAATAGAGTTAAGGTCAGTACTCTGTGATTCATGTGTGAAAATGATTCCTTATGCTCCCTAAACCACTCTATCATTATTTCTGCCCAAGTTTTATATCTGTGCCATCAGGGAAAGAAAAAGTCCATCGATGGGATAAGCTGCTCATTCAGTACATTCAGGTCATCAGCTGAATTTGCTTTATTGCCACATGATGTTTGCTGAGCCTTGATCTGACCAACTGGAGCAACAATACCATGGCAACGTAACACTGTAATCAAGACTATAGGCGGTCCAATATTATATGAGAGTGTGAAACCTTTTTGGGCAGTTTATATACAAGGGTGGCCCAAAAAAACTCCCACATTTCAAAGGCATATGAAAAAATTAATGAGTAAAAATAATCATATTATTTGCACACATAAAACTTGATTAACACTTTACAACTTTATATACACTCATGATTTAAGGTAGCCCCACAGAAAAAAAAACAAATCCCAGGTCAGGAGTTCGACATCAACACACAATGAGATCACCCGATCCGGAAACCTTTACCTCAGCACTTCCAGTGATGTTTGAGCTGTGTGTGGTGTATCTTGCTAACCACATATCAAGTTCTTCAAGCTTCAGATATTTAATTTGGGGTTGGGCTACCAACAGACCTTAGCACCACCTTATCTGCTTTTCTTAGTTCCTTTAATGCAAATAATGATAAAAATGAAATGAAATGAAAAAAGCTGATTCCGGAGGGCCTCTTGCCTTGCACATTTTAGTGTTTTTTTTTTATTTTTATTTCAACACACCTGATTTAACTAATTAGCTAATTAGCAACTCTTCGTGATGTTATTGGTGTGGCAGAGCAGGAAAAGAACTGAAATGTACAAGACAGGGGGTCCTCTAGGAGTGTAGAAGGGGACAATGACAGAAAAAGGTCACATTTGATTGATTGGAACCCACAATAATCACAAAGAAAGTGCTTTATTAATGCACCAGCTGAGAAAAAAACAACAGCAACAAAAAAAACCTTTTAACTGAGTTTTTTTTTTTTCAGGTGGTCACTAAGGAGCTGCACAGTAAGATATAGTTCAAATTGATTTTTAATAAATTTCAAATCCAAAATCTGTTGTCCAATTTCAATTTTGAACGCTTAACAAATTATATTCTAAACAAATACTTTTTTGGTGAGATTGTATCATCTGATCATCAAATCTTATATGTGCATTTTTAAAGCTCATTCCAGAAACTTACGGCTATGTAATGCTAAGTTATACTGATATCTGCTGAACTCAAAAGAAGATGTGAAATCACTAAAGTCTTTTGCCTGTGGGAAAAATGAGAAAAAGAAGGCAAAGATGTGCTCTCTAGACTTTTACAGTAGCATTGTTCTTCATGCCAGATGGGCTTGTTTGAGTATTTCTGAAACTGTTGACATCCTGAGGCTCTAAAGTTTGCACAGCCTCCAAAGTTTAAACAGAATGAAATCAACTAGTGCCTTTCTGGGGCCTTTACAAAAATTAATGTTTTACTATATGTGTTGATGGTGCTGTTAAAAAAAACCTAAATTAAACTTAAAAACTAATTTCAGCTGACACAGCTTCATGAACAGCTTGATTTTCCTGAGTTCTTGGGGAGGCTGATGCCTACCTCAGCCGAGACTGTTCAAAGGCAAGCAACACACATACCCAACCATTCACACTTACTTTTGGGATCAATTTGGAACTACATAGATTTTTAGATGCTGCATACATACATGAAAAGAATAGTGAAAACTAAAATGTTGTAGCATGTACAGGTTCGGGTTTGTTATAGCTTATTTTAATGTGCATCCCAGACAAAAAAATTAATCAATAAATATAATTTAATTAAACAATAAATAGGGGATTATGACTTTCCTTTATGACCTTGACACCATCTATGGGATATACTTTTATCAAAATAGGGGAAAGGGGAATATAGTAGTGTGGTGGTTAGCACTCTTTTTTTTCTTTTTTTTTTTTTAACCTGTCCTGTCCAGCATCATAGCAAGCAGAATGGCAGTCTGGTTGCAGTGTTGTGCCGAACA
>JBCNYG010000021.1:44492133-44503375 GCA_039654305.1 Porochilus rendahli | reverse complement strand
TGACGTAATGCACCCACAGGAGCTTCTCAAGGGGAAAAACTATCAGTTAACCATACACAATACACACAGACACACACACACACACACACACACACACACACACACACACACACACACACACAAAACCCTCCATACAGCACAGGAGTTCCACCTCTCAGTGTTCCCTGTAGAACTTTTTTGATCCACTCCTCTTGCTGCAGACGTGGCGTTGCGGTTCTTGACGCCGTAGCAGAAATGGTTAGAAAAGCAAGTTTTGGATCGGAATGTCGCTGGTTCGATTCCCGGACTGGTAGGCCCTTGAGCAAAGCACCTAACCTCCTGACTGCTCCTGTGTGTGCTCACTTTGGATGGATTAAATGAAGAGCCAAATTTCTCTTATGGGACAACAGCTTAAAATAAGTATATTTTATTACAAAACCAGTTTTATTTCTTTTATTTAAGCGTCATGGTGTGGAATGTAAAACCTGTCTGTTTATTTACCCACAAACAGGTAACTGGAGCTGAACCAGTGCCAACACGAGATCATGACAGGTTAGCATGTGAGAGTGTTTCAAAGGACATTCTGGACTAATCATTCATCACTAAATACCATAGAGAGGACCCAGACCTCCCCAATACCAGACCCAGGGTCCTGTCCACTACCAGACCTGGGGTACAGTCTGTTACCAGACGCGGGGTACTGTCTACTATCAGGCCCAAGATATTGTCGGCCATTAGATAATGGGTACCACCACCAGACGCAGGGTACTGTCCTCTACTGGACCCAAGATACTTTCAGCTACCAGACCCAGGGCACTACTACTGCTACTGAACCTGGAGTACAGGACACTACCAGATCCAGGGTACTGTCCACTACCAGACGCAGGGTACTGTCTGCTACCAGGTCCGGAGTTTTGTCCACCACCAGACGCAGGCCAATATCTGTTATCATGCCCGGGGAACTGTCTGCCCTCAGAACTAGGGTATTCTCCTCTATCAGGCCCAGGTTTTGTCTGCCATCAGATAAAAGGTACTGTCTGCTCCCGGACCCGACATACTGTCAGCTATCAGACACAGGGTACCGTCCATCACTGAACAAGAGGTAAGAACAATATTATCTAGTATTTCATCATTTTTATACATATCTGAGAAAGGAGTAAGAAGATGTGCACACTTATTTAACCCCACCCCTTCTCTATAAGTCAAAACATATTAACATTAGCATCTGCTTCACTATTAACAGATCATCAATAACTTCATATACTATATAGGAAAGCATCACATAGAGCTATTTACAGTCCATCATTTTATATTCACATATGAATATGCTGTGCAACACATGGAACAATAATCCATCCCCACGTACAACCAGCATCATAACTGCAGATGATATGCAGTGATGGAGTCACAGCTGGATAATAATGCACCTTCATTCCTCTTGTTTGTGCTTCATAAGAATTTTACTTTAATACATCTTTTTAACCTGTTTAATGTCTGGATGTCGCTTCAGCTCTACATTCAAACCGTTCCACTCTTTCACTCCACGCACAGAAACACAAAACTCTTCCTGGTTGTATGCACTGTTACAGTATTGAAATTGCCAAAATCTCTTCAATTGTAACTTCCTTTTCTTTCTGTAAACACGTTCGGAATATATCCGGGTGGATGAGTATTTTTTGCTCGGAAAAGAATTTGTGCTGTTTGGTATTCTACTAAATTGTCAAATTTCAACAATTCCAAGCTTTAGGACGAGTGAGTTTGTATGATTCCTATAACCTGCTTTACAAATTATCTGAAAAATTAAGAGTGAATGTAATATACTTTGTAGTTATTCCCCCAGACCTCAGTTTACTAACCTAAGTAAGGTGATAATTCCCAAATAACATTATTGTTGATTGACTTTAATTCAGTGACACATTAATTTAGTCATTTCTGTGGTTATCTCTTTTAAGAAAGCCTGCAAGGTATCGACTGAACCATAAATATTAGAATCATTGGTGGCACATAATTCACATATAAATTAAACAACTTGGGGCCTAACACTGACCCCTGAAGCATACCAAAATCAATGTCCATGGCGTGGGTGGTGAAGGTTAGTGGGGTGATAATGATGGGAGTGGTGATGGTGGTGATGATGCAGACGATGGTGAAGGTGGTGATGGTGATGAGGGGGTGATGGTGAAGGTGGTGATGGTGTTGGAGGTGGTTATGGAGGGTTGGTGGTGCAGGTGATTGTGGTGATTGTGATGGGAGTGGTGATGGTGCAAAAGATGGTGAAGGTTGTGATGGTGATGGAAGTGATGAAGGTGGTGATGGTGATGATGGTGAAGGTGGTAATGATGGTGATGGCGGTGGTGATTGTGAAGAAGATGGTAAAGGTGGTGATGGTGATGGAAGTGATGAAGGTGATGGTAATGATGGTGATGGGGGTGGTGATAGTGCAGAAGATGGTGAAGGTGGTGATGGTGATGGAAGTGATGAAGGTAGTGATGGTGGAGAAAATGGCGAAGGTGGTATTGATGGAGGTGGTGATTGTGAAGAAGATGGTGAAGGTGGTGATGGTGATGGAAGTGATGAAGGTGGTGATGGTGATGATGGTCAAGGTGGTAATGATGGTGATGGCGGTGGTGATTGTGAAGAAGATGGTGAAGGTGGTGATGGTGATGGAAGTGATGAAGGTGGTGATGGTGAAGAAGATGGCGAAGGTGGTAATGATGGAGGTGGTGATTGTGAAGAGGATGGTGAAGGTGGTGGTGATGGTGGAGGAGATGGTGGTGTAATCAGGTGTATATTGTACACAGTAGGCTGTGTGGTTTGTTAAACAGTTTATTTGTGATTATTACATATTAATGTGAAGCTTCTGCAAGAAAAAATATAGGAATACAAAAATTCATTTCTTTTTTCTTCTTTTCTTTAAAAAAAAACAAGTTTGTAGCAGTTTTAATTACCCCAGTAAAGTTTTTCTATTTATTAATTGTATATATTATATGTATATATATTAATTATTATTTTTTTTTTACTAATTTTGACTTTACCAAGCAGTTTGGTTTGTAACACGGACAGGAATACCCTGAACCCACGTGTAAAGTGTGCGTGGCATCTTGAGTATACAAGAAAAAGTAATGTTCTCACTCTCACACTTTTCGATAAATGGAAATAGGGTCAGATTTGAATTTATCAGAGATCAGAGGAGTTCAGTAACATGCAGTGAAAAAAAAACCCAAGAACAAGTTAGAACCACTGCTTCGCTTGTGTTTTTATAGGTTTCTGTAATGTCTATACTGCTCGTGTAAATCAGCTGAGTGCCGCGCCAGTGCCCCGTTCTAACTCAGGTTAGCACAGGATAACTCATACAGATGACTGTTAATGAAAGTCATTAAACATGCATACAGAAATCTTAAAAAATCAGTCATGTATTTGTTTGTATAACTTTTTTTAACATCAAGATTTTCTTTATATAATCTCATATTTTAAAAAAGAAACTGGAGGTCAAAGGTCAGGGCATCATTAGAAGTGTCAGGTTGGCCAACTTTGGGATCTGACCTCACAAGCATCTGGTCATCGGCAGAAAGTGAAGCAGTGTCATTACTGCTGCTGCCCCCTACTGGGCACTTTATTTAATTACACCGGGGTGGATAGAATCTTTTATTGTAGGTCAGGTTTAGTTTGAGGTGAAGATTGCTGTTCCATGTTGAATTTTGCTCTTCAAACGGATTTCCACCGGAGCGCCGAGAAGACGGCATGGAGGAAGTAGAGCAGTGTGGTGACGTATGACATCACCTGAAAATACACACACACACACACACACACACACACACACACACACACACACACACACACACACACACACACACACACACACACAGTTTTTATATAATTATAGAAAATAAGGTGGATTTTTTTATTGTGTAATTATTGTAAAATGTTAAGATTTTGCTTCTGTTTTTGTTGGAATTGAATCTTTCCTGAAATGTTTGTACACATATCAGAATATTATAAATTATTTGAAATGCAGAGTGTATTTCTCACCACGGCAGCGATGTTCTCCTGATAGGACTTGAACACCTGGAATCCTAGATCTAACGTCGTCTTGTAGGAGAGCGTGATGTAGGCCAGAGCGACTGAAGAACTCAGGTAGAAAAGCACCGCAATGAAATGATACGCCGTGTCCTGAGGAAGAGGAGAGATGAGGGTGTTGGTTTTCACCCCATGACCGGACACACTGCAAGATTTTTTTCTGACTTTAGGTAATGAAAAATTAAAAATGAATTCCTTTTTGTCACCAAAGATACAAGTGTTACCAAATTGTTTCTTTTAGAACTCTTCTTATTATAGCACGTTTATTCCGAAAAGGATCTATGAGTGCAGGTGCCACGCCCAACAAATGAAAACAGGTTCGATAAATAAATGAGTTATATTAGAGGTGTAAATTTCATTAATCATACATACATCATACATGTGTGTGTGTGTGTGTGTGTGTGTGTGTGTGTGTGTGTGATTACCAGGCCAGGCCACATACTACTCTGGTTTGCTCCGCAGAGGAAAAGGAAAAACCAGATTGTAGTGAAGACGAAGCAGAAGACAGAAACGAACATCACCCAGCCCTGGGGGTTCGCGGGATCCACTCGAGTTGAAGCCACCAGACACCACGTCAGACCTCCAAAAACCTGTAAGGAGTCCAACAACTTCAGGTCCATCTTCACACTCAGAAACAGATAAAAACTCCAGAGTCCAATCACACACCCATTTGTACAGTTTAAGGTATTTATTATTACTATAAATCTTTTGGCATTTCTTGGTGGAAGAATTTATTATTTTCACATTAATATTTATTACTATATTTTTAGTTCTTATTTTTATTTTATTTTTCTTATTGTTACAACTTTTTTTAAAAAAGGAAAAATATCTTTAAATGGATTTAATTTACAGAATTTAGCACACACAGTTGCTCATGTAAAATATCACAAATTACATTTTCAGTTTTAAACTAAAGAAACTGCTTTACTGTTAGAGGCAGTTTTAAAAAAATAATCTTTAAAAATTACAAGAAATTGCATGAAATTTCCAAGTTTAAAAATTCCTTAAGATCTTTTGTTAAGTTTTAATTGTAGTGCTTCTGAGTGGACATGTAGAGGAGTTGCTTCACTTGGAACAGAAAGGTGTAACGGTGAAAATGCTTTACATGTCACCGCATGCGGAAAACCCAACCTTAAACAAATAATGAGTTTCAGCCTGTGGAGGGTTATCACTTGAAATGAAAGACAGAAATCTGTGCAGCTCGGATGCAACTTGCGACTGATTTACCATTTTAATCCGAACTCTGATATTTCATCAATTTACTCATAGTGCCATGTTATCATTATTTCTCTGTCACTTTTAGCATAACAGCTATATTTCTAATATCTAATACATCATCATCCATTAATTACATAAATTATGTTTCATAATAATGCTCAGGAACACTCCAAAACCTACTTAAAAACTTTAAGTTTAATTAAAGTCTACTTGAATTTGCAGATTGAGCAGTGGCAGTCCAGATGTTGTTTCAGTATCTACTCTAATCCAGAGTGCAGCTGGTAAAGCAAGAAAAGCTGGAAGGTGAACTTTATACTTCAATATTCGAAGAGTTCATGAAGATTTCCTCTCCACTGGTCATTTCGATCTATGAAACAGGTGTAGACCTAGAGTTTGGTATGGTCCTCAGGTCAGGTCGGACCGAGAACCCGATGTTCTGAACTCCTGCGGCTCGTTGACGTGGATCGCGGAACGTGAATTGAGCGAAGGAACTGGGTAGGACTGAGGAACCTGTGAGGAACCTGTGAAGCTTGAGGTCCACTGAGGTTCTCATAGAGGAGAATATGGAGGGAAACTTACAGAAATCGATGTCACGGTTCACACCGACACTGATGTCACCCGTACTGCAATGATTCCCTAACCCTTCCTTTCTGTTAATAAAATACAGATACACCTCACCAGCTCGAACTTCTAGGTGGAATATTTTTACATCACAAACATTTTATAACCTTTGTATTAAATGCATTAATCTGTTTATTTCTCAACTATTTAATCCTACTAGGTTTGCAGGAAGGGTGGAGTCTCTCTCAGCCAACTCTGAGCGAAGGTGGGTAACACCCTGAAAATCCCTCACAGGGCAACATACACACAGCCAATCACACACGTGCTCACAGCGAGGGGCAATTTGAAATATCCAGTTAGTCTAAAGTGCATGTCTTTGGACTGAGGGAGGAAACCAGAGTACCGGGAGGAAACCCACACAAGCACGGGGAGAACAAACTCCACACAGAAAGGCCTTTGCCGAGCCCAGGACTCGAACCCAGGATCTTTTTGCTGTGAGACAGACGTGCTAAGCAGCACGCCACCGTGCCTACTAATCTAAAGAATATTCCTCTCAACACTTTTCAAGGTTTCGGTTTTCATTCTAAGTGCATTACTTTTAATAATTACCTACTACTAACTCTTCAACTAAATTCTTCATGACTCTTTTTAATGTTTAATATTTAACTTTACTTCACTGGATTTTGTTCCTGTATTCACTCGGAATGAATACATTTATTGTTTTTCTTCAGTAAAAGACTCAAAGGTTATCATGAAATGTCTTTCAAGTTGTTTGTTCTAGGTGGATAAGAACTTCGACTGGGAAGATCTCGGTCTCATCTGAGAGGTGTAAAATTACCCAGGAAAAAAAAAATTACATTATAGTAAACAATAATAATAATAATAATAATAATAATAAATAATAATAATTTCAAAAATAGTTTAAAACTAAATTAGCGTCACAGCATAGATGTCCGAATAAAATAATGAACTCTGTTTTATTCCATGAAATGTCGTTTTAAATGCAACAAGTTACAGGAAAACGCTGAAAGTAACCAAACTTGAAATTCCAGCAGCTTCAGGATCCCCGCCAGCTGTTGTATCGTGTTTAAATATTCAGCTTTGTGTCCAGCTTTATGTACACATACAAAGCCTTTTGCTGACGCATTGCGCTAAGAAACTAACAGAGCAGTTTTCTTCCGAGCAGTCCTATTTTCAGTGTGAGATCAGGTGTATAATCTGCACAAGATTCAATCAACACCTCGAATAAACTCCGACTGTGTGCTGAATTAATTTATACACTTATTAAAATCAGATTATCGTTGCATTTAATAATTCTTTTCATTACATCATTATTATTCTAGTTTCCAAAACTTCACGGGACAATAAATAGGCTTAACCCTCTCCTTAAAATATGTGTTACCCTAAAATCTAATGAGTATTTGTGGATTTTTGTTATTAATATGACACCTGGATCACAAGCACACAGACACACACATGCGCCTGCACACACACACCATGTATATTTCATACTTACAAATTCTGGGAGGAAAAGGATGTCGGGCATGGTGGTGAAAATCTTAGCCCCACTTGGAAGTCCATTACCGCTCACTGCAGACGCCATAATCCTACAATCGCTCTCTCTCTTTATTTGTATGTGTGTGTATGTGTGTGTTCTTTTTGTGTGTGTGTGTGTGTGTGTGTAAAATATATGACTGGAGATGTGTTACAGGAGATGCTGGGTGGTTTATAATGCAGGCTTCCTCTCCTCCTCCCTTTCCACTCCTTGTTATTCACCTGTTCCTCCTCTTTTGTTTCCGTGTAATTCACATGCCCAGTTTTGCTGGATATGAGAGTAGGAGGTGTGGTGTGGACTGATTAGATGGAAACAATGGGTAACAACATGCTTCAGCAGGTGTGTGTGTGTGTGTGTGTGTGTGTGTGAGTTTTTCATTCATTTTGTAAAGCGCTTATTCCTAATTAGGGTCGCGGGGAGGATGGCGCCCATATCAGCCGACTCTGGGTGAGGGCGGGGTACGCCCTGGACAGATCGCCAGGCCATCGCAGGGCAGAGACTTGCTGGCGAGAATGCGGCCTCCTCTTGACAAAAGTCAGCGATGGTTCTTTTACATTCCTCCCACCATAGACGGTGAAGGCCGGTCTTTGATAACCCAGTTAGCTGCACTGGGGGGACAGCAGTGACAACCTGGTAATAGTGGGGCTCGAACCCCCGACCTTGAGATCAGTTATCTCCACCGGGCCACCTCTGCCCCTTATATATACAATCATTGACAAAAGTCTTGTCGTTGTTAACCGATTTTCATCAACTATGACTTAAAATAATGCTCTGATGGTACTGAGTATTATGCGCTAGCAGCAGTATTGGAAATAAACTTCTTCTAATGTTTACAGCTTCTTAAATATTAACATTCTCGTTTTTGTCTGGTCAAAAGTATTATCGCTAAGATTTAATTTCACTTTCAAGACTATATTTATTACAGAAAAATAATAAAATGACTTTGTTTATTACTAAATATTTAATATTTTGGCAAATATAACATCATACTGAAAAATTTTAAGCATCACCCAGGGTCAGTAGTGTCTCTGCAAACATGGCCGTGATGGTACCTGACTCCCAGGTGCTCGTCATGATGAATAATTATCAGATTAAAAGAATCAGACACCTTCAAGATGTTCACATTACAAATAATACAAATTTGTAAGTTCTACTAAACATTCTTGAGGTCCAAGAAATTAAAAATCCATTTTTAATACACAAGTGAGCTATTTTAGAGGGCAGCTTGTTCATCAAATGGTGAGAAAACTGTGTTATCATCCCTATAGTGATAAATCTGACCCCCTGAAGGTTTGAAACATAACAGGAAGCAATAATCTGTTGATATTTGCGTCTGGTAATGTTCCACCCATCTTACACAGCTTTGTGATCCCTATGCACTGGAGCCATGAAACCATGATGCTCCACTTTCATACATGACTGGCTCTTCGGTGAACTCTGGGTCCAGCCATTTCCTAGATGGTCAGTAACAACACTGGTGGCAGAGCCGTATGGTATTGAATTAATAAATCATCTCAAATATAATTTTTTCCCTCCATGTTTCTGCTATTAACAGTTTCCACGTGTTCAGGCCTTGGGAAGCACGTCATGGTGTTCTAGCTGTGTCTTGTACAGGACCTGTACGGTGTGGGGTGGATGGTGACCATTGCAAGAACTAATATTTACAGTTGATGCTGAAGCAGACATTGCAAGCTATGAGTCCTAATGGAGCGTTTGAGGGAGTCAGCAGGAGGGAATACGACTTTTGTGCAGCCAGTTGTTTTAGTTTTCCTTGCATGACCGAGCTTAACTATGTGTACCCAGGGTGTTACAAAATGTCTTACTACCGCTTGCAAATTATTTACATTTGCTTTTAGGAGATCTAGCAGGTTTTTACAGTTTTTGCAAAACAATTTTAGAAACTTTAATACCTGTATTTTCTTTATATTTAGTTAATTAAGCACTTTCTTTCCTTTTTTTTTTTGCTTTTACTAATTTTACAAATGATATTTTAATAATTACTTTGATACAGAATTTATTGTTACATAATTGCTAAAGATTTTTGTCAAGCCTAGAATAGATATGTTCGTCTTTATTTAGCTGTAAAAAGTATAAATAAATATACAATTTTCTTTCAATGGACTTTTATACATGAATTTCTCTCTCTCTCTCTCTCTCTCTCTCTCTCACACACACACACACACACACATACAGACGCACACACACAAACGCACATACAAATATACACATTTACATAACCTTGCTATGCAAAGCTGTAAAAAAAAAGGTGTTTGCTCTGAAGAGTATAAACACCACCTCGGGCCATACTGCTGTTCATGTTTCCAATTCCATCTATTCTTTCAACAGAAAAAAAAGACTCACATTACAACATTAAAAAGACAAATTAAATTATCGTTCCTGTGTATGAGCTCGAGCATCTAAACTAAGGCTGAATAATTCAATAAGTATCTTCCTTGTTAGTGTAAACATGCGTGTGTGTGTGTGTGTGTGTTGTGTACATATGGCTTTCTGTTTAAGCCCTTGTTGATCTATTAGATAACTGTTTCCCTCATTCTTATGTGTTTGCACAGGTTTCAAATTTAGAAATGATACATGTTGATACAAATACATGACAGTGTTGCAGTGACAGCTAAATGGTAATCTTTTTAAAAAGATGAATAATATAAAGATTTTATTAAATGTAATTGACATTTACACTGATCTGAATCGGCTGAGAGATGGGCGCCAGCCTTCCTTCGACCCTAATTAGGATTAAGTGGTTCAGAAAAGGCCCTGCGATGGCCTGACGGTTCGGAAAATAAATGAATGAATGAATGAATGAATGAATGGTTCAGAAAATGAATGAATAAGTGAATGAATGAATGGTTCAGAAAATTAATGAATGAATGAATGAATGGTTCAGAAAATGAATGAATAAATGAATGGTTCAGAAAATAAATGAATGAATGAATGTTTCAGAAAATGAATTAATAAATGAACGAATGAATGGTTCAGAAAATGGGTGAATGAATGAATGAATGAATGGTCCAGAAAATGAATGAATGAATGAATGAATGAATGGTTCAGAAAATAAATGAATGAATGAATGAATGGTTCAGAAAATGAATGAATAAATGGTCCAGAAAATGGGTGAATGAATGAATGAATGAATGGTCCAGAAAACGAATGAATGAGTAAATAAATGAATGAATGGTTCAGAAAATGAATGAATGAATGAATAAATGGTTCAGAAAATGAATGAATGAATGGTCCAGAAAATGAATGAATGAGTGAATAAATGAATGAATGGTTCAGAAAATGAATGAATGAATGAATAAATGGTTCAGAAAATGAATGAATGAATGAATGAATGGTTCAGAAAATGAATGAATGAATGGTTCAGAAAATGAATGAATGAATAAATGAATGAATGGTTTAAAAAATAAATGAATGAATTAATGAATGAATGAATGGTTCAAAAAATGAATGAATGAATGGTCCAGAAAATGAACGAATGAGTGAATGAATGAATGGTTCAGAAAATGAATGAATGAATGGTTCAGAAAATGAACGAATGAGTAAATGAATGAATGGTTTAGAAAATAAATGAATGAATGAATGAATGAATGGTTCAGAAAATGATGAATGAATGAATGAATGAATGGTTCAGAAAATGAATGAATGAATGAATGGTTCGGAAAATGAATGAATGGTTCAGAAAATGAATGAATGAATGAATGGTTCGGAAAATGAATGAATGGTTCAGAAAATGAATGAATGAATGAATGGTTCGGAAAATGAATGAATGGTTCAGAAAATGAATGAATGAATGAATGGTTCGGAAAATGAATGAATGGTTCAGAAAATGAATGA
>JBCNYG010000021.1:44396033-44407412 GCA_039654305.1 Porochilus rendahli | reverse complement strand
TGTTCATTCATTCATTTTCTGAACTGCTTGATTCTTATTAGGGTTGCAGGAAGGCTGGCCCATCTCAGCTGACTTTGGGTGAGGGCAGAGTACACCCTGGACAGCTCAGCAGGCCATCGCAGGGCAGAAACACGCTAACAGCTATGCAGCCTACTCTGGAAAAAAATCAGCAATAGTTCTTTTACATTCTTCTCACCACAGACACCGAGGGACATGGCCGGCCTTTGATAACCCAGTTAGCTGCACGGGGGGGGGGGGAATGCAATGACAACCCGTTGATAGTGGAGCTTGAACCCCTGACCTTGGGACCAGTAATCCAGCACTATCCTACCACCGGGCCACCGCTGCCCCTTGACTGACCGGTGTGTATATTAATTTTTAAAAATACAATGTGTGATGTTTTCCTCTGTGTGTACAGGATGTAGTATAATAGGTATATAAAGGAGTTCCTCACTGAGTACTGTGTTCACAATGATGAGACCAGTGATACTCAGGCCTGTAAAGAAACGCAGCACTGCAAACATGATGATAGAGGAAGAGAATGCACTCGCAATCGCGAAACACAACCCCAGTACGTATGACACCAGCAGCATAGGCTTACGGCCGTATCTGAGGAGAAGAGCACAACGATAAAATGAGAGAATGATGTGATAAGAACACTCACATTGTGGGAGAAATAAACACATTGGGTTTCCAGCTGCACTACTGTCAGAACTGCTGTTAAAAAATGAATCAACACCTTCTGACAAATTGCAATATGGTCTATCAATACTGCAGTCCGTCCATCCTTCCATTCAACCATCTGTCTGTCTAGCCATTCAACCAAACATTCATCCATCCAACCGTCTATCCAAACATCCATTATATGTAGCATTTATTCATCAGGGTCATAGTGAAGCTGGATCCAATCCTAGTGGACTTTGTGTGAGAGGGGGCGTGGTCAATCCATACAACCTCAAAAAGAACATGCAAACTACACACAGGAAGTTCACTGCAAGTAATGATTCAGGAACCTTCTCAGTGTGAGGTGACAGCGGTAACTACTGTTCCATCTCAGAGGTAGGCATTCACTCATTCATTATCCAAAACCGCTTAATCCTACTAGGGTTGCGTGGGAGCTGGAGGCTACCTTAGCCGTCTCTGGGTGAAGATGGGATACAGCCTAATCAGCTCATGAAACCATCACAGGGCAACACATACACAACAATTCACACTTACATCCACGCCTAGGGGCAATTTGGAATTAGGGCCAATTAGCCTAATGTCTTTGGGCTCTGGGAGGAAACAGGAGTACCCAGTGGAAAACAAGAACAGAAATAAAATGCATTTATAATTTAATCTAATATTTCAAAGTGTTTTAATGTGACCTGTCACTCAAACTGCCGAATATAGCTGCTCCAAACATCACTCCGATGAAGAAAATGGTGGCCATCGCTTTATTCATCCCTCTCTTTTCACACACCAGATCAAACTGAGAGAGAGAGACAGATTTTACATGTACAGCATTTTGCCAGACATTTTTATTTCGGTTAAGAGAGCTAGTGATCCATTTTAAGGTCCTTCCTAAAGGACCCAACAGTGGCAGCTTGGTGGTACCCGGACATGAACACCTGACCTTGTGATCAATAGACCAAAGTCTTAACTACTGAGCCAACAATAACCAGAGAGAAAGAGAGAGCATGCATGAGCGTATCATTCATTCATCCATTCATTTTCTTAACTGCTTAATACTAATTAGGGTCCATCTGTCTCTGGGCAAGTTCAGAGTACACCCTGGACAGCTCGCCAAGCCATCGCAGGACAGAAACAGGCTGATGGCTATCCAGCCTACTCTTGAAGAAAATCACCAATAGTTCTTTTACATTCAGAGACATGGCTGGCCGTTGATTACCCAGTTAGCTGCACTGGGGGGGCTGGGACAGCAGTGTCAACCCACTCATAGTGGGGCTTGAACCACCGACCTTGGGATCAGTAATCCAGTATCCTACCACAGGACCACCACTGCCCTTGCATGAGCATATATTGATGCAAAATCATAATCAATATCCAATCAATAAACATACAGAAAACATGACCAAACTCAAAAATGTAAATGAAATAATGAAATCAGATTTGAATGTCAAGGTTAATAATTAGTGGACTACTTTTTTTATTAGTTTACCCTACCTCTGTAGCTAAAGTACTGATGAAAATACTGCTGTCATACGTCCATCCATGCTGACACTCAACCACTGAAACGTTTGTGAAGTTTGCCATGTTGTCTAAAAGATGGAACTGTGGCTCTGAGAACATGTGGCAGGAAGTAAAGGACCCATCTTCCTGTTTGGGAATGCTGACAATGAGCCTCTGCTCCAGCGTTAGATTTCCGCCCGCAGAGCCGATGTCGCAGTGATGAGCAGGGATCGCACCGATGTAGTTATTTAACAGGAAGTGACACGGAAGCGTGAATCGACAAATAAAACTGATGAACGCGATCATCTTCTGGAACTGTCCAAAACCATCAAGCTCTTCTAACAGATCCTCAAATTTCATTGTGACGGGTTTTTTCTTCCTATGTGGCGATGTTTCTGCACTCGTCCTCTCATTCCCTCTCCCTCCAGTCAAGATCTCACACAACCATCCCAATTCTTATATTCCAAAGGTCAAATGGGGTGGAAGAAATCTCTAAACTCACCGTCAATCTTTTACTCCTTTATATAAATTACATGCAGTGATTCAGCAAAAAGGTTTCCATCTTCTAGGAATCTACACACACAGGAATGAAAGTTAGATCCTCAACATCTGATTCAGTCATAATGATATGAGTGATGGTTTGGTTCCTCATGAAGTTTGAAGAACCTCCTTTATTAGTGAACAGAATTACAGTATGACTAAATTATTCGCGACTGTCTCCAAACAGATTCTACACATCTTCAGGCTGTGTTCTGTTTTTTGAGTAAAGATTTAAAGATCATTAAAGAGAACCTCTGGTGAATTAATGTTACTAGCTCTTTAAAACAATCACACAGGATATCAGTGGTTCCTTCAGGCAACATCAGTCCTTGCCCCTGATAAAAGTATGTGTGAGCGCTGCGATACTGGGCATGCTCAGAAAGATGTTGCCCTCCTCATTGGCTGTTCCAGCCTGGTGGGACAAGAACTCGTTGGATTGGCTGGGCTAGGTCACTCGCCCCGTGCCATTATCACCCAGTGCTGAGCTGCACAAGCACAGAAATCGTGGAGAACATTTCTTTTGTGTCGCTCAAATAGGTAACGATTTACACCCGTTTGCTGCCATAGTTGCTTTTTGAACACGTTTTTATCACCTAAAATATCGCTCAGATTTAATTACTGTTCAGAAAATCTGGAAGATGCTGCTCCTGTATTTGTTTTAAGACATTGTCTTTTTTATTATTTATTATTGTTTTATTTTTATTCAGTTAAGAGTGGCCTAACACGCTCAGAGAATAGGCGCCCATGATTGGTTGGTGAATGTTTGAGTGACTGAGCGATGAATGCATGCCATCCCTTCCTCCCATGAGCCTTCTTCAAGCTGACAGTCAATGACACATGTTTAAGTCATAATTTTTAGCATGTTTGTTTAGCGGCACAGGGTTCTGAAATGGCAAATGAATGAGAGACTTCTCCTCCGTGCCTGAAGCAGTGTAATAATGCGTCACACCGCTGCATGTAAGACGGCAAGCAAGCAGAGGTCAATTAATCAGGCAAACAACACAGAGGAGATAATCCAAAACACAGAGTAAACAGGTGAAGATCATTCACCCGAATAGTGTGGCAGAGAAGAGGCAGGAAATCAGTGGCTCATTCCTGAGAGTGTGAACAGGCGGATAATGTGAAATGATGTTGAAATGATGATCTGTTTCTGCTCTGTGATTGGCTAAATAAGTTCCCCTTAGTGAAAAAAGCTTAAACACTTTTTGGCATAAGAACTTTGATCTTTTATGTAAAAGTGTTAATGAACAGAGTAGTCATGAATATGTGTAAGAAACGTATTTTTAAAGCCATACTTCTGACCTCTGTACTTTCATAAGGATATTTCTGATAGTGATGATAAACATTATATGTAAATAAACCCAGGATTAAATAGTTAAAACAAGTTTTACATCTTCAACATCTATATCATCACACACACACACACACACTCACTCGCACACACGCAAGCACACACGCACGCAAGCACACACACAAACACACAAACACACAGGCATGCATACACTGACATTACCTTTATACCCTAAATATTTCATCAAGGTTTCTTTTTTTCTGGACCATTGTCATGCAGATGAAAAGAACCAGAACCAGAATTTCACAGAATACTGGCTACTTTTATTCAAACACATAATACAAATAAACTTCAAAATCAAATCTGTGTGTTTGTGTGTGTGTGTGTGTGTGTGCATTTTTTATTGCGCTGTGTCTCCAGTCATATCTATTTTTAGTGGAGTTTCACTCTGTTCTTGTGTGTTCATGCAGAATGATCCCCTTCTGTAATACAAAGAGAAATCCTAATAATATCAATAATAATAATAATAATAATAATAATAATAGTAACAATAACAATAACAATATTAATAATAATAACAGAACATCAGTAAAGACTGTAACCGAAGACTGAAGAGAGAACAATAATAATAAAACTGTGAATGTTTGAGGAGGTTGATGTACCTGGTCTGCTCGATGTCCTCAATGGTCTCTGGCAGTCGAATGTTGTGAGTTTCTGGAAGCAGGAGAGCCACGATCCCAGTGAAGACAGCCATCACACCAAACACAACCTGAGGAAGGTGGAACCACACGTCGTCCAACAACATGATGAGGGGAGCGATTGACACCCCCAGTCGACCAGCAAAATTCGAGTACCCCACCCCGTTCTGTCTGTTCAGGAAGAAAGAGGGGTGGAGTCAGTGATGGTAAAGGAGGCATGGCCTATAAGTATATATTTATACATATATGGAGAATATACTATATTACAATATATATTACATATATTACTTGTTTCTTAGTCAAATAAAAAAAAATAATTAATTATTCATTCAATAATTTATACCCTGAACAGTTTGCTAGTCCATCACAGGACCAGCACACACACCACCACATAAACTCACACCTAGGGGCAATATGGAACAGCCAGTTAATCTAACATGCACGTCATCAGATTGTGGGAGGAAACTGGAGCACCCTTATGAAACCTTTTTATGCGATCAATTTGTCACCATCATCTTCTTCGGCTCGATCTGGGGTCGGGTCACGGGGGCTGCAGTCTAAGCAGTGAGATCAGACGTCTCTCTCCACAGCCACTTTCTTGAGCTCTTCCTGGGGGACACTGAGGCGTTCCCAGACCAGCCGAGAGACGTAGTCCCTCCAGCATGTTCTGTGTTTACCCAGACACCAGGGAGGCGTTTGGGAGGCATTCAAGTTAGATGACCAAGCCACCTTAACTGGCTCCTCTCAAAGTCAAGGATTAGCGGTTCTACGCCGAGCTCCTCCAGGATGACAGAACTTCTAACTTTATCTCTAAGGGAGTGCCCCACCACCCTGTGAAGGAAGCCCTGCTTTATGTGTGTGTGTGTGTGTGTGTGTGTGTGTGTGTGTGTGTGTGTGTGTGTACCGTAACACAGTAGGAAAAAGCTCGGTGGTGTACAGGACCATGACGGTGAATGAAGCTTCTGACAGGCCTTTACCTAACACTGCTATAAGAGTGCGAACCCTCATGTGCTCTACAGACACACACACACACACACACACACACACACACACACACACACACACACAGTGTGTCTTTATTTCACAAACAAGTAGATACACAACGCACAATGGCTCAGGAGCATTAGCAGTAGCATGTCACCTCTAGGGATGAAGATGTTGATGATGATACACACTCCGGTGAGGACCTGCATTCCTGCTTGGCTGAATTTTCGCCCGAATTTATTCAGTGTGACGTAAGCTAGGAGTTTAGAGGGTAGCTCGATGATGCTGTAGATGAAGTGTGTAAGGTAGAGGTTCAGCCCAAAGCCTGTGATGTTCAAACTGATGCCATAGTAGGTGGAGGCGACTCCGTACCTATGAAATACGTATATATTACAGTATTACAGTTTCTGATTAAAATCATAGATTAATGATTGCGCACACACACACACACACACACACACATAATCACCACAGAATGCCACTGTAAATGGTGATTCTCCTCAAACATGGAGTTTTGATGAGATCTAAATATGTATAACTACGACTCTGTTGATTATCTGTTACATCATCCAGAGTCTGAAAAAGAGGGAGAGAGAGAGAGAGAGGGAGAGAGAGAGGGAGGGAGAGAGATGAGATCAGATGTATATGACTGTATAATATGGTGTTAATTGATGATGATGATGCTGTTAATGAAGATGATGTTGATGAAGAAGATGATAATGATAATAATGGCATTAATGATGGTGGTGTTAATGATGATAATGATAATGATGATAATGGTGATGATGATGGTGATGATGGTGGTGTTAATGATGATAATGATAATGATGATAATGGTGATGATGATGGTGGTGATGATGATGGTATTAATGAAGTAGATGATAATGATAATAATGGCATTGATGATGATGGTGTTGATGGTGGTGTTGTTAATGATGATGATGATAATGATGATGATGGCGTTGACGATGATAATGATGGTGTTGATGATGATGATAATGATAATGGTGTTGATGATGATGATGGTGTTGATGATGCTGGCGTAGTCAATGATAATGATGATGATGATGATTGTGTTGATGGTGATGATGGCGTTGATGGTGGTGGTGTTGATGGTGATGATTATGGTGATGATGTTGTTGATGATGATAGAGTTGATGATGATGATGATGATGATGGCCTTGTTGATGATGATGGCATTGATGATAATGATTGCATTTTTGATGATGATGATGGCGTTGTTGATGATGATGATGATGATGATGATGGTGTTGATGGTGGTGTTTATGATGATGATGATGGTGGTGCTGGTGCTGATGATGATGGTGTTGATGATGATGATGATGATAATAATGATGATGGTGTTGATGGTGGTGTTTATGATGATGATGATGATGATAGTAATGATGATGGTGGTGATGATGGTGTTGATGGTGGTGTTTATGATGATGATGATGATGATGATGATAATGATGATGGTGTTTATGACGATGATGATGATGATAATGATGATGATGGTGTTGAAGGTGGTGTTTAAGATGGCATTGATGAAGATGGCGGTGTTAATGAAAAAGATGATGATTATGATAATGTAGATAATGATGATGTGTTCACACCTCAGGTTTGATTTTGGAGGTGAATTCTGATCTCCTGTTAACACTTGCACACTTCTGCAGGTATTTATAAGCCTCAGCTGACTTTCCATTAACTATCAACCAGCGAGCCGACTCTGGGACCAACCTCGAGAACACCAAAACACAAGAATATATCAGAGTTAAAGTTCCAACACGTTCATATATATATATATGTGTGTGTGTGTGTGTGTGTGTGTGTGTGTGTGTTTATGTATTGTAAATATTGTGTATATGTTGTCGTGGTGTTGTGTATTGAGATTTTAACTCAGGATTAACGAGCTGTGACTCAGCGTATGTTTAGGAAACTCGGATGTTTGACGTCTCACCACCAGGTTGCTACGGCAATCACAAGGGGGGAGGAGACTGTCACAATCAGTGTCCTCCAATCGGTGATCATGTAGGCCACGCCCCCTAGCAGAGAATTACCCAAACTCCAGATAGTACTGCTAAACACACCCATAACGGTGCGATGCTCAATGTCCACCCACTCAATACCTACAAAACAACACAGTTAATTATATTTGAATAATGTTAATCATTATAATCACTTTACATTACTTTACATTATCATTTAAAATCTAATGCCACTAATTTCCTGTAAAAAGAACTCAAGATGTTTAAGAGATTTAAAGGGTTGCCTGTCAGATGCATGTATAGTTATAGACAAAGCTGCAGTGAAATGAGATGTGAAGACATGGACATCGCTCATAACGCATCAAAAGAACAATAATGTGGGTGAGGATCAGTGGAGCAAAGGGTTCTTACACGCTATGGTCCACAATCCGAACCAGTCCAAAGATTGTACACAAAATGTCCAATAAACAGAAGCAAGAAAGGTCACAGCGTGTCCTGCATCAGAGCCTGAAGGCAATGAGTTTGAGCCCCGGGCTTGAGTCTTTCTGTGTAGAGTGGCCAAAAACATTCACATTAGCTGTTCCAGATTGCCCTTAGATGTGAGTGTGAATGGTAGAGTATGTTAAGGGAGTACTCCGCTTTTGCCCAGAGCCGGCTGAGGAAGGGTCCACCCTCCCCGTGACCCTAGTAATATTAAACAGTTCAGAAAATAAATGGATGGCAAAGGTCAAAACCGAACGGCATTCTGGGTGGCTCTGTGGACGTCTAGGATAAAAATGTGGTCCAGGATGTCTTTGGCAGGAACCCATGAGCTCTCTTTAGTTCTCTCAGTACAAAAAGGTTATTGTTTGTATTACGGTCATCATGAACATTACCTTCTCTCGTGAATCATCTAAAAGCTAACAGAGGCAATAGAGTGTTTTTTTTCTCACGCCAACCTGTTTAATAATAATCTACAATCTCCTGTATAGTGGATATCATTACAGCCGTTGTGTAATTAAAAACATAGTGACTTTTAAAAATGTGACTCAATGACAGACTTAGTGAAGGTCCGCAAGCCGCAGCTGTCTAATATCTCTGATTCTTTATTTTTACCTTTACTGACACCGTGTGATGTTATATAACCGGGTCAGGCATCATTTAATTAGTTACACTGCTTAACTCCAGGCTGTATACGTGAAAGTCATCTGTATGCTAATTCTACTGTCTAGACATTTAGGCTCGCCCACAAAATTGTATATAATGCAGAGCAGTCAGAGAGAGCTGATGATGAATAACCAGTAAAAGAGTGTCGCCTAATCACAGTATTTATTAAATCCTATAACACACTGTGCCACAGAACAGCGTAAGCTCCCACACACATCACACATCCTCCTGTTTTGGGGTACCGTTACTTTTTCTTGATTGTACAGCTAATCTTTTTCTGTGTTCTTTTATGGATTTTTAAACAATATTTCTGACTTTATAAAAAGTTTATTAAATTAGTGTTCAAATAAAACACATTGTCTTCATTTTCTAAACCCATTACCATCACAGGCAGGGTGCAGCCTATGTCAGCCAACTCTCATCGAAGGCAGGGTGCACCCTGAATGGCTCACCACACCACTGCAGGGCAACACACATGCACAAGCATTCACATTCACACTCGCACCTTCAGGCAATTCGGAACAGTCAATTAACCCAATGCGCCTGTCTTTGGACTGTGGGAGGAAACCAGAGTTCCCGAAGTAAAAACCACACAAGCACGGGAAGAACATGCAAATTCCATACAGAAACACCCTCGCCCAAGTCCGAGACTCGAACCCAGAACCTTCTTCCGGGGAGACAGATGTGCCATCCTGCTGCTTGGGTAAAATGTAGTATTTAATAATTTTACGGTGTGAAAACAAACATGGATTATATTAGACCATCTGCTTATATATATTTTTTATACTATATTTTCATCAACACCATTTTTCTGTGAATTTTTCTGAATAAACATGTTTAGTATCTGCTACATAGGAACATTAAAATTAAACTAAAACCAGATTTTGAGTTTACTTTTACATATTTTAACCATGACAGAGATGGATCAGGTGAGCTTTGAGGTGAGGTGTGCTCTCCATGAGCAGAGCACAGGAGCAATATTTTTAAAAGCGATATACACCCAGAATTGTCAAATGCAAACCAAATCAAAATATTTACGGATTATTACGGTTTCCATTTTGAAGGATGACCATGATCTCACCGCCTCCTCCAGGTGACTGTACCAGACTGGGAGGGTTTGCTGGTCAAGATTTATCCACTCAGAATATTCTCTACTGGAGCATTACAGTGTATATCAATTAGCGGTTGTACTTGGTATGCTAATAGCACTTGATATGCTAGTAACAGTCGGTACACTATTAGTGATTAGTGACACAAACACAGCTCCTCAGACCAGATTTTCCAGTCCAGTCTCCATGATGTACAAGTGAGCGTAAGAAGCGAGAGAAATGAGGACTCACTGAGAACAATAACCACAATGCTGATTCCTGACAGACCGAACCCCGTCAGGAAGCGGAACGCTGAGAACATGATGAAACTGGTCGAGACTGCACTGCATACGCTGAAGATGATGGCCAAGATGTAGCAAACCAGCAGTATGGTCTTACGGCCATACCTAAACTTACAAAACACAAAGAATATTGAACGGAAGCAAAAGTTTTAGTCCCTCTTCGAACCAATTCAACAGCACAGTTATTAGTTTGTAAAGACTTTGTGATATCTGTTCATCGTTTAACTTTATTACTAAAATGACTCTGATTCTGATTCACTGAAATATTACTGGAGGTTTAAAGCATTAGTGTAAACTATAGTTATGTACAAAACACTTTTGGTCACACCTCACGGCAAAATATCTTACTTATCAGAAAGAACGCCAAAGAATACTGCCCCAAACATCACGCCAATGAAGAAGGCGGTGGCTGAGGCTTTAGTCAGTCCCTTCGTGTTACACACTAAATCAAACTGAACAGACACAAAAACATTAAGGACATTTTCTCATATTCTTATTTCACACTGAAAAAAAATTCTAGATGTTACCTCTGATACCAAAGTGGACTTGAACATGCTGGAGTCGTACACCCACCCACTCTGACACGGAACCACGGGAGGTTCTGTAGCATTAGATGAGTTCATCAGAAGATGTAACTGAGGTTGTAAGAACATGTGGCAAGAAGTGATGGTTCCGTCGTCCTGTTTTGGAATGCTGACAGTCAGTCTCTCCTCCTCGGTCAGCACCTCAAAATCACCATGAGAGTCCAGAGAGCCGATATTGCAGTGATGGGACGGTGTTGCGGCAATGAAGTTGTTCAGCAGAAAGTGGCATGGGAGGGTAAGGCGTGGGAGAACCATTAACATGAAGATCACAATCTGGTAACGGCCAAAGCCATCGGCCTCAGCCAGAACATTTTCGAACTTCATCCTAAGTTGTAAAATGAAATACATTATTAAATCCTAAATGAACATTATGGAAAAACCCACAAGTATGTAAATAAACACATCACATCACATTACATTACACTCAATCACATTTCCATAACATTCCATCATATCTTATTAAGTCGCATTACTCCCAATCACATTCCCATCACATTATATCTCATTATACCCAATCACATTCACATCACATCCAATCACACCTCATTATATCCCATTACACCCAATCACATTCACATCACATCCA
>JBCNYG010000021.1:44177607-44188938 GCA_039654305.1 Porochilus rendahli | reverse complement strand
TTTTTTTTACTTTTTTTTTTTTTTTTTTTTTTTTTCCATTTTTAAACTGGCCAAATTCATGGCTCACTGTGTGTTTATGTGCAACAGCTGCAATTTTTCTAGTCTTTCTATTAATGATTTCTGAGCAAATTAATTTTCCCAAAACATTTATCCAAATGATCTTCTTGAAGTGATTTCTGTGGCATTTGTTACAGAGTCTACAAGTAACTGTACAGTCTTTTGTTTGCTTTATAATAATCTAATATTAAGAATTTTTTGAGAACTTTAGCTACCTGGGTCAGTTATGTAGGAAGTACATGTTATAATGCAGTGGTTTTATTCCCACCACTCTGTGTTCCACTTCTTCTTTGACACTTTTTCAGAGCCTGACCCAAACCCGATTTTTTTTTGGAGCCCTTTTAAAATAGATAGTGTTTCGGATCCAAAGTCATCCTGCTCGGTCACACTTCATCGGAGAGCTGCCAAACTATACGCACCACCTCAGGCCAACTCACCCAACACATCCGTGAAATCTACTACGGCATGCACTCGTCCTTTTCTTGCTTTCCGACCTTCCTTTTGTTCCTCCCATTGACAGCAGTTCATAGTCGTCTCTGTTCAAACAAACAAGCTTTTGGAATCAACGTGCTTCTGTTAAGTCATGCTACATCGCAAAACCTCCAAACTTCATTTTATAGCTTGGACCGATTCACCACATACACATTCGACTCGGTGTTAGCAAAGCAGATATATTTCATCGCGAGCATGGGTTGCACCGCCGCACGATCGCATTTGCATTTTCGTGGGATTTTCGCGGGGTTCTGACTGTAATTCACATCAATGTGCATCACTGTGCATTTCCGTGTTCCAGTAAGTCACAAACAACGATGATCAAGAAGGTGATTTATCCTATTTCTCCCATGCTGAGGCATGCACTCATGTAGCGTGTCTTTGTTCTGCTCCTGTCATGTCTCTGTCACATCCTGAATGGAGAATGCAAAGCTTTCTCAAATTGTCACTGATGCCACTGCCAAGGAAGTAAACCTGTCAATTGAGGCTCTGATGTTTAGCAATTCAGTGCACATGCACAAATGCCAGCTGAACAGCAGGGCTCTCTCTCTCTCTTTCTCTCTCTCTCTCTCTCTCTTTTCTTTTTAAGCAAACAAATAAATAAATCCCAGGGACAAACAAATAAATAAATACATAAGTAAATAAATGGACAGAGCTAGCACTTATTTGTTGCGGCTGCAAACAAATACGCACTACCTCCTTCCCTCAGGCCTCGGGGCATATTATCTATCGGCACCGCTTCAGCTTTCCTCAACCTATTTCTCTCTCCCGATAAAGATAAACACAGCCATCGCGGCCCACGATTACACAGAGCCGAGTCGGCACTGCAGGGAAGGGTTGGGGTTGCGAACAGGACATCGCCATTCACGTGAACGCATGAATCAACTGACATTTGATATGCTGAGTGGCGTGGGGTGTCGGATTGTCTATGCGGGTGCTAGAAAGGCTGTGTGCATGTGAATGTGTACATGGGCGTTCGCATTGGGGATGGGGGGGCAAGGAAGCTAGCAGCATGTGTTATATTCCACAGCACAAACTGCTGGGTTAACAGGCATGACTGGATCTCAACTTAACAAGCAAGAAGACAAAAAAAAAAGAAAGAAAGAAGCCCGATAACCTGATACATAACTCACATTTATTTCATTTGATTTTCTGAACTGCTTTATTTTTTTTTTATTGGCGCAGGGAGGCTAGAGCCCATCTCAGCCGACTCCTAGCGGATGCGAGGCACACCCTGAACCGATTGCCTGTCCATCGTAGGGCGGACAAGCACACACGACCATTCACAGTCACATTCGCACCCAGGAACAGTCAGGAACAGCCAGTTAGCCTAATTTGCATTTCTTTGGACTGTAGGAGAGAAACTAAGCACCCAGAGAAAACCTCCTCACATTTATATTTACATTTGATTACATGTACAGTGACAACGGAACAGGGCTTGATCTCAGGACCTTCCTGCTGTGTGGACTATCCTACAACCGTGCTGCAACATTAGCAATGTGAGGGATAAAAAGCAACGCACATCAAATAAAAAAGGAAAAAGAAACAGATTCTCTAAGAAAAGAATCACCCATTTGCAGCAACTGAACATATTTTCATTCCAAATGCAGGTTATGGAGGTTACTGTACCATCAAATCACCTTGTGTGCACATTTTTCAGAGCTAGTGTGGAAGTGCATGGTGCAGGAGAGTAAATCTGGCCGAGTTGGAGAATTATTATTAGAAGAATATACACTGTAAAAAAAAAAAAAAAACATTGGAACAATAAAAAAATTTGTGCTTGATCATATGAAATGTAACCTTAATTATTTACAATGAGTCAGCATCAAATTTTTCATCCGACCAATTACTTCATTTTTTAAAATTGATCCAGCTTAATTTTTTAATTTTTTTAATTTTTTAATTTTTTAATTTTTTAATTTTTTTTTCAAGTTATGGTAAAAAAGGCATGTCTGTGAGGTACAAGAAGGCACATACTTCCTCTTCATTTCTCTCAGCGTGCACTTGCCTGGCTCTGTGAAGATAACGTCAGGCTTATTTTCATTTGTGATTTTAATACATTTCAGTATTTATAATAAAAAAGAGTATAAACATCACAGATGTAGTTTGACACCAGCGTGCTCTTTCCACACTGCATTTTTCTGACTGCATAATATATTATTTTTGCCAACCAGCCTTATCCTACTCGGCCCGCTGGAGCCTATCTCAGCTGACACTTGGCGAAGGCGGGGTACTCCCTGAACAGCTTGCAAGACCATCACAGGGCCAACACACATGCAACCATTCACACTTACTCACATTCAGAACGAGTGGCAGTTTGGAATAGCCAACTAGCCTAATGTGCATGTCTTAGGAGAAAACTGGTGTACCCTGAGGAAACTCACGCAAGCACAAGAAGCACGTGCAAACTCCACACAAAAATACCCGAGCCCAGGACTCAAACCCTGGGCCTTCTTGATGCGAGGTGGACGTGCTAACAACTACCCCACCGATGTTATTTCCAAGGTACCCGACGTAAAAGAAATTAAAAAATCTATGTAAAATTATAATAAGTAAAAAAAAATTCACTTTCATTTCACACTGATTTTGAATTTTTTTATTTAACTTTGTATATTTTTTTTTTAAATACTGCATTAATATTGGAAGGGAAATTATTGCTTCTACATTTAACCCTTCCAAAGTGAACACACACACACACACACATACACGCTAACAGTGAGCACACACACCCTCGGAGCAGTGGGCTGCCACACACATTTGGGGCACCCAGAGAGCAGCTGGGTGTTAGGAGCCTTGCTCAAGGTGGAGGAAGGGAAGGTGCAGCTCACTTCCCCACCGCCACGCATTTTCCCTACAGTGTCGGGAATCGAACCTGGAAAAATCGAACCCAGAGGCGCTTCTCTAGTCATTACGCTACGGTTGCCCCGATGGTGACGTTTCAGTTCTTGATTATATCCCTGTCCGCCAGCTCTATCCCTCACGTTGATTCGTCGAGGCGTGTTATGTAAATTATGTTTATGCTGTGATTCATGTATCACACGTGAACTCTTGTCGTCTGATGATTTCTAGGACTGAATCGTTGCTCGGTTTTATGTTAGATTGATAAGCGAAGGCCACTGGGCGTCCCGTGACATAATGAGGAAAAATCCATCCATGCGGTTACAAAATAAAATGAAATGAAAAGAAAATGCATTCACTGTAGAGTATAGTGGACTTTACAATTACTGATTGATAAGCTTTGGTTATAAACGAAGGCTTTGCTACTTGGTGACGTCGGTTAAATAGTTTTCAATACTTTGTAAATTATGATACGGATATAAATCTGAACAATGCGAACAATATCAGGGTAACCACACAACAAGCAGGCTGTAGGTTTAAACCTGGTGGCGGACGACAGCCTTTTGGTGTCCATTTTGAATGTTCTTCCTGTAGTTATGTGCGTTTTCTAGAAATACTCCAGTGTCCTGTTACGGTCTAAAGATGTGCTCATTAGATTAACTGGTGACTCAAAGTTGCCATGTGAGTGTGAATGATTGCTCTTCTGAATGATTACGTTTGCCCTGCAGTGGATTGGCGACCTGCCCCAAATGTACCCCATCTCCCACCTGGACTTATTTAGGACCGGAACCTGCTGACTCCTGACAATGAGTGATGACCGTGGTATATACGTGATCACTGGATTCATGGGAACAATATTAGATTCAAGTCCTATTAAATAAATGCACATATTCACAAAATAACACGCTGGCCATTAAAGACTTGGATCAGTGATTACAGTTCATTCTGGACACGATACAATTAACAATGTATGGCTAATCTTCATTCATGGTCACACTCTGAAAGGCACTCGGATTCTTAGGGACGCTGCCAAATCACCGAAACACTGAACGTGGAACTTCCAAAAGACACGAAACAGCAGAATGAATAAGAAAAATATCTATACATGCCCATTACAATTAATAATAATAATGATAATAATAATAATAATAATAATAATAATAATAATAATAATAATAATAATAATAATAATAATAGGCGGTTTCCTTCCACAGTCGAAAAATATGCACAGTAGGCTAACTGGCTGTTCCAAATCAAGTGAGTGTGAGTGTGAATGGCTGTGGGAGTGTTGGCATACGATGGTCTGGCTAGCTGTGCAGGGTGTACCACACCCTCGGCCAGAGTCGTCTGAGATGGGCACCAGCCTCCCCGTGACCCTAATAGGATAAAGCGGACCAGACAATGAATGAATAAATGAAATTAAATGAATTACATTATTTAATTACAATGACATCTGGCATGGAGTGGGATGTATTAGGCAGAAAGTGAACAATCAGTTCCTGAAGATGTGTTGGAAGCGTGAGGATCTGAGTGACTTTGAAAAACGCCACACGGTGATGGCTGAACGACTGGGTCTATTCATGTCCAAAACAGCAGATCTTGTGGGGTGTTCCTGATATGCAGTGGTATCAAAGGTGGTCCAAGGACGGACAACCACAAAACTGGCAAGAGTGTCATGGGTGCCCAAGTCTCGTTGTTGCACATTGTGAGGGAAGATTAGCAGGTCTGGTTTGATCCCACAGGGCAGCAAATGCTGCTGACATTGTTTATGCTGGCTATGATAGCAATTAGTCAAAAAAACACACTGCACTGCAGCTTGCTACTTGTGAGGCTGGCTGTCTGGAACAGTATGTGCACCTGCAGTAATGTCTCTCTGTCTCTGTGTGTCCGAGAGCGCGCACGTCTTCTCTGCGTCATGACGTAGGCACTGTGGGCCACGTGAGCGCGTCGCTTCCGCAGGGTCATATGACTAGCGGCATTAGCTCGCCTGGGTTGAAGTGTTCATTGCTTGTGTTTTCTCTGGGCGACGCGTTTCATTTAATCGAATTTAAAGAATGTCAACGTTAGTCGCAAGTCGTCCGGTGGACCTCAACGGACCGGAAGCTGCAGCCAGAGAGCACGCACAAGCCGTGACGAGAAACTACATCTCACAGCCTCGGCTGAGTGAGTAAACAGTGTGTGTGAGAGAGAGCGCGAGCGTGACCTTTTATTCAAACCTGAAGCAAATACTGTCGCAAAATAGCACCAAACATGGAGGATTCTCTTTTGGGAACACTAACATTATATAAATACGCACTATAGCTCGTTTTTGTTTACTGGCCTGATTGCCTAGTCACAATGAGTACAGCTAGCCGGCTAGCATGCTAACTGAGCTGTCAAATGAACCCTTTTTTGCTAACGGTCACTCTTCTTAATGTGCGCGAGGCCATTTAACTCGCCTGGTGGCTTTAGCTTTGAATCCTAATGAAGGTGTACAATATGGTGCTTAACAAGCAAACCAACTAAGCTAAACAAGCTAGCATTAGCTACAACTTCATACAAGTTTACGCAAATTGATCCGTCTTGCCTGTAGAGGAAGCCTACCAAATGCCAGCCTGTGTACCGTAAGAGTGCACTATGTAGTGTACAACAGGCGGTTTTCCGTACCCTACGTAGTGTACTGATGTAGGGAGTCAGGTGGCGTTTGGATTTTAGCCTGTGTACATGGATAAGTGTGTGCAAAGTCTAATGTAATAGATTTTTATAAATGGTAATGGAGCAGCTTTGTTTTCTCAAATCAGACTTTCTTAATCAAGTTAAATCAAACAATTTGTACTTCACACTGCTATTATAGGGTAGATTTATTACATTAATATATACATGTTTTATTTTAATTATTGTATTTTATTTTTTTAATTCTTTATTTGACAAAATTGGGGCTTTGGTTCTTGTATAATCTTGTACAAGGTGAAATGCCAGAAATGCTTGAGAACTGTGATAAAACCTTCCAAGGCAGATGGAAAGATGGTGACAATAATCCCCATCATGTGACAGTCATGTGACTGAGGCAGCAGGGACATGATCATGGTGTGCAATAGTAGCCTTGCCCTTAATGCCCGGTGTGAGTGTTCACAGCAGTTAAATCCTAATGTTTATTTTAGGGTAATAGTTTAAACTGGTGTAATCCTGGACTATTCTGGTAATTCTAAAGTGATATTTATTGGTTTAATCAAGGTACTAAATGTGTTTTGGTTGGAGGTATAGTCATATGAAAATGTCCAAGATGGCCTAAAAACTTAAGGCACACAACTAAATACCTGAGAATTTCACATACTGCTCGTTTCTATGACAAACAATAAGTAACGCCACTCAGAATATGTTGGTTTTTAACCTTTCATCTAGTTTTGCATTCTAGTCATGGGCCATCCTCTTCACCTTGTGGGTGGAGCTTAATGAATATGGACAGGAAATTGCTGGAATGTCCATTCATTACGTTTATCTGAGGTAGGTTCATGGAGGTAGCAGATCTTGAAGGGATACCCAGGCACTCCCCAGAGACTCCCTGGAGTCACTCTCCAGCCCCTAATGATGGATCCCGTGGTGTTTCTAGACCAGACAGGATATATAATTAGGGATGTATAATTAGGTCTCTAGCTGTAACATGGGTTTGAAATATCTAATTGAAATTTCTAATAATTGTTTACAGGCCCTATGGTTCATTATTGGGAGGGGCGTACTATACTGCTGTTATTAAGATATTGTCGAGCAGCAGTCACCTCTTCTGCTTAGTTCTGATTACAGTACAGTGTCAGTTCAGCTGTTTATTACTTTCCTCTAACAGGGCACAGATTCAATGTGATATTAATTAAATCTTATTGAGGTTTGGATTAAACCCATTCTTTTTAAGTGACAATGAGACAGGTTAATAACACTAGGTGTGTTAAAATCTCTGTGTAAAAGTAGTTTCATCCCTTCGTGACCCTTTGATTGAAAACCACATCACATGATAAAGCTTTTATGACTCTTGTTTAGTGTATGTTATATACTTTAAATTGTATTATCTATTTTATTTAATTTTTTAAAACTAGGTATTAAATATTATTAAAAACTTAGCAAGCCTGCTGTTTCCTTATTATTTTTCTTCTTGACGTCATGCTGCTACTTTGACGTTCCATTGCTAATTATGTCACTCCTGTTGCCCTACGTTTCTCATCTGTCATGTAGGAGCAAGAACTGAAATAAAGACACTTGAGATCAGGATGGACATGCACACAACTGAAATAAAGACACTTAAGAGATCAGGACACACACACACACACACACACAAAACATCAGCGTATTTTTGTCTAAAAACATGTAAACCATGAACCATTAGTCTGTAAGCCAAAGCAGAGACCTCTAGTCCAAACCATGATGATTATGTACTAGTACAGTCTGCAATTGGCATTAAAAAACAAAACATCAATAAATACACTTAATTACAGCAGACTTGGTGATTGAACTAAATTTCTGACCAGACACTCCAGAGTCATTCGAGCTGTCCAATCAGCACAAAGTTTCCTATTGTTCATGTATGGTAGATTTTTTTCCTTCTTCCCCAGACACTTTTCGTTGTAGAGGGATGTGAAAGTGCAGATTACATAAAGAGCCAATTTACCATCTCGGCCAACCCCACTCACAGATATCTGTGAAATCACGCATTTATTTGAACTTTTTAAATGTATTTCATTTGATGTCAGACTTACAGAGAATTTGCACCTAGACTGTACATATAAATCAGAGAAGTCATTAGTGCTATTGTATGAAATTACTTTTACATTTAGGCACATCACACACCTTTTGAAGGATTTAGCACTGAGTTAACGGCTGATCTTTGAACTAAATTTTTTTTTTATTCAGATCTTACAGTCCCTGTTGGGATGAAGTCGAATAAAATAAGTAAATCTGCCAAATGTTAACACTTGCCTCAGCTGTTCTGTACATCTGTGGGGAAAGGTGATGACAAGGTGTTTTTTTTTTTTTCTTTTTCGATTTGTCTTCGTTTCTGTCTTTTTATTTTTTAAAGCGCAGTAGCTGAATTGGATGGATAACGAGGAACCAAGTGGTATTGCGCAAACATTGTGCAAACTGTGAAATGCTGCATTTTCATTGACGAACTAAGATGTGAGGTTACAGATTTTGAGTTTTACATCGGGAAATAGCTAATTTGCATAATGTTCATGTTTTTGGTCTGTGGGAGAAATCCGGTGTATCCAAAGAAACCCAACACACAAGCATGCGAAGAACTCCACACGGAAACATCTTTGCTGATCACGAGGCTTGACCCCAGGTTAGTCTTGTTCTGAGATGCTACTTGTTCTCAGTATGATTAGCCAATCGGTTTGGTCAGTGCTGGAGCTCTGTGTCTGTATATTAACTGATCTAAAGCCAATGGCGTTATAAACTCATTTCGAAGTAGAGAAGGAAGACTTTACCATGTTCAGAGTGAGCAGTAATGTTGATTCAACGTTGTTATGGTTTAATTTGAGTCTACTGGTGTTACTACACCTGATCCATTAATTTTGTTTATCAGCAAATTTGCCGGTTAAAATACCCCCTACCCCCCAAGCCACTGTGTTATTGACGTGGTTCAGCATCATACTTATTAATTTAAACCTCAAACATGCTTTCTCTCAAATGCGAAGGGGTTTTCTTTCTTTCATTCTTTCTTTCTTTTTTGAATGTGTTCCAAAAAGAAAGCTTGGGCTAAAAGCCTCTTAGCACTCTTAACAATCCGAGAAAGAAATGACTTAATGGAAGAACTGAGCTGAGTCCGAAAGCCAAAGCAAAAACGAGAGAAAGAAACCGCATAGAGACATCAGCCCACACCCGCTCAAGACGCCACCCCCTCTTCCCGAAAAGAAGGACTGAAATAGCTATTCTAAAGTAGGGGTGCGAGCTAGCAGCCCCATTTTTTTTCATCGTCAGTGAGCAACGGCTGAGTGCACACTGATAGCACCATGTGACTGAAGGCGATGATGGGCATTCATGTCATGTGAGTCTGAGAAATCAAGACTGTCAACTGCTAATGATGAGCGTTTCACTGAAGTACACTTTGTTGTTGTTGATGTGTTTAGAAAATAAATAGTTTGACTGAGAAAAGCAATTAAGTAAACTATGCCAAAAAAATCCCTGTTTCTCATTAGAACTTTTTGAACACCTAACTGTGTTGAAATGTGTTCACTAATAAAGAAATGAAGTGACTGTCAAAGCCCGACAAATTCCGAGGTGCGGGCGCTGATGAGATATCAGGAATTTTTTATTAAATAAGAATGTGCTAGTAGTCATCTCTAGCTATGATTTTATTATAACTAAAAGCTGCACAAAGTCTTATTTTCTGAAATCAGAAATGTGGGCGTATCATATCATGTACTGATTGACAGCAGCGCCTGGTAACATAAACAACTTGTTAACAGCGCTAATGCTAAAGAAGCATGTAGGAAGGAGTGTTGCTCTCACAGCACGTTCATTTTCTCTTTTGTTTGTGCAGTGTTTTAGTGTTTTGTACGTATTTCTCGGCAGGTATGATTGCTGTATCTGGATCACAGAATCACTTGCATTAATGTGTGTCAGCATAAAAGTGGAACGACCAAAGCAACAAGCTTTTTTTTTTTCTTCACAAGACTTTTCAGGCTCAAAGCGATCTCTGAAGTCTCGCAGTTTTAAGTATTTTTGAATTCCTTGCCAACAAATCACATTCTGCGACTTTTCCATGTGCCCAGTCGCAAGCACAGCCCTAAGAAATAGCGTCATTCATGGTCATGCGCAGCAGATCCCTGAATCAGGTTTGTCCTCCATTTATTTTTGTAGGGGGGTATTAAATTTTTTTTTTATTCCTACCTTATGACCCAATCATAATATAAAAAGGTAGTAGCCTAGTTTAATCCACAGCAATCCTGATCAGGCAGTTAATAATGATGAATGAATGTATGACAAGGGATGAAGCAACCCTTCACACTTTTTTATTTACTGTTAGAGTAATTTTTCAGTTACTGTAAGGTATCTAAGTTTCTGCCTATTAACAGACTAGAGTACCCATTTTTTTAATCCAAGTATAGCACACTGTACAATCCAAGTACACCGAAAAAGTGTACCTGTGGTGAATTAGTGTTATTAACGATCACGCATAACATCAACGGTTCCTTCCGGCAAAATCAGTCCGTGCCCAAAGTTTGCGCGAGTGTTGTGACTGTAGGCCTTCTCAGAGACATGCTGCCTTTCTGATTAGCTGTTCCAGCCTGTAAGTGATACAAACTCATTTGATTGGTCATTGATCCGTGTAACATAACACATTATGGTGCAGTGCTGAACTGCACAAACAACAAGCGCAGAAGTCACAGAAAACATTTATTTTTGTTCCTAAACCAATTGACAACAGGAAAACTAAGTTGGCAAAACAGTAGCTGAATAAACCATTTTGGACTTCCCGTCAGGCCCACCTCTGGCAGCGTTCTCATCCTCAAAGCTAATAAAATGAAAGTTTCACTGTCCCCACAAGAGACGTCAACCCCGCCCAAGTGTGTTGACCTCACTTCCGAGGAAAAAAGGACTGCTAAGCTGCTAATCAATAAATAATTAGAACAAAAATCATTTGTCACATACAAAACCATACACAGTACAACATGTACTTAAAATATAAAATATAAATGTAGTGATGATAAATAATATGGTCTGTAAAGTTTCGGTGCAGTATTCACACAAAGATGTCCAGTGAGTGTGAGGCTGCTGTGTGTGCATAGTACAAGGTGTACAGGGAGTGCAATTTGTGTGCAACAATCAGCTGAGGTGGAATGTAATAATCATGTGTAGGGTAGGTCTACAAAGTCCAGGTACCAGTGTTCCGGGTTAAGGCCCGAATGGCCTGTGGGAAGAAGCTCCTCCTCATTCGCTCAGTGTTTGCTTTCAAGGAACGGAAACGTTTCCCTG
>JBCNYG010000021.1:43989612-44002314 GCA_039654305.1 Porochilus rendahli | reverse complement strand
GGGGGTGCAGAGTAAAGAAATATGATTGTGCGTGGAAGCTTCTGGAAGGATGACGGGGGTTTAACTATCTACTTACTACTTGCTAAATAATTTAGTTAATCTTTAAATAACTGGTTAAATTAATTTAATAACATTAATTAAATAATGCAGATTAATTTTTTTATTTAAATGGATCGAGCTCCGGGACCTGAGTTTTTTGGGACGTGTTGCACCTTCTCTGGAGAATCCGGGGGATTTCGAGAGAGCGCGTATGAAGGCGTTAGATTCCCGGCGACAAGCTGGAGCACGTAGAGCGATATGTCTGCTGTAAGTACGAGTTATGCAAGACGCACAACATCACCGAAAAGCTGAGGGCAAGCCGATTGAGCCGATTATTCCCGGCGGGAGATGAGAAATTTCCTAGTTCCCAGTAGTTCAACAACACAGCGCACCCACTCTCGGGAAGGGAGGTGTGGCAAACTCTCACTCATCTGTCAATCAAAAGTAACACTAACCAATCATAGGCCCTTGAGGTCCTGAAAAAGGAATCGCGTGGAAGGACTTTGAAAATATGCAGTCAGCTGAAACACGTGACAGGCTCCGCCCTCCTTGGTGGGTAATGGTCACATGACGGCAGTGAGCGGTCTGGACAGTGTGTGTGGAAGTTCTGCTCTAGCGTACGCCATTCCGTAAGCCTTTCGGTTCAGAGTTAATTTTTCGATGCAAAAGCATAAGCCCCGCCCAAAAACTGGTGATCAAAACTTCCGGGATGCAGATCTGAGTATTCCACTAAAAGGGGGGATCTTACCGCCCTGCGAATGCTGACGTACGATTCGCCACATTCTGTGACTTTTAAATATTCGGAATAAGTTTGTGACAAATGTGAAAATACTCTCCAAACACTCAAACTATTCTCTAAAGACACCAATCGCTCGTCTGACACCTCTTAGGGGCGATCATTCTGCACACGACCTTTTATGGCGTTTTGTGGGCGTCGCCATATGTAAATGAGCTGTGCATGGAATGTATGCTCTGGAAATCGTGCTGAAAAGATTTTTACGCCATATTTGGGCGTGTCCTGGACTGACATCCGGGGGTGGGGGTGGGGGTCACTTACCTTCAGCTACGTCATCATCGATCGCTCCTTTGACCTGAGAGAAGCACCACTGCACGTCATTGCCCCCGCCTCCGGCACCTGCAGCCACAAACACGCACGGATTAAACTCCGCCCATAACCACAAGCCGTTCAGTCAGATCACAGGGGGCAGATCAAACCCCGTGGGGCTTCTTGTTCTAAAGACACGATTCTGCAACAGCCCACAACAGACACGTCGGCCAATTTATTAGGAACACCTGCAGCGTTAGCGTGTGTGAGCATTTGTGGTTGGATGAGCACAACAAAAATCCTTTGAACTGAAGCGCAACCTGGCTGCATTACAGACTTAAAGCCCCTCAAGCTGCTCTAAAGTCAGGATACCGACGAAAGAGGAAGTGGAAAACAGGGCAGGCGGAAGTGGTGGTGTGGACAAGGATGACATGAAGTGTATCAAGACGCTACACGCACGATTAACAGCAGAGACATGCCGGGTTAGTCATCATTCCGAACGGCAAATTACACAAACCGGTTCGCTGGGATGACTCCCTCAGAACGCACACCGCATCTGCAGCCTTAATTAATGGAGGTGATAAGGAAGTGTCGTCAGATCAAACGCAGTGAAACTATTTAACAGGAAAATACTATAAACAGATATTTAGCAGAATTGAGTGGAATATCAGCTTCACGAGGTCCGGAACAGAGAAACGCGAAACTCCTTCGTTTGTAATAAACGTTCATTAACATTTGTGGTTGATAATCAGTCACGTGGACAGAAACAAAGGCACATACTTGTGCCTTCTTTAATGGATTCCCAACCGTACGGATGTAATGCACATAATATTTAAATACATTCTTTAAACTAAAGGGCAAAAAATTTGAAAAGAAAAAAGAAAACATCAGCATTACTTTTATTATTTAAAACTAATACTATCTATAACATTATTATTTATATATTTTATTTTTATTCATGGTAACTTATAAAACAATCATAGTATTATTTTTTATAATAATAATATTTTATTTCATTACTATTGGGACACTTTTTATAATTCTATAATCATTGCAAAACAAATTGTAAACAAAATGAAAAAGCTCTGTAGTGACTTAATACTAAACAGTACAGAGCAAAACATTAGTGCATCCTTAAAGACAAAAAAAACATATATTCTTTTTGAGTGGAGGGAATAACTGGGTGTGTAATTGCAACACAATAATAATAATAATAATAATAATAATTATTATTATAATAATAATAAAAATGTCCGATAACTTAATAATCATAATGGGACACATTAATATTAATAAATATATTAAAAAAAGGACACAAATATACGAAATATATCTAATCATATTCCAAATGAACATACAGTTTACTTTGGCAGTGTTCAGATCGAGTTCCATTAATACATAAATAAACAAACTATGTTCAGTCATGTAACTCCCACTCTAGCAAACATGACAGATGCAAACGATGCACAGCTGTCTGAACCAGCGCTGAGAGAGCAGGTTTCCTCCCCAATACTGCTTCAGTCTCAAGTTCAGTGAACAAACAGTAGAATTGTTTTAAATCAGGAAATAAGTGACCTTGAACTTTGAGTGTCTGTGTAAGAGCTCTGACATCCGAGTTATTAAAAAACACAGAAATCCTGCGAGATTGAACATTCCTCCATGCACACACACACACACACACACACAAAAGGAAACCTCAGCTATTTATCTGTAACACTTTATTGACTGAAAATTATTTCTGCATCCGAAAATATCACATTTTTCATCTTTTCACTGCACATGACTCTGCAAATGACTTTTAAAGTTCATTATCTGGTTAGTTCAAATACCTACAGACATGTGCCAGCTGGCAAGTTTAATTAAATAAGAATATTTTTAAGACAGACTTAATAAAACACAGGAACTTCATACAAAAATACATAAAGCGCCTGCTTTACTGGCAGCAAGTTGAGCTAGCAAAGCCGCGTTATGCATCCCCACCTATATTCCGAAAAATCCCGCCTCCTGATGTATAATTGGCTAACGCGTTGCATTCAACAACAATCCTTTAATAACAACTAGCCAATCATAACGCAGGAGGCGGGATTGGGTTAACCAGTCAGCTCATTGAGTCTGATCACGTCGGAAAACGGGTAGGAAAAATATTACAGCAAATCAGGTACTTTTCTTTGCCTACTCAGTGTATAAAGCTTCTAAGCGGGTGTATTTACATGCAACAAAAGAGCAAATATTATAGAATGAATATGAAAAAATTAGGGCAGAGTTGCTGGCGAACCGGAATGTAAAAAAGCAGGATGCATGCTAGCATGCTAAGCTACAGACACGAGCACTGTTTCCGTTTCTGAATCATTCACATGTGATGATATGAACCGGTGGCTGCAGTACAGAGTTGTTTATAACGCTGTCAGGGTTAAAGGACACTGTAATAACACAGGAATCGATGCACTAACAAGCTAGCATGACGTTCATATAGGCTAGCAGTTAGCATAGCAAACTTACCTGCCATGGCGAGAGAGAGAGGGAGGGAGGGAATCTCAGCGGCGGTTCCGGATAACTTTCCCGAGGTTGTGTGTTATTGCAAAAAATGAAATAAAATGAAGCCAGTGTTCGACAGTAAACCGATAATGTGTTCGGGTCGCTTTGTTTTGTTCTCTCTTCACCTTTCTAGCTGAAATCCCTCTGAACCAGTCCAACACTCCTCCCTCCTTCGGTCTTTTCCTCCCACACTCCACTATCCACATTCAAAATGGCGCATCCCCGCCCTGCTGTGACGTCATCAACGCGCGACTGCATGTTTGGGGAGGGGAAGTTCCATGCGATGACGCTGTTTATATGCGACAATGTAAATATTTTATATCAGCTAATGAAAACCAAAAAAAAATTTTTAAATGTAATAAAATCTGTAAACATAATCAGTTCACTTCAATTAAGTTTTATTTGTTTAGTACCTAATTAATATTATTGATGTACTAAAGAAGACCTAATAGTTTTTATGCACCTGTTACTTTCGGAGTGGAAATATTTGAGCTGTATTGTTTTATGAATGTGGAATAAACAAAGTTATTTTAAGATCTGGTGCATAGCTCTCTTTTCTTGTCAGTTTTGTGTGTGTGTGTGTGTATATAGATATATGTATATGTGGTATAAGGAAAAATATATATATACTATATATATATCCTCTTTACTAAAATCAGCAATAGATCTTATATAACGGCTGGCATTTGATAACAAATGTTGGCTGCACTGGGGGGACAGCAGTGACATCCCACTGATAGTGGGGCTTGAACCCCCAACCTTGGGATCAGTAATCCAGCACCTTAACCACCAGCCCACCACTGCCCCCTCTTTTAAATTAGGGACACAAAACATTCTAATGCAAAAATAAGGGTGGGACGGTGGCAGAGTGGTTAGCACGTCAACCTTACAGCAAAAAGGTCCTGGGTTCGATTCCCGTCCTCGGTTTCTGTGTGTAGGTTTCATACTGGTACTCTGGTTTCCTTTTACAGTCCAAAAATGTGCACATTAGGCTAACTGGCTGTTCCAAATTGCTTCTAGGTGTGGATGTGAGTGTGAATGGTTGTGTGTGTTGCTATGCGATGGTCTGATGGGCTGTTCCGGGTGTACCGCACTATCCCAAAGTATCGGCTGAGATAAGCTCCAGCCTCCCCGGGACCCTAGTAGTAGGATTAGGCGGTTCAACAAATGGGCAAGTAAGTTATTCAAAATAATGACATATGCCCAATAAACTTTATTTATAGCAGAAATATGATGTAAAATATATCACTACTCAAAATGGGGAAATGCTGCCCTCTAGTGGCTGCAGAATAACACAGCAATACGGTGCATCTGATATCCACATGCTGTAGTGGAGAGTAATATCTGTTGTGTTTACATAAAAAAACTCATACCATAAGATAATATAGTGGATTTATTAATGAATGTGTTGCTTATAGACCAGAAGTGATTTGATGCAAGGGGCCCACCACAGAGCAACACCCACACACACAATCACACTATTGTCAATTTGGAACAGCCAATTAGCCTAAGATGCATGTCTTTGGACTGTTCGAGAAAACCAGGGTACCCCGAGGAAACCCACACAGGCACAATGAGATCAGGAAAACTCCACACTGAAACACCTGAGCCCAGGACTCAAACCCGGGACCTTCATGCTGTGAGGCGGACATGCTAACCATTAGGCTGCCCTGTGCTGCCCCACCCTCATTCACAAAAGTTCAATTCTGATGTAACACACTCACGTCTTGTATAACTAACTGTATTGTTAATTCCCTTCGCTGTTTGTTCGACTAATGTTGCCACAAAGTTTTAGATAATTATACAGAATGTATTTATATGCCATTGCATCATGATTTCCTTTCAGTGGAACTAAGGCACCCAAACCTGTTCCAGCATGACAATGCTGACAATGCACCTGTGCACAAAACAAGCTTCATGAAGATGTGTTTTGTCCTGGTTGGAGTGGAAGAATCTGAATGGCCTTCACCGAGCCCTTACCCCAATCACACCGAACACACCCCAGACCTCCTCATCTGATCTGTAACGTTGAACAAGCACGTTAGTGTAAAGGACAGGTGTCCATAAACATAAAGCCATGTAGTGAACACAGCATGGGCGTAGTGGTTAGCATGTCTGCCTCACAGCAAAAAGGTCCTGGGTTCGAGTCCTGGGCTTGGTGAGGGAATTTCTGCATGGAGTTGGCACGTTCTCCCTGTGCGTGTATGGGTACTTCAGTTTCCTCCCATAGTCCAAAATATACACGTTACACCGCATGGAAATGCTCAGCTCAGGAATCGAACCCAGGACCTACTTGCTGTGAAGTGGATGTGCTTAACTCCACATTACACTTCACTCATCCTGCCTTACGAACCACTCAAGTAAAAAACATACAATGCCACCAAAGTAGCCCAATGCATCATGGGATGTGGAGTGGAACAAACAAATACAGCATGATCTTCCCATTCTAAATACACGGGCATTAATATAGAAGTGCACATAATGTCTTCATGCACAGGCTATCAATAGATGTGTCTGAAACACTCTGACTAAATAATTAGAGGCGTCAAAGCTTCATTTGAGTGGATGAGAACCTACAATCTGACATTTTCAAAGTTTTAAGAAAATGCGGTTTAAAGTTTGTATTTTTTATAAATTCAGAGTTTAACCTGACAAAATATCACTTATTAAGCTAGGAACTAAACCACCAGCAGAGCAATATATTCCATCACTACAAAGGGGTTTTTAGAGTGCAAATGTGTAGATAGTAGACCCTGGCAACGAATTATCTGTGATTTTTTTTTTTTTGGAACTTGAACTAAAGATTATAAGACAGATCTTAAAATATTAGCAGCCTTTCTTAAGAATAACTCATTCATTCATTCATTTCCGAACCGCTTATTTCTAATTAGGGTCGCGGGGAGGCTGGCGCCCATCTCAGCCAACTCTGGCCGAGGGCAGAGTCCACCCTGAACAGCTCACCAGGTCATCGCAGGGCAGAAACATGCTGACGGCTATGCAGCCTCCTCTTGACGAAAATAAGCAGTGGTTCTTTTACACGCCCCTCACCATAGACATGGCCGGCCTTGATAACCCAGTTAGCTGCACTGGGGGAGTAGATCATATTATAACAGGGAATGGGACAAAATCTTGAATGTAATGTTCAACAAGCAAGCGAGTGTAAAGGACAGGTGTCTATAAACTTAAAGCCTTATATACCAGTGTATACAGTATGGCGTTGATTTGAATCCAAGGCATGGCGAGGCCATTACTGTGAGAAGGATGCATGTTCTCATTGCACTTGCATGGGCTTTCTTCTGGTTTCCTCCAGAAGTCGTGCACAGTTGGCTCATTTTCTGCTCCAAATTGCCCCTGGGGTCTGGCACTTATAAGTAAACAATGACACAATAACCACTGGTATCCCTAACTCATTTCAGACCAGGTAGTATCTGGTATATACTGAGATAGACTCTGGTTCTCTTTTCAAGTTGTATTGGCAACTTTAGTGCACAAACGAATGGCTTCCTACTGTATGCATTCCTACTGTATGTACACTAGATAGGGTAGAGAAGCTATGATCTCATCCTCCATGTAGGGCACAAGTGTAGTGCATCAGCGGCCGTTTGTTATTCAGCCTTCTGAAGCCGCCCAGGAACCAGTTTTGGAGCAACTTGTTAAGACAGGCGTTTAAAAATCTCATAAAATCGAAGGAAAATGAGCTCCAGGTTTGTTAATTTTAATTTTTTTGTTTTGTTGTGACACGTGGCTTGTCTTTTCTTTACGGTTTGGTAAAATAAGATATATTTAAATAAAAATAAGTAGTTCGCTAGTGTTACCAGTACTTTCGCGTTATTAGCTGCCTACTTCAATGATAAACAACAGATTAAAACTGGAAAACTTCCTCCTGGTTAATGTAGCTCGAACAAAACCCGGAAACACTTTTGAGAGCCTAGATAGAGATTTTTCCCCCACCTGTATTCGCGTCGCATCAAGAATCGCGGTTTGATAGACGGTGTTTGCTAGAAAACGGGTGGATTAACAACATCGTACTCCACTTTGTACTATTACCAAGATGGCCGCCTGAAATTGTCTCTGATTGGCCACTTTGCGAAACTAAGCGAGAGGGTGCCTGCCTCCTATTGGTTGCTTTGGAAACGTGGGAGAGACGTTGCGTGTCGTTGATTGGCTGCGCGGTGAGCATTCAGGGGAAAAGGGCTGCACTGATCAGCTGCTTCTCTGCAGATACCGCGCTGTGTGTCTCGCACTTTGTGGAAACAATGTAGAAAGAAGAAGCGCCGGAGACGCAAAACAAAAACAGATCGGTCGGTGCTGTCAGACCTGGGCGAAGCTTCGGCTCAGAATCAGACACCTGTTTGTTTTTGTTTTTTTAAAAAATATTTTTATTATTATTATTATTATTATTATTATTATTATTATTATTATTATTATTATTATTATAATACGGAAGACAGACGCGGGCTGGTTCTTTCTAACAACTCGTATCATTGTATCTCGTGTCATTTCATCCTTTCTTCCTTCCTGTCCGCGTCCGGTCGTTTCAGCGATGCGAAGGCGGAATAACTCGCCGCCCGAGGAGCACCAGAGCCCCGCTACGGACACGCCGCTGACCCGGGGCGCGGACCTGAAGCACAAGGGAGACGGTCACACCGAGACCGAGAGAGCCATGAGGAGGAAATGCAGGAGGTAAGGAGTGCACGCAGCAGCCCGATTACACGACTAATCGCCCGATTAATCGGCGCAGTGCTGCGTTGTAGGCGCCTTTTAAAGAGCCCTGATGCTGATCTGTGGGTTCCTGGATGTCGGATTGCATCACTAATCAGTTATTTTAACCATTTGGTTCATCTTCACTAAAGTCAGAATCCTTATAATAATAATAAATTATTCATCATTCATTTATTTTCTGAACCGCTTAATCCTAATCAGAGTCGCTGGAGAGGACGGCGCCCATCTCAGCCGACCCGGGGTGAGGGCAGAGTACACCCTGGACGGCTCTCCAGGCCATCGCAGGGCAGAAACACACTGACGGCTGTGCAGCCTACTCTTTACGAAAAATCAGCGATGGTTCTTTTACACACCTCTCACCATAGACAGTGGGTGAGTTAGCTGCACTGGGTAACTGATCCAGCTTCAATCTGGACTCTAAAAGCCCCCTTTTCCCATCTCTGGTATCCGGATAAAGAGTTCAGAAGTCAGCACTGAGGATTTGTAATCCTGCTAATCCCATTTATTTTAGAGAATCACATAGCAGTAGGAAATTTGTGTGTGTGATCACCCCCCAGGTGTGAGTGTGAATGTGACTTGTAACTTGAACTGTTCAGGGTGTACCCCACCCTCGCCCATAGTCCTCTGAGACAGGCACCAGCCTCCCCACAGCCGTAATTAGGATTTAGCAGCTTAGAAAACGAATCACTGAATGAAAGTAAAGATTCATTGAACTGGTACTCAGTGTAGTGGTTAGCATGTCCGCCTCACAGCAAGAAGGCCCCGAGTTCGGCCATTTCCGTGTGGGGTTTTCATCTCCTCCCTGTGCCTGTGTGGGTGTTCTCCCCCAGTCCAAAGATGTGCACATTAGGCAAATTGGCCGCTCCAGGTTGCCCCTAGGATTGAGTGTGTGTTGCCCTGTGATGGTCAGCGAGCTGTTCAGGGTGTACCTCGCCTTCCCCTGGTGTTGGCTGGGGTGTTTTTCTTACAATCAAATGCTTTGTTCCCCAAAAATGTGTTGCATTTTGTGGAATCAGTCTAGAATGAATAGAAGAGATGGCTGGCTACCATTAGCTTAGCACAGGTCATGCACACCTATTATGGTATCTGCATTGATATCCAAGCAGTAGATTATCCGATTAGAGTTCAGTCAGTTTGCTCATATCGAGTGCTACAGACAGAGTAAACAGGAACGTATTGATTCAGTGCTGTATATCTATATATATATACTGTGCACTTAGACCAAGCCATCATCACCTCCCTGCAGATTCGCAGTAACCCGTGATGATATGACAGAACAGTGAGGCACGTCACCATCATATTCAAATCAGAAGAACTGGGGATTGGTGCTGCCCTAGATACGAGGAGTACGCTTTACAGATCTGTGTGGAATTCAGATGAAATGTTGGCAAAGTGGGGTGGGTGACATGGTGGCTCATCGCTTTGTGGCGTCGCCTCACAGCGAGAAGGTTCGGGGTTCTAATATCATGGGTGTCAAGGGCCCTTCCTGTACCTGTAGGGTTTCATTTGGGTACTCTGGTTTCCTCCCGGAGTCCAAAGGCTTACACGCTACATCAGCTTGCTTAACAGCTTTAGCCTATCCCAGCTGATCCCCATCGAGGTACGTGTGAGTGGTTGTTTGTCTCCGTGTAATGGATAGTTGAGGTGTTCAGGGGGTACCGTACCTCTAGTGAACATATCACTTGTTCACCCAGTGGGCCGGAGAGCATATCATGTGTGAAATCGAGGGACGGGAAGGTTGCGTTAGGCCGAGCCACTTGGCTTGTTTACGCGTTAACCTTCCGCTGTGGTACAGCCTCTGTGGGAGGATGTGATTTCTCTAATCTGGCTGTTAAAAGATCTCGGAGGACTCGAGTGCTGAGAAAGCTTAACAACAAACACTCGCGGCGTGCTCAGAGTTGAATCAACAGCACAGCCGTCGGTTTGATTCATTCACTAAAATGAAACGGATTCGTGAACGTCTTACAAAACCGTCGGTTGAGAATTTCACATTAAAGCGCTTTCACTCTGATTGGTCGAATTTTTACTATTATTATTGTAATAAATATAATAATAAAAAAATAAATCTAATAATATATTATTATTATAGTACTATTTTTACTAATTTAAACTATTAATTATCAAGATATTTATGAAATAAGGGGAGTGCGTAAAGCAAAGAAGGTGTGGCCTCCTGTGAGTGGAACGAACCCTCTGAGCCTGATTGGCCCTCCCTCCTGAGCTCCGATTCACAGACAGCGCTTTCTGTGTTTAGTGCGTTTGGTTGGAAAAGAAGCACCCTGACCCTAATCCTTAGCCTTCAGGTCAGTGTTACTGAGGAATTTAAGAAAGCTAGGAGGAAAAGCTGTCGCATATGCTAATGTGCCGCCTAAGCAGTCAGGACGCTTCACTCAAGGTCACGTTATTTATATGTAGCGCTGAGTTAGATCACGTCCTCACCATCTGTTCCTCATAACCAAGGATTGTTTTTAATTCGACGCCCTGATGCTCAGAGAAATGCAGTTTAAAACTCTACTTATTGGGCTTTTTTTTTTTTTTTTTTTTTTGGAATCACAAAGCACAAAAAAAAAGCAGGCTGAGGGGCAGGAAGTGTTGAAAACACGATCGTCAAACTGGTTCGTTCATTGGTCCCAGATAGAGAAACAGGGAAGTGCGAAACCTTTAGTGAGTACAGAGAAATAGAATTACTATAATAATATATAATATTATTAATATATACAATATATAATTACTTTAAACCATTTGGTTTGCCTCCAGCGATTAGTTTCAAGAGCACATCTGGGTCATTTTCGGCAGTGCTCCACTCCAGCCCTGGCTCCGTCAAACACGCCAGGGTTCGATTCAATCAGACTTCACTTGTATTTTTATACTATTTTTATATTTGCAGACAGTGAAGAAATTCCACTTCACCATGATCACTTATTACATGTCTTTATCTGACCTGCTTGGACCTTTATCCGGGTCACGAGGCGGCTGGGGCCTATTTTAGTTGACTCCGGGCGAAGGCACGGTTCACCCTGAACAGCTTACCAAATGCATCGCAGAGCATCACGCACACAAACACTCACACTCACACCTCGGGGCAGTGTGAAACAGCCCGTGAGTCTAATGTCTTTGGACAATAAGAGGAAACCAGAATAACTGGCGGAAACCCACACGAAGGCATGCACATGTCACATTGAAACGATCTCGCCAGGCACAGGGTTCGACCCCAGGGCCCTCGTGCTGTGAGGACGAAGGGCTGATCATTACATCACCATGCCGCCATGTCAGATCTGTTATTCTGTTTAATACTCCGTGCTTACTGTTGGTAGTGTTTGTTTGTTTGTTTGTTTGTTTGTTTGATAATAGTTTTGGCGAAAAAAGCATTGTAATCACCGGTGTTTGTTTGTCCATCTGTCCGTGCATGTATCCATCATTGTTTAAAAAAAAAAAACCCTGACCACGCCCACGTACCAGTTTTCACCAAACTTCCCGATTTTCTGAGCAGTAAACGTCCAGCCAATCAGGACAAGGACGAACCTGTTATTGACTTACCTGTCAGTCACGTCCCTATTAAGTCCAAGATCTCTCGATGATGCTAATTTTCAGAGGTGTGTGTAACTGCACTGTATGATGGGGGAGTAGCTTTCAAAAAGCTTAAAAAAAATGGTTGTTGAAAGTTGTGTAAATCCTCAGTAACGAATGGAGGGGAACAATAGAGATAAAAATGCTTTCTGGAATGAGTGAGTGAGTGTGTGTGGGAGAGAGAGAGAATGCGAAAGTGCGCGAGCCTGATGGAAGGATCTTTCCGCGCCCGGGTAAGGTGGCCGCCTGCGCTCAGCATGCAGACACTGCACCGTCAGCAGAAACCTTCCTGAATTTAGAAGAACAGCCATCTCGTGCTGCTTATCTCAGAGAAAAGACGCTTGTACCGCAGTTTCTGTTCATGTTCACGCTCCGTGGTTTGGAAACTCGATACCGAACCTGACCTGCTGCTGATTCTGGAGTCACAGGGCTCTGACCGTATAACACGCGTTCCTGACTCACCGCTCTGAAATCGTGTGCATATACTGTATATATTTGTAAGTCAGTACAGAATGAATCCTGTCAGTGAGTAAAATGTGCTGGTGGCCCGGTGTTCAGTGTTATGAAACGTGTTGCTCGCTCAGTGATTAAAGCTGACTGTTGGATCAGTATGTCATGATTCACATCCGAGTAGAGTGATGTGTAGAGGACATGTTCTACCAGTGTCCCCACCAGAACGTCCCTACTGAACGTCATCGCATAACTTGTATATGAAGTGTCTCTCTCTTGCATTTATATACACACACACACACACACACACACACACACACATGCACACACACACACACACACAC
>JBCNYG010000021.1:43945982-43965645 GCA_039654305.1 Porochilus rendahli | reverse complement strand
ACACACAAGTTCTCTCACACGCGCACACACACACACGTTCTCTCACGCGCACACACACAAGTTCTCTCTCTCACACACACAAAAGTTCCCGCTTTCTCTCTCACACACACACAAACACACAAGTTCTCTCACATACACACAAAAGTTCTCTCTCTCCCACACACACAGCTTAATCCTACTCGGACTGTGGGGTCTTGGTTGTGCGAAGGAGGGGTACACCCTGAACAGCTCACCAAACCATTTCAGGGCCAACACACGCACACACCCACACCAGGAGCAAGCACTTCTGTAGTTATGCTTCAGTCCCCTGTTCCCAAAACTCCCAAAAAGCTTTTTACAGTCAAAGTTGTGATGAGAGTGCAGTGAGACAGCTGTACTATTAACTTTAACAAGAAAATGACTGAAATAAACATATCCCTAAAATTAATAGGAAAAGTACTAGCATAATAAAATAAAATACCCTTCTAATGGGAATGTACCAAATGAGCTTGAACTTAAAATGATGAAAAACATCTTAAGGTAATTCCCAGATTTTTTTTATTTGCTCTTTCTGACACATATAAACATGTGACTGTTAAGCAATCAAGGTACATCACCTTGGCAGTTTGGAAAATAACGAAGTTGTTGTAATGGCAATTAAAAATACTGTGGAAGTACTCTGGATGGCCAAAAACATAAAGCCAAAAACAAACAAACAAACAAACAAACAAACAAAATCACGAGGGGAAAATTCTACACAGTTCTAGATGGAGTAGCAGTTTGTGTGGTTTATACTTGTGTTTGAGAGGGAATAAGATCAAGCAGGGAAGCAGATGACTTGGGTCTTTCCAGGACCACAACAGGCTTGAGGAACTGAAGTTGCTTTATTGCCTGGTCACCGCATCCCAGTAAGGCCCTTTCCAGGATAAAACGCAGGTTTTGGATAGAACTACACTGTTCTGTTGAAAGCAAGGACTTAAGGGGGGACAAGTGCGACATCCGACTATGGCTGATGTTGGACCTTCTCAGATTGTTCTCTTTGACGGAGTACTTTCGTCTGAATGAATCGCGTCGGCGAGCAACATCGGGTTTATAGCAGGGATTCAAGACCGTCATCCGCAGGGGGTCAAACTGAGATTTCTCTTCTTCCTCCTGTATGAATTTCAAGAAGGACGACTCAAAACCCAATGGCTTGTAACCTGCCACGTCAAATGCCCGTTTCCCAAGAATGGGTACGGCGGAATCTTTCGAAGCCAGCGGATGAGGTGCGGCAGGTAATGGCTCAGTGAGTTCTGAATTTTTCCCTCTGAGAGGCTGGCGGGTCAAGGAAGCATTTGTGTGTATATAGATGGTAGCAGGAACACTAACAGCCTTGCTCTCCCTGTTTATTGGATCCAATGAAGAACTGTTGACATTTATTCTAAGGGTGGATGGTGGAGAAAGGTCAAGGGGTGGAGGAGGCACAAGAGGAGGGGTAGGAGAGTCCGTTTTTGCTCGTTCCTCCTGAGTTTGGCTCTCCGTGCCCGCAAGGTTCTCTACACGTTCATTAGACTCCCCATAAAACACATCAGCTGCACCTAACACTACACTGCAATCTGGAAGCGGAGCCCTTGAGGGAGGTGCCGTTTCTGTCGGTTGTTCGTTTTTGACAGAATGGAGGCTCATGGGAAGGTGTGGTGCCTTTGAGCTCTTGGGCTCAGCTTGATACTCCATTTTGAGGACCCCTTTAGGGGCCCTGTCTGAATCTGGCAACGCAGATACTGTTGATTTCTTTTGTATCAGTTCCTCTAGCTGCTCAGCAGTATAGAAAAGTATGTCTTTATCTGCATTCAACTTATTGTGAAGCATTTTGTGACATGTTAAGTAATGCCGGTGCAGGCTGCGCAGTCTACATACCACAGAATTGCAGCTCTGTATCATGCATGGATACGCCTCTGAAAAGCAGCGATCTTGGCACATCTGCAAAGCCTCCTCAGGTGTTCGGTACACAAACTCGGTGGGTGTTTTCTTTGGTTTTACCTGCTTGACATCTGGCCTCTCCTTTATTTTTTTTTTAGTGCGCTTAACTTTCTCCTCTGCGTTAGGGGAGCATCTTAAAGACAGCCTTTTGGAGACCTTCAGTGTCTGAGAACTTGATGTAATGATCAGTTTTTTTTGGCAGCCACTATTGGATCCATCTCTCTTGTGGGTACTTTGTAGACGCACCACAAGGGAACCTGAGTTGTCATAGCGCCTGTAGACATCTTTGAACTTGCAGAATGAAGACGGTGCCGCGGATTTCAGTAGACTCTGATGTTGGTGGGTTTGATTGGTGTGGCGCACGAGGCTGCTCTTCAGGTGGTAGGTCGCATTGCACTTGGGATAGGTACAAATGAATCTTGGGATGGGATCTTCCGATACCGGATGTTCTCGCCTATAATGCCTGTTCAGACTGGACTGATGATTGAACCATTTATTACATCCATCATGCTTACAAGGAAACGTTTTCTGCCAACAAATAGAGGAATGGTGGAAGTGTACCGACTGTAAGTGGCGCAGGAGGTCGAACTTCTTTGTGAAGCCAGCACCACAGCCCTTATGTAAACAACAATAGGGCTTGTCTTCGTCTGGTTTTACTTTGGTCATTAAACGTTTACTGACCCTCCTAGTGGGCGAGGCTGCAGCGTCATCTGTTTCCTGCTCAGTAGTGGCTTGTTGTGATGCCGAAACATGATTACCTCTCAACCTCATTTGTTCAGTCGTAATTTTGCCATTGGTTCTCTCAGTGTCACTCTTTTTTACACATTCCTCTCCATTTAGAAGCTCGTTCTTACCAGTAGGCACTTCCTTTTTGTCGGGCTTCAGAGCACTCGGTGGAAAATCATCACCATTCATTACAAAAGAACACATTATTTTCTCTGCAGCATCCTTGCTCAGTTCATGTTTCTGACACAAATGGACCTTCAACTCCTTTTTCTCTTTGTAACCGCGATTGCAGAGGTGGCATTTAAAAGGCCTGAATTTGGTAGGGTTAAAAATGTCCATCTGTTTCACCTTCTCATCTAAATAGTCATGCTTTTTAATATAGTGCTGTATCAATGCTTGACTAGTAACACTTTTATAGAGGCAGCCTTCAACTTCACAAGTGAAAGGTTTGTTTATGTGCAGGTTGTTTTCGGATTTAACTCCATTTAAAGGAGGATCCTGAACCAATGCGGGTGGCGGCTCTGCCTTGGGGGGTGTCTGTGCCTGTGCCTTTAAGTGCTGTCTCGTCAAATCAGCAGGTGCTTGATGGGGTCCTAACTCAATTTTATTTGTTATCACTTTGGTTTGCAGTATAGCGTTCACAGTTTTAGGACTGGTCACCTGTGGCCCTTGAGATCCTGAAGCATGTGAAGTACAATTCACTTTTTTAGATGATGTACAGTTAAGACTTAGCTGATGAAGCCCAAGGACAATGTCGGTTAACGCACCAGATAATTCGGTGGGACAAACATGACTGAGTGTTGAAGGTGGTGTATCACACAGTGCAGGATCTGTGGCCTGTTCCTGAGTCGATCCTTTTGTAGAACCTTTAGAATCTTGACCATTAAGCTCTTTCGTGGGTTTAGCTTTGGAACGCTTTTCAGGTTCCATCGTTTTGCAGGCCGTATTTCTGTTTTTCAACTGGCTGGGATGAACAATATTTAAGTGCTTTTGGATCTCTCTGGCTTTGCTGAATGTCCTTCCACATTTTTCAAAACCACAGGTGAATTTTTTCCCATCGAAACACACAGTAGTACAAGTCAGAAAACCCTTCGAGTCTTTGCTCAAGTCTTGGGATAACACATTGGTTTGTTCACCATTTAAACATTCCCCTTTTGATCCACCGGACGTTTTGGAGCCATCGTCCTGCTCTACACCAGGCTGCAAAAGTGTCCTCCTCGCTTTCCTCTGGGCCTCAAAGTCCTCTTCTGTGAAAGTGATGCCATGGGTGGCGATGTGCTTCAGAAATTCCTGACGGGAGTAGTAAAATTTCTTGCAGCCTGGACTGGTGCAGGTGTACGCGGCATCTCGGAAGTGCTGTGCCTCATGGTGGTATAGCTGACCCAGATCACAGAAGGAAAGGCTACAACCTTTAAGCTCGCAGGGGTAGGACAACCGGAAGCCATGCACGTGCTTGTGCGTGACGAGTTTGTTGATCGACTCGTAACGAGCATCGCAACCCGAAACGATGCAGGTGTAAGGACAGTTTCCGTAGTGTACGCGCTGGTGCTTCTGGTTGTGAAAGCCGGTCATAAAAGTGCGCCGACAGAACATGCACTTCTCTCGACGGTTAATCATCTCAAAGTAATGTCTGACATTTGAGTCTGTGTCATCGTGATCGTTCCTCAAGTGAACACATAAGTACTTGAAAAGTTTAAAATTTTTCAAACAGTCAGTGGCGGGGCAAACATAAACCTCACGATCCTGTAAGCTGTAATGAGTGCTGATGTAATCGAACGTGATGTAATCGTCGTCTGCTTCATTATTAGGCACAATGGCAGTTGGCTCCGGGACACTCTCTGACGGGTCCAAGGGTATCTCCCCAGGTTCCAAGTCTTTCTTTAGACATTCACCCGTTTCCACTTTCTGGTCATTTTCCAGCTTATTTTTGACTTTCTTCCTTTTCAGATGATACCGAGGCATCTGAAGGTGTTTCTTGGCATGTGCCGCAAACTCATCCTTGCTTCCACATTTCTGAAGGCATACAGGACACGTCCACGTGCCGTTCTCGACGTGCTTTCTGGCATGATGAGACAACCGTATCTCAATCACGTCTTTCTGGCATATCACGCAATGTACCTTGTACTGAAGCCACCTTTTGGATCTTTCGGAAAGAATCCCTTTCGGGATTTTCTGCTGAACCATCTCTTTATCTGTCTCCTCGTGCTTCCCTTCAGAACTCCGGCATTCTTCACCCTCATGCTTTTCTTCAACACTTTCTTCCTCCGTGTTCGCTCCGGATGGCGCACTCTGGACGTGCTCCATCCCGGAACCGTCTTCTTCCTCAGCTTCGAGCCCAAGCAGCTTCAAACAGTAGTGCTTTAATGTCTTCCAGTCCCAGAACTCTGGGTCAAAAGGCCAGTGGGCTTTAAGTGCAAGCAGCAGTTCACAGCGTAACGAATTTGGGATTGTAGCGTTCTCCGTGTCATATTTCTGATCCGGACGCTTGTAAAGATCCTCAAGGCCTGCAAACACCTCTGGAGAGGGGCTTAAAAGGTATTCCGTGAGCTGGCATGCTCGCAGGACCTCCAGATCATCTAGGAGGAGACAGGCCACGGTTTTACAGATCGTGGTTTTGCTTTCTGGATGTTCCTGCTTCGGAAGCTGAAGGGCTTTCACACAAAGTTCGATAGACACTGCCAGACCAAGGTGCATTACCTGGAGAAATGAATAATAATAATCATCAAGAGGGGCATTACCAGCTGCACCACTCAAAGCTTTCAATTAAAGAGAAAACCCATAATTCCTCACCTCAGTTTGAATGACCCGAATAAGGAACAGCAGATGGTAGACAGTCTTCGCTATAGCCCCAAACTGGAGGCAGCGTTCCAGGAACGATTCAAGAGAACCATCAAGCCTTCTCTGCAATTTACTCCAAAACAGTGTCAACTCCCTAAAAAGAGGACAAACAACCCACATTTTACTCAAGTTTCAAGCACTAGAGAAGGTGTGTGGAGCTCTAATGAATTAAAAACACACCAAGAGCAGTAAAGGCTTCCTTTCTGCAGCTGCTGGGTCAGGTAGGTGGTGCAGAGGATGAAGGCCGTGTTCTCACCCCCTTCTGCCTCCATATTGCAAATGATGTCCAAAATATCCTTTCCATCCAGTCTGGAAATCTAACCAAAACAAGACAAGTGGATGAAGGACACTAGTGGAGCACACTACACTGCTATAAATGAGTCCTTGCTACACTGCACAGTTTATGGAATCAAACCCACTTAAATATTTTTGTTAAAAAAAAAAAAAAAAAAAGGTACTGCAGAATACGACCCTGCTCAGACCTGTAAGCCATTCAGGAGTGTCACTAAGCATGCCCTTTAACAACTTTCCTCTCTCCTACCTGGAGACTGTCTCCTTCTATTAGTGTAGCATCATGTGGACAACAAATGCATCGTAAAAAGGAAGTTACATGAGACATGAGAGAAAAACAAGAAAAATTCATGTCTTTTTTCTGCATTGAAAGGTTCACTTCATGGAACCAGCAAAAGAAAAATAATAATTAATTAATTTTTTAAATATATTTTTTTAAAAGGTCAAATTCCAACTCCCACATGAATTAAGACCCACCCAGCCTTGCATTCAATGTTGAATACGTATACGACAGGATGGACCTAGTTACCTCTAGAATAGCATCCTCGCTGGGCAGTTGCTGGCAGAGCTGGGTGACGTACGTTTGGCGAAAGGTGGCTTGATTGGGCAACAAGCTGCAATTTCCGCAGGCTTTAGTCAGGACCAGAGCCTTCACAACCTCTCCGACTTTTTCCAGATGTTTGATCCTCATCTCCAAGAAGTCCCCTCCCTCCAGTCCCAGGTAGGAATTTACTGTCGGGAAGATAAACAGATTAACAGCAGTTCATCAGGTAAACCTATAAGGTAATCCTATCAAAGTGTGATGTCATTTATTTTGGTGTAACTTGTATGTATATATTGAGAAATTTCCAAACACAACTGAGTTCTAAATCCCAATATTATTCTACAAATTATACAAGTCTAATATTTAAATATATTAACGTGACCTACATGTTAGGGTTAGTTAAGGTTTGGTTACCACCATTAGGGTTAGTTAAGGTTTGGTATACACCATTAGGGTTAGTTACAAATAAACCGTATGCATCACATTTTTGGGCTAGGACAGTGGGACAGTTTTAATATTGTTATATTTAAATGTTAAAAAAAATTAACACATCTTTTTAATTTCATGTTGCCTGAAGACAAATTAGCATGTCTGAACCATAAACGGACCCTGGGGTGTAGCTTTCACAATTACAGGTGAAACTTGAAAAATTTGAATATCGTGCAAAAGTTCATTTATTTCAGTAACTCCACTTAAAAGGTGAAACTGATGCATTATACAAACTATGAAATGCATTATATAATAATAATATAATGCATTATACATTACATGAAAAGTGAATCATTTCAAGCCTTTATTTATTATAATTTTGATGATTATGGCTTACAGATTATGAAATCCCCAAATCCAAATATCTAAAAAATGTTTATTGTGTAAAGGTTCAGTATTGTCTATTAGTCCCCCAGGCAAGGTCTTACCCACATGTGTGCCTCTGTCCACCCAGCAGTATAAATGGCTACCCATAAAAAAAATGGGAATGTAACTCGCTATGGACTAGCATCCCATCCAGGAGGAGTTGAACCAAAGGAAGCTGCAGAGAAGCAGGCACAGCCACCTTCCAGTGCTCATCTACACTAATCACTCAGTCATTCTTTCTGAAGCCATTGAAAGCTGGTACAGTCTACCCGGCTCAACTTAAGGACTAGCATAGCCCTCCAAAAAACACTGCAATTTAACACAACTTAATCTTGCTTACTCTAGTCCCCTGCGGACCTTTTTTTTAAGTGAAGAGCACAAAGGGAGAACAGACTTGGCAGGCTACCTGCATGCAAAATTAGCAAGAAATCTGATTAGTATTTTTTGTGCAATCGCAAGAACCAGAACAAGAGTACACAAAGGAGCCAATGGCGTAGCTTTTGGCACATTAACCTTTACAGCTCTTTATATTTACATGTGAAAGCTAATAAAGCTCTTCATTCAGAGAAATGGCTGCATGGCTGACCAGGACTGATTTCTGCCTGTACTGACTGAACTCAGGATGAAAAATAAATTAAAAGTTCTTAGTTTTGCCAACCTGTATATGTTTAGGCTTCTCCACTAAAAACAAACAGGGCATGTGCAACAGCTAGTGAGCCGTTTGTTTTGGGACTTAGAACATCACAAGAACAATGAGATTGTTGCATTGTTGCTAATGAGGGGACTGAAAGGGGTACGGCCAGGGGATGATGTAAATGAGACGTGCTAAGTTTCCACTCAATTGACTGACAGTACAAAAACAATCCTTGCAGACTGTCCTTTTGTTTGTTTATGGTCTTAGCCTCAACATCAGATTGAACTCTGAACATAAAATTTACCCAGAGTGCATATGAAAGATGGCGGTATCTCTAAACATGCTCTTATAGGCTTCGGTACCATTTGCTTTTACCATGTTGAGATGATATCTACGCTTCCTCAAACTTAAACACGTATTTGCATCAGTATGCAAATATGAAATGGAGAAGAAAACACGAGAAGCAAATACGCAACGAGAGGACGTTAAGAAGAAGCAACAACTCTCCCATAGAATGTGCGTTTTTTAAATTGTAGGAAAATGACAGGCAGAACACAATACAGCTTTAATTTGTGCGTACTGATCCGTAGGTCGCTTATCGAACAGTTTGATATATTAGCAAGTGCTGTTGCTTGCCTAACAGTACTAACAGCAATAATACAAATTATACGATCCGTATCTGTGAATGTAAACAATCCTGCATCCTGATTGGCGAATCTATTACTAGGATATCAGCTCATATACCATTAGTAGCTACGTCACTACAGAGAAAAAAAAAGAGGGTGATTTGTTTATGCTCATTTTACATATGAAAATAGAGATGCTTCAAACTTTCAACCGACACCATCAACATACTTCGCATACGTGGAGGAGGTCGTGATGCATATTGAAGAGGAAAAAGAGTTAGCGTGATAGACGGCAGAAATCTTCTATGGAGGCCAATAAATACAGGGTGACCTGATAAAACCTTCCTCATTTCAAAAGTAAATAAGTAAACAAATTCATGAATGATAACCTAATTATTTTTTACACACATGAAACTTCATTCAATAGAATTTTTATACATCATGTTTTGAAGGTGATCCTCCAAACGGTGGTCGTCACTGTCTATACACATTAAGAGGGGATTTCCGAAGACTGCCATGGCTCTACAGGCCACATCAGGCAAGAGAGCGCCTACCTCCTGCTAAATAGCTGAATTAATGTTAATAGTTTTTGTAGAGGAAAAAAAAATTTATGAAAAAAAAAGAAATAAATCAGGCGTATAGGGCGCCACTGGGGGCACTGTGTTTTGGACCCATGATCCGATGAAGGCCTGTGGCCGGCCTAGTCTGAATTATACCTATAGAAGGCCAACTGTATGACTTACTGCGCTGTTTGATTATTGGACGGTTTATGTGACTATTGAGTATGAGTAGTTCATTTACTGAAACGAGTGCAAGAATATTTTATTATTTCCATTCCACTCTGTTCCGAGGATTGCTCGGCTGACCATGGACAGGGAACACAATGTTCTAGCTCTGGGAGCTCGACTGGGTGGCGATGAGCCAAGACCTTCAAGGTTACCTAAACTACTTAAACAGGCGGTAACTACAGGGTTAAGAAACAATGCAGCAATTGAGTTTTTTGCTAAGATAGCCTCAACATGGTGACAGAAATTATTGGTGGCGAACTGAAAAGACGGTGAACTTAAAGGAATAAAAGAGAGGGTGGTGATGGACCAATTAGAGTTGATATATGATGCCATTTCTCAGGAGAAGAGCCACAGTTGAAAAGAGGGGTCTTGAGGGACAATACAAAGTCTAGAAATTAGCCATGGGAGAGAGGTGGAACTTTGGGGATCCAATTAGAGTTCGAGGATGCCAGACCTATCAGATTAGAGGATGGTATGACCTATCAGTTTGCAAGCAATTCTCAAGCATATCAATGTAAAGGTCAGAAGTTCTGAAACGTTTTGTTTCCACGGAACACTGAAATGTTATCGAAAGGCCCTCAGAGCGAAGATCACAGAGCGGATGTTTGTGAAGAATGCTTTGACGTCAAATGCGTGGTGTGACCATGTTGTCGAGTGAGGACTCCACTCACCTCTCAGCTGACCTGTACCAAATGTTTTCCCCAGTGTCTGGGTGATATTACCCATATAGACGTTTAAAACGTCTTCAAAACTGACATAACCGCTTTTCAGAAACTTCCACGATTATTACTTTCTTCATGACGCTCCTGAAAAATTGGCTACGGCGCCCTCACAGTTAGTTGCCAGATGGTACTGCTTTGTTCTGCATGTATTTGTGAGCTTTCCAAAAGATTCCACAAATACTGAAGGACATTAACACAGAGTATAAATAGAAGTGTCTGGTCATACCCATCTTTACCGCTGAGCAAAAATGGGCCTAACCCTAGCCAGCTGGCTCTTCTATTCATTCTAGTGATTCCATGAAAAGCAACAAAATTTTAAATAAAAGATAGTAGGAATGTATTTTTGTATTTTAAAGAATTAGATATTTTAAATTCCTGCTGAACATGACATTATTGGCCTGCAGTAAGGAACCAGCCTTTAGTTCTCGCCATGATGTCTGTGACTGTGAAGGGGGCCCATCACAGGCGGTGTGCGGCACATGGAATTGCAGCCAGCGGGCAAGACTCTGTACTGGGCTTGATGGCTCTTGTGTCAAGCACATTATGGTAGGATATGTTTTATTTCTCGGAATCCAGTGAGTGTAGATGGAATCTCCTCTCCTGAATGTAAGTAATTCAATAGGAGAAAGGCTCGCTTACCTAAAAGCTTAGGTAAACACCAAGACACGAGCATTAACCCAGAACAACACCCCCCAAAATTCTCAGATGTTCTCCCCAGAGAATTCCTCTCAGGCTTAACTAATGAAGTGAATCCGACATACCAAAAAAATAAATAAATAAAAAGCCACTGAGGTAATCAACGCATCTTTAAAAGGTAAGAAAAGGAAATACAAAGCTACTAACATTCATCTGCATCCGTAGGCTGCTCAGTGAGGAGGGAGACGAGGGCGGGGTTACTCCATGCACCGCCCTCTCCAGTGATCTGTACCAGCGCCTGTAGGTCTGTGCTCCCGTACTCAAGCATAGCTTCATGCGCCGCCTGCACACACACACACACACACACACACACACACACACACACACTTGATATTTAATCAAATCCACCAGAAAAGCCTCTTCAGATTTGACTAAAGCCTCCTCCTTCTAGGCACCTGCTAAATAAAACTGGATTGAAACACTCATACATCATTCTTCAGATTTATTCAAACCAATTACTTACAGGAAATACAATTTTGTAATTATGGGTAGACATCATTTTGTTGCACTAATTCTTCGTGACTGCGCCCCACCAGCCAATAATTGCATGCTTTAGTTTTCATTAACAAAATATTGCACAATTAATCAAATACAAATGTATTATAAAGGAATAACAAAAAAGAAAAGTAATTTTCTCTCAATCTTAATAAAATCACAAGTATCTGTGCGGGAAGTGAGCAGGTCTATTTCCCTTAAAGAACAACAGAACAAGCAGTAAAGGATTGCAGGTCAATCCTATTCATCTTACATGGTTCAGTATTTCATTGAATACGGAATGGGTTTCTCTTTTGCTTATTAAATTACAGGCAAGTTGTGGCACATCGTACAGATGAACTGACGCGCCGAATCTCACTCCGAAAGCTTCACACAGCTCAACCAGGACTGCTACTGCAATTATGTGCTTAAAAAAATTGGAGCAGTGTTAAAGAGAAATAAAAGCTGCAATACAGTATTTCATTATAACGGTACTATTTATGAACCTAACCAAAGAAAAGGCTGAAAGTTAATGTGGTTTATTAAACTTGTATAAAAACTGCATAAAACCAAGTACAGACTTTCTAAATATACATGGAAGGAGGGGAAAAGATGTTCCCAGACAGATTACGTCTTTTTTTTTTACTTCTGTATTTTCAGTTCAGGTTTCAATGTTTTTAAAGTTTCTATTTGAGATCTTTGTGACTAGTCTCATCACAAGTTCACTGCCTAGTAGAGGTATATGCCAAGGTTGATGAAGAAATCTCAACCCGATCCCTGATTAAGAAGAAGAGGGTAAAAAAAGACAATACAAGCGTAAATCTCACCTGTACAGAGCCGTGAAACTGCAGCCAGGCTTCAAGTGGGATCTCATTCTGAGGTACAGACAGGAGCAATTCAAAGCAGCTCCTAATTAAAGCACAACAGAGCAGCATTTAAACAATGCTGTTAAAAATATATATATATATTAGTAAGTACGGGGTGAATGATCTCAAACACAGAGGGGAGGGTCCAGTGTAAAAACATCTGCATGTTTTTAACTCATTAAATAAAATATGATTTTAAGAGATACTATATTCTGGTTGTGTACACCACATATCTCACTTACGTATGTCATTTATTGGGTTTAATTTGTGTGATATGACAGGTTTGATATCAGCCACAATAGATCATCATATTCTGTCTGTAATGCTATTCGTGTCTAGAAAAGAGTAATTAATAAGGAACGAATAAAACAAAAAAATTAAGCAATATCGATCTCTTACTCCTGAACACTAATGCTGACTGTTCAAGACAGAAGACGTCAATCTGACAGCTCCTCGATCATGCAGTGATGTTTAAACCCTGGCTGATTGTAACATGATTGACATCATCCATCCTTACTTATCCCGGGTCAGAGCCCTGATACTGATCTCGTGCTGACGTTCTCTGACAGCGGTACTCACAGTGCGAGCCTCTTCAGCACGAGGGCCACGCTGGATGAATCGGCCGTCAGGTACGGCCTCGCTGATGCAAAGCAGTTGATGGATAAACAGTAGACCTCCAGCAGCGTGAGACCGTGTTCCACCGAGTTCCGACTCCCGGCGTAGTGCATGAGAGCCTGTGGAAAACGAAAAAAATTATTTATTTGTTATTCAGCTTAGTGTAGTTCAGCCGAATTCCTGCTCACGGTCCTAAAAATGAAATAAAAAGAGGCCTTCTGAACTCTATGGTTACACATCAACAGATGTATGTTTTTGCCATCATGTGGTTTTTACTTACATTTTAGAAATCGCAATCTGATAAAATCTGTTGGAGAGTTTGCATTAGCCTGTTGAAGCGTGACTTTCTCAACACAAATTGCGAGATTGAAATTTAAGTGGTTACACCAAAATTGTAATTACCGTGTCATTAAAATCATAGAACATTAACTTACAAAATAGAAATGCACAATTCTATGAACTGCATGGAAGCACATCACACAGGTTTTGTACAAACAATTAACTGATAAGGTATTGATTGGTCAAACAAAATGCAAAACTCATTTAACATAATTCATTAGCATGACTGACACAGCATTACTGAATTTCAGTATACAGATGAAAAAACTCCAAACTCCAAGATGGCCGTCAGTCATGTGATGTGCATCCGCGGCAAATATCTTGTAATTTGTTAAAACCAAAAATAATCCCTTAAAAACATTATTCGTGGAATTGCCCTGCATTGAGTTTAGCAACGGCCTCTTGGTGTTACTGGTCAGTTATTACGAATAAATGGAAAGAAGAAACAGAGACTCAAAGAAGGCGAGGACTGCAACATACACAAAACAGCCACCTGCGCTCGCTATTATGCGAACGAGAGCATACACCACATGACCAAAAGTACGTGGACACCTTACAATCAATGTGACTCTTGTTCCAATTGAAAATTTGGCCTGATCACTAGTGAACAATAATGTATCTCCTGTAGAACCCACAGAACACTGGATCTGATAGAGGTCCAAATATGGCTTCATGAAATATTTAATAAGATTCACTCATACCGTTATTAGATGTGCACTATTTGCTGATCTGGTCACTACATGTCAGAATATACCAGAAGATCTGTTCTTACACTTCTCCTCGGTTGTGTTGCCTCTTAGGTCTTTCCACGTTTCTCACTGCTTCTCATTCGTCGAATAGTCCTGGTTTGGTCAGAAATCTTTTGTGCTAACTGGCGATAAATATCAATACTTCTCTTATCGGCTTTAAGCTCCCTCCAGATTCACCCTGAACCCCGCAATTCATCGCGTGCGCTTGTAAACACCTGGATTAGTGATGCTTTCGTCCTGCAGATTGATTACACACTTTACCCACGTGTGTACCCAGCAGGCTCGCTCAGAGTTGGATTCCGCTGTCCACATCGATCTGTGCAGAGTCGATCTTGCCAAAACAACCTCGGGAACGGTTCTCGACGGAATCGGTTTTGAAACCGGTGTGGACAGGGAGGTCGATTCAGATCGGTTCAATACTTATCGTGATGCTGTGGTGTTGTGTAGACAGTGCCTATAATGTGTCATTCGTTCCTCTTAACAATAACCCATTATCAGATTGTTCAGCATCACTGTAAAGACAACAAGACACCTGTTTTAATACAGAGCCGCTAATGAGCCGCCAGACTCAGAAGAGACCATGTGAGAGGAAATCCCTGACTGACCATTTTAACCTCCAACCATCTGCTCGGTGGTGCACTGATTGGACCTCTGGGATCAGAGCGGATGTACCTTGGGTAACCGAGTGATTTCCCCCCAGGACCTCAAGGTCTCACACTCACTCACACACACACACACACACACACACACACACACACAGGGAATCCCCCTGGACACCAGCTTGTCATGTTGTGTTAAACCATCAATCTTATTGTTAAGAAGTTAATGATAAACCTGAACACATATCAGAGAAACCTCATTTTACACTTACACCGTCTACGTCTACTGTTACAATGTTGTGATTAAATACAACACCAGATCATAAAGGGAAGCTCTTGTTCGATTATTAAAAGCTGCCAAGGTCTCAACATTACATCATGTCAGTAAGAAGAGCTTTCAATACTGCATGGAGAAACTTGAACACTAAAAATATCAATATAACGAGTTAGCGTTAGACGAACCTGAAAATAAAGACTTGTTAGAAGTAAGGGGTGATTAAAACAATGTTTTTGATACGAGATATGTGAAATAAGTTTAAAGCCAATTGTATATCTTGCGCCTTGGGAATCTTTTAGGCTGGTTGTAAAAGAAAACACACAGACAGACAACGCAAGTATCTTTTTTAACACCACCACCTATCTTATATGACCAGAGAATTCTTTTTCAATTAAATATTCGACATCAACACACCAGGTCCTAAGATACACAAACCAAAAAGAATCTGCCTTGAAAATCCGGACCAGGTCACCTGCTCTCCCCGCCCTGTCGGCATCCTTATACATCCATCATCCCACTGGTGCTCATTCCCACAATGCCCCAAACAATAATACGGGTCACAACAACAATGATCAAAAACGCACAGCCTGCAGACCTCTGCCAAGGTAGTGCAATCTTGTCTTTACCCGGGTTACAGTGGCAGATAATGTAGAATTGCAGTGCCCTTGGTGGAATGTTCTGCAATTATTTTTGAGCTCTTTCTTTTTTTTCCAAATAAATAATTCCACTAATATTTAGTAGATCCTCCTTTTGTTGAAACGACACCCTGCAGACACCTCCTATAGCCACAGTGGTGTTTTGGCCCATTGTTCCCTAAAAGACACCCCCAGTTCAGTTCAGGTTTCTTGGTTTCCAGCACGCTGGATTGTAGAACGATAAACAACTACATCATCAGCAGCCAGATGTTCTTATAGTTCTCTGGAGGTGGTCTTTGGCTTGTCTGTGACCATCCTAACCATTCTTCACTTGAGTCTTTCCTGTGTTTCTTTCGGCCTACCACATCTTTCCTTCGCAGTGACTGTTGCCGTGGCCGTCCATTTCGACACAACATTTCTGACAGTGGAGACAGACAGACCAAACCTTCCAGGTAAGTTTTTAAATCAGTGGAGAGTTGTTTTAATACCCCCCTACCCACACACACACACCCACACACACACTTTTATAAATGCAACATTTGTTTATAATTTGAGCCCAACAATGCAAACCTGCAGCCATTTATATGATTGCATTGTGTTTAGGACCTGCCATGAATAAGAGACTTGTGCTCGGATGAGGGAGTGTTAACAATTTCATTATTTTTGTTATAATTGGCCTATAAGTTGTACAGAAAGGTAAAGGAATGAGATTACACCATCGAACGCAAGCCTGGAAGTTACGCTTACACAGTAACTCGGATGACTACTTCATTCTCACAAACAAAATCCAGACAATAATCTGAATCACTGCCAAAACTTAATCAATTGTATGTTGTATCATTTCTGACTCATCCTGAAACTTTCATCAAAATCTGTTAAGTTTTTGAGTAATGTGGCTAACAGACAGACAAACCAATGCCAGTGAAAACATAAAAAAAAAAAGAGTTACGTTTGTTAGAGATTAAATGAAATCAGACAATTAAATCCAGCATTTACATTTTAATAAATCAGGTTAACCTGTTCTAATAAGACCTCACCATTATCAATATCATACCATCACCTAAGAGCATGCACACATTACAGCATCGGTTCTGACTCAAGTTTTCACTCCTCTTGTAAATTGAAAGCACGAATCTCTAGATTACCCAGATTACATGTTAACGAGTAATTTGCACAATGAAAAGCAGGAGGTGGGGAGCGTCAGGTTATCGTCTCAGTGGGTCTGTCCTACAGGGACAGCGGTGAAGAGAAACGGGGAGCCGCGAGGAAGAGATGGCACCTGGGGTCTGGGAATCACAACGCAACTTTAAAAACACTAAAAAGGCCGGTGATCAGAACACCTGAGCTCGTTTTCAAAATATTTTAGGATTCAGCAGATGCAGCACCTGATCGCCGCTGAGGGTTCGTTCAAATTCCTTAAACACTCTGTAATGTGAACTACACCTTGTACTCGGATTAAACTACCGTTTCTACATTTACTGGAGGCGATACAATTCTCTGTCTCATCACTTACACACGCACGCAGTGTCGAATTTAAAAACACTTTTATAAAGAGTGAGTGACTGAACACGCTATATTACAAGACTTGGTTTCAGACTCCTAAAATCTACCTAACAATCGTTTAACAACTCACTGCTGAAATAATAATAATTTCAACCATAATATCCTTTAATGATTCCCTTTCACGTGGGCTACACGGAAAGGTACTGTGACGTGCAAAGTTCCGTTCCGCAGTTTCGAGTTTCTCTGTCCGCAGTCCATGAGTGTGCGTTCGGTCCTAGCGAGTTATTCATTTTTCTAAGCCCCTAATTAGCTGAATCACATGTTTACAAAATAAGAAGTTCAACTGAAGAAGTGCACGCATGTTTCCGAAAAGGTACAATTTTAAATTCGAATTTCTCCACAAAATGACATTATAACTACAATTCTAACCAATTTTAGCCAAATGATCCACAATAAAGTTTTTTTTTAATCTTTGATAAAGCACTAATTGATCTAATTGATTATCTCTGATAATAGCACTAAAACACCAATTCTAAACTATACTGTAGGGACTGATAATATTCATCTTTAAAGGCCTTTTCTTTTTTTACATTATCTTTCACAGCAATGCAGAGTAAAAAAAAACAGAAATTTTAAATTATATAAAGTACTACAATTATGTTTTAATACTATGCAAATAGCGCACATTTGTCTTGTTCTTGTCACCTACTTGCAGCTGTAATTCAGCCACGCAGTAATTTTCCTACAACGTGCCAGAACCCTTTCGACAGGAAGTTGCATATCTGTGGCTTTTTCTTTTCTTTCTTTCTTTTGGGGGGGAGGCTGTCCAGAGCCTGGCAGGTGGGTGATCAGGAAGGTTTGCAATGCACCAGAAATTCATCAACTCAATAAAAAAAATGCTAGCCTAGTAATCGTTTGTTAGGCATAAGCTCATCGGTCCACTCGTATTCGGCATTAGTTACTTTCATTCACACACATCTGCTAAAACGGCCCGCATCAAGTGCAGGAAAAAAGAAAAGAAGAAAAGGGGGAAGCACCAGTGAATTCAGAGAGCACACGCATGTACACTTACTATCTGATTAGGCACTGGTACTTTTTAAATCCCTAAAGTGTCTGTCTTAACAAGTTCTTTTTAAATAATATGTAACAAGCACAAGCTTCATGACATATAGACCAAAAACCTTTTGTAATAAAAAAAAAAAAAAACAACCACCCAAACATCATATTTTACAAGGTTAACATCTTGACTCAAGGTTTTTTCAAGGCATGACTCAGTCACTCACTGTACCACTAAATCTCACAAGGGTCACAGGGAGGCTGCAGCCTATTTCAGCAGACACTGGGCCAAGGCAGGTTCGCCAGACTACTTCAAGGCAACAAGCAAGCACTCACACCAAGAATCAACTTGGAATAGCCGTTTATGCTAACATGTACATACATCTTTGGACGGTGGGTGGAAAAAAGGAATGCCCTCGCTTGAACCCTGGACCTTTGCACCATGAGGCAGACTCGCTAACCAGTACAACACCATGACGCCCTCAAAGCATGACCAAAACAATATAATCACAAAACACAACACACGCTACACAACAAGTCCATCTCTGCATACACAACAGCACTTTGTTTCTCCGGTCAGCTGGTGGCTTTCACTTTACTGTTCATCAAAAAGAGGAAACTTTTTACTAACTTTTCGACAAACATGATCTGAGATCAAGGTTGGATTGCTACGTGACTGACATCACACACACACACCTTACTGAACTTTGGAAAGTTGTCTCAGCACCAAGCAAAAACGGGGGGTGTTATAACAACCCAGAAACAACAATAGAGATGCTCATGCCTATAATTTGGCAACATGCACAGGCCTCAAAAAATAAACACATAAAAACACACCACACAGTTGCCCCACCCTACACTGACCAGCTGGCCTTCACTATATATTTATAAACAACCTAAGAATAATAAAACATGAAACATTTGTCATTTAAAGCATGCATGCCCTGCATTTAAGGACATCATAGAAATATGTAGGCATGTCTATTAAAATGCATGACTTTAAAATAAAGTCAGATAACACTATTGCAAACATCAGGTTATACCAGGGGTTGGTTCCTTAAATTCTAGTTGTGTACAGGAAAAGGAGGAGGGGGGTCTTTAAAACTGCTAACTCGGGTTAAATAATAAACCAGAACACATTTGGAGCCACAATGAGATTTACTAATACGAAGAGATTTAAATAAAACACACACACCCCAAATGGAGTACCCCTTTAGCTGAAGCGGCTTAGTTTAGCTAGCTGTGATGCTAGCTGTGATGCTAACATTAGCCTACTCGCTACAGCAGTGTAAAACAATTTTACCGTTTCACAGCGTCGTGTTTTGTTTTTTACCTGACAGAAGTTGTCGCAGTACTCGGTAGACGAGACCTCCGAAACGTCGTGCTGTCTCAGAGCGGCTTCTAGGTGCTGCAGCGTCGCCTGCAAACTCTCCATGGCGTAAAACGTGTCCTCGTCCACCCAGACTTGGCCACTCCGCTCCAAATCCCCGTCTGCGCTCTCATCCGCCATCTTCACTGCTGGCCCCGGCGCGTACGCATTCGGCGAGTCACGTGACCAGCCCCCACTCATAAGTCGGGGTAAACTCTGGGAGTGGGCGGGACCGAAGGGCGTCCAATCATATAACGGGGTCCTGAGCGACCAATACCAAAGCACGTGCGGTTACACCCCTGGCGTTGTGGAGGTTGTGCCACGCCCACCATGCAGGGCAGGGCTTCCCACCCACAAATGCAGTTTTGTAAACACCGCGCTTTGGAGGAAGAAAAGAAAGGGACACACCTGGGTCTTTTTTTTCCTTTTTTCTGTTGATGATTTTTTTTAAGGCAGCAAAGAATAATATATGCTCCATTCTTCCAACTCTCCAGAAAACTGAAAATAATAATGATTATTTTAC
>JBCNYG010000021.1:43894468-43916686 GCA_039654305.1 Porochilus rendahli | reverse complement strand
TTATTTATTTATGTCATGTGGCTCTGTCATAGTTCACACATTGACTGAGTTAAGATAAAAAAAATCCTTATCCAAGCAAAGCAATGCAGATCCAAGAACAAGGTAATACAGTTGAAGTTAGTCACGTGTGTGTCTTCAGCTAATATGAAGGCCACGTCAGTTTGTCCTTACAGAGTAAACTGAGGTTGCAGTACCACCATCCAGCCGCTAGGCGCCAATAGTGAGTTCATTTTCATCAGCGAATCAATGACTCGTGGCTATTCGTAGTTATTTCCTTTTAGGTTCACTGCAGCTCGGCCCACACGTCAAGTTGATCGGAAGCGTGGAGAGGCGGTTAAAGTGGCTTCTTTTGGGTGGAAATCCTTCCGTACTTTTCGTGCTATATTCTCAGTATGGCTTGTTTTAGAGCGAACTTGTTTTGACAGACTATTTTGGCCGTTGAGCTGAAGCAAGTCGAGCTTGTTCCAAACTCGAGCTGCTGTCAACTCGTGCACAGAGTCGAAACTCTTCTTTCAGCGTTTTACGGACTGGACCGCGTCACCTCAGGCTGGGGGACACTGGCAGATAAAACCGCGTCGGAGTTTGATTCTGCAGCATGTCGGCTGAAGTGGCGAGCGAGAGTCGGTTGGGAGAAAACGCTGCGGGGAAGTCAGTTCCACCGAGCAGCCCGGACCAGCAAGCTCCCAAAGTCGAGGAGGAACATCCCAAAGTCGAGCCCAAACCCCCGAAACCGGGGGCCGTGGACGCCAAACTGGACGAATCGAGCAAAAACAACACAAATCACAAGGAAAACGACCAAAGTGAGGGAAGCAACAATGCAGAAATTAGCAAGAAGAAAGTGACCGAGGCTCCACCACCGAAAGTAAACCCTTGGACGAAGAACAACACGTCGTGTCCTCCCAACAACTCAACAAACAACCCTCAAGAAACGGGTATGTTTAGCTTCATTACTGCTTTTCACGGCTTGTTTTTATAGTTTTGACACCTGGCTCGTAATTATGACTCGTGTCAACGTTTATCAGCACCGTGTCTCGGTTGACAGGCTTTTCTCACTTTGGAAACCTGCAAAAACACACAGGTTGGTTCGCCTTGCTTTAGCCTTCATGCTAATATTATTATTATTAGCATTGGCCTGGGAAGTTACTCGGCGAGGCCGAAGTCCGAATAGCTTACAGGCTCACTAGATAGGAGCACTACAGTGCGCGCGACACAGAGGCGCCTGCGCACTATGTAGTCGATAATGTGTTTGTCAGGAAGCCATTTGGGACAGTAACAGACAAGTCGCTAAGTCGTGAATCAGAGCGTTAAGTGGGGCTGCAGCTTGTTGTTTTTTGTTTTAAATTTGATCTGTAGGTGAATGTTTGTTTATTTTACAAAATAAAAGTCTATTGGTTTTGGAAAGGCTGGTTGTATATTATATATAGTATGTTATGAATGTTTATATGTTTGAAGATAAACAGTAAAATAAATAGTCCAGAAATAATGATTTTTAAAGTGAACCTTGTGTGTGTGTGTGTGTGTTTTGTCTAAAAGGGCTCCTAATAAAAACAAGTAAAAAAAAAAATACTACTCTATTTTAAAAAAAAATACCCAAGTTTAATTATTATTGCATTTTTGGTGAAATGTATTGTACAATGCTATGCAAAAGTAAAAAAGTAAATAAATAAAATTTGTGACACTTTTTTTTGAGGAAAAACTGGTATTTTCAGTGTATTCGTTAGTTAGCCATATTTTTACCTCAATATACTTGTTGGAATCTTTTTTTTTGGTTCTCATTCTGTACAGTAGCATTGTTAAATACATTTTAAAGTAATTTTTTACTCCTTTTTATTAGGATCCCTTTTAGTATATAATCTTCACTGCACACTATTGTGTATGTGTATATATTATTTTTATTTTTAATGATTTCAGGTATGATTTTTGCAAACAGATGGTGTTTTCACATCCTTTTTTGAATACACATGTCTAAAGTCTAATAATGCTAATCAAAAATCTTAACACCTTTTATTAATTCAGTGTTTCTTGTACAACATTGTATCTTTACAATGTTCTTTTTCTTTTCATCATATTTATAAAGAAATTAAACTAGAAATCAGTGTGGTACGTCATACCTTCCCAGGTAACACCTATACATTTAAATGGTCACTTTCCTATTTAATAAAATCCTCAAGCACCTGTTTATCCATCTGTATCCACACTTGATCTGTCGTTCATTTGCACCTTTTCATTCAGGTGTGTTAAACACACTGAAACGTGTGCGTGGGGTTTTTTGTTTTGTTTTTAAAAGATCAGGAATGAAGGATGATGTAATCTAGTACAGTTGCAGTTACAATGAAGACTGAAGCAAAGAGAAGTTTAGATATGCTTCGAAAGACTTGCTGATGAGGGCAGAATTAGAGGCACTGCCCCCGTCCCTGTCCTCGTCCACATCCCCTCCCCCAGTCCAGCACTGTCTGATCAAATTGCCCCACTAGAACACGTGGAGTGCTGACAACTGCAACTCTGGAGTTTAAATCTAACTCTGTGGTGTCGTGGCTGAATGAAATCAAGCTCGAACGCTGTTGCTAGCGCGTGCTGTTTGGGAGTATGTATTAATTATATAAACGTTTCCTTGTGAATGAGGGTGTTTAGGACTCCCATGTATTTGCTCTAAAGATATTGTAAGTGTAGGAAAAGGTGAAATCATGTGCAGGGTGCTTATGTGTCTGGGGAAAAGTCAGAAGTACAAGGATTTGTACCTTTACCCCCACCTCTCTCACTCTCTCTTTCTCTCTCAGTACAGCTCCTTATGCAGTAAGATATAATGTTTTGAAGTTATACTTGGGATTGTAAATCTCATGACATCGCTATAAGAACTATATGTATCTATACTTATATTTTAGACCTATTTTTTTTTGGGCTCCATTTTTCCTGTGGGGGTTTATGTATGAATGTATTCATGTCCTGACCGCAGTGTGTGTACCTCACAATCTAGCACTATTAACATTTGGTTAAATAGTTAGTTAAGCCAACGTGTGTTTTTCTGTTAATAGAAACGTGTCTTGTTGGAGAGCATGGCTCTTGCTAAACGTGCTCTGTGAACGAGTTTTGAGCGAGACCGAGCATGCAGCCATGACTCATTCATTTCATTCACTTCGTACAAAGCGACTTGGTTTGTTAGCAATGTAATATTCGGTCCACGGTTATGACCTCATATTTTAGGTCAGTGTTTTCTTCTCGCTTTAAACCAGCTCACTTCAGAATGCACTCACAGGTCAGGCTTCAGATGTCGTTCCTCCCGTTTCATTCCTTACACTCTGTGCGTGCTTTGGGTCATGTGGTACAAGGTTTGCAGTCATTAGTCACCGCGAAGAAATTAACATTTACAATTATTCGCTGGCAGTGATGTGAGGTAGATATCAGCGTTCAATGTCGGGGAATATTCAGCGGAATTCTAATAGTTTTAGTATATACTACATGGGAACATGAAAGCAAACTGAAAAGATTTTTATTGTTTATTAATATGTTTTTAAAGTGTGTCAAGCTTGTATTGTTAGTTTTGTAATAGTATTGTTATAGTATTATTATAGTTTTGTCATAGTATCATAGTTTTATTATAGTAGTATTATAGTTTTGTTATATACATGCCTAGAGTGGTATTGTTTTTGGCCTGGCGGGCGGACGTCATGAGAATAACTTTGTCCCGTTTATTCCTCGCCTCATGCACAGGCCAGCTTTCTGAACTTTTGCATAGGTACTCCCTCCCTATGACCTAAACCAGGTAACGGTAATTTGCATATGTGACCTTTGACCTTGGCACAGGACCTTGAACATATAAAGTTTGTCTGGGTCATTTCTGGACGTTTGCATAGTCACTCCCTCCCCATGACCTGAACCTGTGGGTTGGGTAGCTAATTTGCATACGTGACCCTTATCTTTGGCACAGGGACCTCGAACACAAAGTCTGTCCGGGCCATTGCTCGGCTCATATGCATGATAGCTTTCTGAACTTTGCATAGGCACTCCCTAACACCGAAACCTGTGTGTAGGGTGGCTTATAAAATGCTGATTGTCCGAAACGGTTGTATGGGGCATGGTGTTTTTGCTCCATGCGCTTGAGGCATCCTGGTTGAGGGGTTACATCGTTCTATTGAACGGCTATTTTTTGTTATTGCCCCGTTCTGCACCTGTTCAGCTGACATGCTGCATTATGCATTGGGCCACTTTTGAAGTTTTCGTCGCAATGTATGTTTTCTCTTGAGTTGTAAGCCCCCTGCAGTACCTGTTCTCTAGAACAAACATCAGTTCGCAGTCACATTCACAACGATGTGTAATTTTGAACAGCCAAATAGCCTAATGTGTATTTTTTTGGACTGTGGGGGGAAAATCAAAGCACCTATTGTAAACTCGTGTAAGCACATGCAGAGGACCTCCAAATGGAAACACCCCTTGCTGACCAAGGGCTTGAACCCAGGACCTTCTGGCTGTGAGGCGAGAGTGATAACAGCTACGCCAGTGTGCCCACTTAAGGGAAAAATACCGCACATTCAAATGATTCCTGCCGCAGTGTGGTCGAACTTTCGAATCTGATTGGCCAGGACGTGTGGATTGCTTTGATATAACTTCAAGACATGGTCTGTAACATGACCAACAGAAGTGGTTTCAAATTAAGACATAGCTGTGCACCCTACGCCATGTTGTACACCGTAGCCTTGCATGTACCTCTCCAGACGTAGTGACATGGGCTGCAGTAACTGCTAACTCCAGATTCCCTTCTACACGTTTCAGGATGTATCAGGATGTTAAATTAGCAAAATATGTAATGTTTTCCCATCTGGAATGTTTGCAGATTTAGAATGCCCCTAAGGTTAATATTAATAATGCGCATGTTCTGATGAACTATTGGTCCACGTTTGTAGGGAGTTCACATGGTATAAGATGTAAAAAAGGGGTTGTTTTTAAAGTTAAACTTTTTAAAAAATTTTTGATAGGACATTTTTTTTTTACTATTCATGGACGAAGGTTGGTTTATGATGTTTTTATTTTTTACAGTCAGCATTTCCCAGATCAGGAAAACCTTCAGGCTTCAGGAATGAAGTGGTAAAATTTCCAACTTCTTACTACAGTGACAAATTATTTGAGAAAGAGGGAGAAAGAGGGACGGGCGGACAGCCGGGCGGACGGGCGGGCGGATTGTTCAGGACTATATTAAAGCGTACCTGTGGTGAATTAATGTTGCCAGCTATTTTTAAAACGATCATTTATAACATTGAAAGATTCTTTCCGCAACGTCAGTTCATGTCTGATTTTAAAGTGTGCACAAGTGTTACGACTCTAGGCATGCTCAGAGACATTTTACATTTCTGATCGGCTGTTCCAACATTGTAGTGCCTCAGACTCGTTAAATTGGCTAGGCTACGTCACTGACCTGTGCAGGGTAACGTATTCTCACTCAGGGCCGAGCCGCACAAACAACACAAGCACAGAAATCGCAGAAAACATTTCTTTTGTTTTCCTAAACCAACTGATGACAGTAAGCCGAGCTGGTAAGACGTTAGCTGCAAAAACCATCTTGGATTTACCGTCACGCTAATCTCTGGCAGCGTTCTCGTCCTCAGAGACACTACGGCGTAATGTCTTACTGTCTCCGCAAGATTCCTCCCTCTCTGGTTCAAATAGTTTACCATTTCCTCCAAATTGATGGCTGTAGTTTCTTCCTGAACACGTTTTTTATCACCTAAAATTTCTCTAGCTGAATAGATCTGCTTGTTTACTTGCGCTGGACAACCCCGCCCAACGCGTTCACGTCACTTTTGGAGACCAAATACGCCATTGATTTTGTCCTTCGCTAGTGATTCACAGAGAGAAAAAAATTACCCAGTTTTGTGCATGTTATGGTTCATGATAAAAAATAATCATCTGTACTGCTTAAACGTGTTACATATGCACGAATCATGATGTAAGGATGACCAAGATCTTATTCTTATACGATTTTAATGGACATAATGTTGTGGTGTAAACAGAATAACTCACTCTGGACTGTGCGGTTAGGGTGGCATGATGTTACATTTTTAAAATATCAATAATGAAAAAATAAAATAACGGTGTGTGGGTGTTTTTTTTTTTTTTTTTTCCGCAGGAAATGATGCAACAGGTCAAACCTTTCAGCATGTAATGTGAAGTCAGTTGAGTTTTAAATTTTCTTGCCGTTTGCTAATAACATAAATATATTTGCATATTTAATATGTATATACATATCTTTTTTTATTTATTTTTTTCACTTAAAAAGAAAAAAACCCTTTATGTACAGTTGTACTTTGTGCCTTCACTGTGATTGCGTGGCCTCGTGTTTCCATGGTGACGTGATGACGAACATTAAGAAGTATTTCACCGGTGCCCTTTCACAAGGAACCCAGGAGCTCAGATTCCTCGGCTTCAAATGTCCAAAGCGAGCACGGTGCATCTGCAGGGTCTGATCAGCCGATGCACAAGACAGACATGCTCGTTTTTTTCCCCCCTTTCTCTCACTTAAATGTTCTCTGAACTTCAGTCATGCGTGTTGTTTTTGTTGTGCATGTAATTATGTCAGACTGCATGTCAGCGAGGTATTTTAACTGATCGTAACATGAACATATAACTGTTGAGTTTATTTAGGACAGGGAAGCTACGATCAGATAAATAGACACTTTTTACAGCTGCTGTGAGCAGAACAGCATGTCGACCTCAAGCCTGTGTCTGCATGAATGTATGTACGGTCCTGCTGCCACAGGATTGGCTAATTGGATAACAGCATGTAAATAAGTATGTATGTGTTAATAAGCAATTATTGAACGAGGCGTGGTAGGCTGTCCGCGAACCTCAAAAGTCTGGCAATAGCTAATGTCCATAATCGGTCTGGCGATCGCTATTATTCAGCAACAGTCCCGGACTTTTACACACTTATCCGACTCTCAATACACAATATTGTGTTTCCACAAACTTAAGGAGCGGAAGTTTGAAGATCACCGACCCGGACTTCCATCACTGATTCCTGGACTTTTACGAGCATTTTTCTGGCAATACCAAATAATTTACATAATTTTGTGTGTGTGTGTGTGTGTGTGTAATAAATTGAAATGTGCCTCAGATACTCCAGAAGTAAACTCTGCTCATATAGAAAAGTCGATGATAGCCTGCATTGGTGTGGTTGCAAGATAGTCGTATGACATCATTATTATATTTATTTATTTATTTATTTATTACTGGGGTTAGTTTAGCATCATAACTACTGACTGCATTTTAATCTAATCTTTAATAAAAGAAACTCAAACAAGGCCACACTCTGCTGGATTCCCTTCTTGGAAGGAGGTTATAATCTTTTCTACTGTTTCATCTGACAACACTCTTGCTGGGGCTGTGTTTCCCTGCAATTAGCTAAGTTTGACATCTTGTTAAGGTGTGTAGTTACTCTCCTCACCACAGACTAATTTTCATTTTAGGTATGATATGTGTTTTAGGAATGCAAATTACAAGATGATTCCTTAATTTTATCTCAATTAATCTTGAAAAAAATAAAGAATTAGTTAAAATTTTGAGGCATGTTTCACGAAGACTAAATGTTCAGCTGATTGTTTTGTGTCACATCTGTGATTTGTTTATTTGATATAAAGTTAAAATTAGAAGGTGGGGATTATTTAAGGGTAGTGATTCTACGATTTCTGCTCGGGGTTGTGAAAAAAAATTTTTTCTTCAAACAAATAGCTTTACAGTGCAGAAGCTGTTTTAGAATTTTGTTTTGCATGTCCTTCTGTAATGTGTCTAAGAATGCTTCACGTTGTTCATGAGCCTTGACCTTTACCCTGTTAACACTGTTTTGATAACGTGATCAGGAAACACTTGTGCCACTTGTTGAAAAGTCAAACATAGTATTAAAATACCAAGTACACTACGGGAGCGTCACAGTAAATCCTACCATCTCGGAATCGCAGACTCTGATGTTTTGGTGTGGACTGAAAGGCTAAACATTATAATAGGAGTTTATTTTCATATATACAACACTTATGTTGTATTCTAAGGACACATTTTGCATTCCATGCACATTTTTCTGTGAGGCAGGGTTTCTGACAGCAATCAAACAGTCGATAAATAACTACACCAACTGATTGTACGGGGGAGACATCAACACCGTAGTGAGTCACAGTGTGAAATGAAAGGGCACTCGATGCTGCGGTCGTGAGGTTTTTTATTTATCATCATTGCAGCACCTCGGGCTGCTTCAAATAACTATGAGCGCACAAAGCCTGCTTCACACCTCTGGAGATTGTTGCAAAGTGTCCACTTGTAGTTCAAGTTAAAGGCACTACAAAAAGCAGACGAGTTTCTCACGGGAGCCACGTTTAATCCAGAGTCTGGTATTAATTTCAGCCCAGAATTTCGTTTCCAACAGAATTCCCCTGGAGTAGACGCAGTAGCCGGATCGAGACGTCAACATTCCTGCGATTTCTTTTTCTTGTCTTTTTTTTATTCTTTTTTTTCTTTCTTTCTTTTTTTATTCTTTTTTTATTTTATTTAATTTTATTCTTTTTTTTTGTGATTGAAACAAGCACAGGGTAGGGGCAGTCTTACACATGTTTCATCAACCTGAAACGAAGGGCGTGGAAGTATATTTATGAATATTTTCTGACAGTGGAGATCGAGGAACAAGCTGTGTACAAGGTCATGTTCGGATTGCAGTTATGACTAATTTCCATGCCGTTCTTCAAAGGAACGAAAAAGTCATTTGTTATATTAAGAAAGAGGATTGATATTTGGCTGTTTTTTGGATATTTGTATGCTTTGATAAATCCATTGTGTAAAGGATCAAACACAACAAGAGGTGAAGGTATAAGGAACCAGTCAGTGAGGTGATGCGTCGCATACTTCATAGACTTGGCGATCTTGCTGGTTTTGGCATCGTTGATCAGTTAACATGTCATCCTTCTGCTGCCTGTCCTGAACAGCCAGCGTGGGAAGAATCAGGTGGTCAGGCTTCGCATCAGTGATGAAGTAAGACACTGCGCATAGCTGGTGGTCTGCTTCCACTGGTGTTTGGCGTGGTCAGTCTGCCATTCTGTATTGACTGGTTTGAAGATAACTGGCGGTGGTGGTGAAATGGACACAGTTACAGTGCAGTCAACAGAGCTGACGCGAGATAAACGATCGCAGGATATGCCGTGGACTGATAGATGATGTCATCACTTGAAATCAAGATGCCAACATTTGTTTGGGTAGAACCCCTCAAGCTGCTCATCTGACCATTTCAGGGCCACCCACACACACACACAATCACACACACACAGCCATTCACATTCATTCCTAGGGTCAGTTTGGAACAGCCAATTAGCCTGCATGTCTTTGGATTGTGGGAGGAAACCGGAGTACCCAGAGGATGCCCACACTTTCATAAGAACATGCCAACTCCACACCGAAACGCCCGAACCCAGGACCTTGTTGTTGTGAGGCGGACATGCTAACAACTATGCCACCGTGATGCCGAATTGATGTCTTTTTACTAAATTATATAAAGAATTAAAAAAAAAATTTTTAGAGTCTGCCATACCAGTGCCTGTTTAAGTAGTTGAAAGAATTCAGAAGTGTTGATTTAAAATAAAATTAGGATGTTATGTTGCATGCAGTAGGACATTTGTTTTAAACATAATATTTGAAGGGTGCTGTAGCCAAAAAGCTGAGGGAACCTGGTCTCATCTAATGCATTTTATTAGCTTAGCACGTTACTTCAGACAATCTTTCGACCTGGTTTTCATGGCCGTTATGATTGTTTGTCCATCCGTGCCTGTACCAGCACATGCTTTAGGTCGGTTTTTCAGACTCTGGTGTCTGCAAAACCGTAAAAAAAGTTCAGAAATTTATAAATTTTAAACGTGAAAGCCCTTGGTTCATAGCTATAGTGTTCTAAGACATCTAATTTAAGTTCAGATGTATTTATCACTTAGAAAACCAATAACACAGTACATTATGTAGAGAAATGCTTATCACGACTGTCCTAAATTTGAAAAAGAATAAAAGCTATCAGTGTCAAGAAGGGTAAAATATCAAAAAGTAGCTTTGAAGGACAGCATTAGTTAAACGTCAAGTAAAAATATAAAATCTAAAGTGTAAATGAAGTGATGATGATAAATAAAACGGTGTGTAAAGCGTCGGTGCAGTATTCACGCAAAGATGTCCCCTGAGTGTGGTTGTTGTGTGTACAGGGAGCGCAACCTAATATATTTTTAGGTTAAAAGAAGGTCCTGGGTTCGATTCCCATGCTTTGTGTGTGGAGTTGCTCTGCGATGGTCTGGTGACCTCTCCAGGGTCTTCCCCACCTTCGCCAGCTGAGATGGGCACCAGCCTCCGCAGGATTAAGTGGTTCGGCAAACGAGTGAGTGAGAGTGTGAGTGCGCGTTTTTGGCTGAATCAGTAATCGAGAGGTTTTCAATTAAATTTTTTTTCTCCCCACCAGAAAAGAGACATTGGTGTCCTCGTAGAGCTAAAAATACTGATCCCAGAATCCTAATATCAGTAGCAGAGAGTATTTTTGGCAAACACGAGTTTCCAGTGCAAATAATTTTTCCAGAGAACATGGTGTAAACCTTTATAACATCTAAACAATAATTAATTTTGAGCGGAAAATAAACGCTCAGTTTCAGCCAGGGCCTGAATTTTTTTTTAATACATTTAATATTTATTGTTCCAGGTTCATTCTGGTGGCTGTAGTATGTGATGAGATGTTATATGGAAAGCTTTGCACTTGTTAACACCTGTTGCTTAAACTGACTCACACAGTGATGTGTGCGCGCGTGCGCGTGTGTGTGTGTGTGTGTGTGTCACAGCTGTGAGCTGACCATCAGTTCTCAGATTGCCAGACCGTCGTAAATCCTCTGTAACACCAAAAAGGCAACGTGGAGGAAATGCAGTTTGCTCATTAACACTCAAACACAAATACGAACCGCATGTCAGTTACTCTGATTTTCAGTTTACAGCTGAGAACGAGTGTTTGGAACTCTGCTGTGCTGCTCCGTGTAAGTGTAGATACGTGTAGAATTGTGGGAAACTAGCAAAAAAATAATAGTCCTCTGATATTTTTTGTTATTATATTCTTGTATCAGAATAATGTGTGCTTGTTATTAGTGTTGTGTTAAAATATAAATAAAAATGAATATTTGAAATAATTAAAAATAAAACGTTTGTGCAAATGATGGCAAAATGATTATTGTAACAAAGTAAAAGTTTGTGGTTGAGGCTGATGATGCTCAAGAAACACAGGGATGAATTCCAACTACGGAGTATCATGATCATCACCATCCACTTAATCCGGGGTCGGGTCACGGGGGCAGCAGCCTGAGCAGTGAGGTCCAGACATCCTTCCCCCTACCAGCTGAGAGATGTAGTCCCTCCAGCGTGTTCTGGGTCTACCCCGGGGTCTCTTCCCGGTCGGACATGCCCGAAAGCAGCACACCAGGGAGGCGTCCGGGAGGCCTTCTACTCAGATGACCGAGCTCCTCACATTATCTCTGAGGGAGAACCGCGCCACCCTGAAACTCCAGTTGATGGGAATGTTTCGGTTTTGGCTGTCGTGCAGTGAACACAGAGTCATCCGTTATAATCAAAATGGACTTTAGAATGGTCACTCATTCCATTCAAGCCCAGAATGTGATTCTTATTTTTGGTGACGTTTATTTGATGAGCAAATGGTGGTGTTTATTTTACTCTAAAACAAAACACAGCTAGTAGCATCTTTTTTTACAGTATTAGTAACCTGGATGTGCTTAAGAAACAAATTTGATTCGGGTTATTCGGGATTTTACTTTATTTATTTTTGCTGTAATTTCCAATCAGACACGTAGGCTCAGCAACCAAAAAAAGAAAATGATTTTCTGACCTCAGTGTGGTAACTATAGTGTGTACTTCTGAATCATCCTGGTTACTGCACCTGTATCATTGTATACACTGTTGAAACTGATGCCAAGTCAGAATATATTCTCTCCCACATGCACAATACATCACCCCACGTCATCTCAACATATCAGAAGAAACTAGACATTAACCGGATTCGGATGATGTTTTTGCATCTGATGCCAAGTACTTTGTCACTGTCATCTGACTTTGTCAGATTTACCAACTAACTGCCAGTGAAGTGTCTAGAAAAGAAATTATTCCCCGAAGGGGGGTAAATTGTAAATAATTCCTGCATTTTTAAATAATTAATAATATAGTAAGAATTAAAAATGTATAATTTTAAATAAACAATTTCATAAGCATCTTCACACCAAATCATTGCTTCTGGAGTTCTATTAGGAGCAAATAATGAAACATAAAAAAAACAAAAAATGTTTGTCGCTGAGTTATCATACTATTGATCTGATAAGATAGCAAAACCTTAAGTATCAGATTTTATTGCAACCCATCGGATTTTTATTTTTTGTTGTATTTTTAACGTAAAAATTCAGCCAAAACACAAATTATAGCATTTACAGGGCAGTGGTGGCCTGGTGGTTAAGGTGCTGGATTACTGATCCCAAGGTCGGGGGTTCAAGCCCCACTATCAGGGTGTTGTTACTGCTGCCCCCCCAGTGCAGCTAACTGGGTTATTAAAGGCCGGCCATGTCTCTCACTGTCTTTGGTGGGAGGAATTTTGTGTGTTGCTGATTTTCATCAAGAGTAGACTGCATAGCCGTCAGCGTGTTTCTGCCCTGGGATGGCCTGGGCGAGCGAGGTGTACTCTGCCCTCGCCCAGAGTTGGCTTGGATGAGCGCCGCAACCCTAATTAGGAATAAGCGGTTCAGAAAATGAATGAATAGCATTTACACAAACGTCACTTGAACTGCAAATGTCATAAAATGTTAAAAGGAAATATAATAATAATTAAAAAAAAATCCTTACAATAATGATAATCAAAGCTATTTCTAAGCAATTATGATATAATTAAAAATTTTATAAAAAAAATGCTTTCATATTGAAATCATAAAGTGGATTTTAAATATAAAATTTGATGAAAATTAAGTTTGTAAGTGAATATTTATATTTAAATTGTAATTAATGTTGAACTTGAATTTTTCAGGTTCGTGAAAATTTACTGTCAGTGAGTTCTTTCTTTTCAGTGTACAGTCCTTGCACTTGCAGTGAATGCTCTTCCTTTATGTATGCAACGTACACATGTAAGCATTTTTGGAGCTCTGCTTATAGGCAGTGCCTTAAGATTTATATTGTCATTACCTGGTTTAGTTCTTTTACCATTATTTCTAACATTGTGGTAAACATGACACTAGTGACTAGTTAAAGATCAAACATTTAAAAGGTGCTTAAGGTAAGCATCAAATTAGCCTCATTTTTTAAAACTACTTTTTTTTTTCAGTTCTCATTTTTAATTTTTTTTATTTTTTTTTGCTGCTAGAAGCCAATTGTGCCATTTTGACATTGGCTGTAGTGTAGAGTGTAGTTTTTACTGACTTAGTTTTGCTCTTCTGTCTATCATGGATAGAACTTGATTTGACAAATCAATTTAAGCGTCTTATAATTTGATTAAGATTTTCAATAGAAAAATAAGTTAACATATAGTGTAATGTATTTAAATTAAGGTTATTAAAAATAGCTTTTATATTGAAATCATAAAGTGGATTTTAAATATAAAATTTGATGGAAAGTAAGTTTGTAAATGAATATTTATATTTGAATTATAATTAATGTTGAACTTGAATTTTTCAGGTTCATGAAAATTTACGGTCAGTGAGTTCTTTCTTTTCAGTGTACAGTACTAGAAGTTATTTATATATTTGTCTGTTTGTTTATTTTTCTTTTCTTTACGGCTACATGTTTGTTGTAACCTAATTGCTTTCTTGACCAGACCTTGTTTCCGAAAGGGATTGTTGCCTAGTACTGTAGCTTTAGATACCGAACGCATGCTCAGTGGTGCATTGTTGATCCTGGGTGTGACCTTGTTGGTGTGTTTTCTCAGAAGATTAGCCTGTCTGTGGTATGGAAGGCATTTAAAAATACATTCTAACTGCCTTTAAGGTACACTGTGTAGGAATCAGTTGATTGCAAGCAGCTGAACGACCACCCCTCCCTTATCCCTCCTTTTCCAAGCGTGTAGGAGAAGGTACGGTGGCCGTTAGGGGCCTATAGCGTGTTTATCAATACTTGCGTTTACTGTCAATTGCTTTTTCTAAATGCTAAATATGATGACGGACAGTCAAAATTTGGCTTCTTGAACTTGTTAGCCAGCAAACACAGATTCCTCATCTTTCTTCTCCCTCATCTACACTCTGGTGTTTCCTTGAGGTTTCGCACTAAATGTAAAATGCAGAAGGTTCTCTCTTGACGGTTGTCTGTTCTGCACCACTGTGGAAACTCGGCCGTACAACATGGGGGTTCCAGGTACCCCAATAAGAGATAAAAGGCCCATTTTCATACTTACAAATAATCTATACACGAGTTAACACATGCTTGTGAATGCCCGGAAATACTTCATGTCAGAAATAGGAGCGGAGCAGGAGAGGTAAGTCTACACTAAGATACCTCCTAGGGCTCTTTTGGACCTCGAAGTAACTGTGTGTGGCTTTTTAGGGCCACCTGTATGGGACACATGTTCTACAGGCTTATGTACTGTATATGTACACATACATACGGTACAAATAAGTACCTCGGAGGGTACTCTCTCAGTCACAAGTCATTGGACCCCTGAAGGTACAAGAACGCAGTCTATTTTCTACACTTGTGCAGTACATGGTGTGCCTTTAAAGCTCGTTCGAGAGTTTATATCCATGAGCACTCTTCACTCTGACGGTTTGGCTGATTTGAATAGCAAGGACATGCCTTGTTCGTTCCTTCTTCCCATGTGTGACACAGAGAGAGCTGCATGTTTTCGTTTGGGTGTAGTTATTCTCGTTTTGGCAGCTTCAAGTGAATGTGCGTTGTCAGGACGGCTGTATCTCACGTACCAACGTTACACCCTGCATGGCTGGCTAGTGCACTCGGTCTTATCATCAGACACATCCTCACCAAAGTGATAAATGACCTCTGACACTCCCAGGGGTGGGTGTCTTTCACTTTTTTACACACACACACACACACACACACACACACATATATACATATGCACAAAGGTTTTCTAAGGTAAAGACAAAACTGGTTTGTGTGTGTGTTTTTTTCCTGAGGGGGAAAATGTCCATGAGAGCTTCAGAGGCTGGATTGCTGTAGGCGAGTGTTTCCTAAACACAAAGCGTTTTTTTTTTTCCTTCTTCTTTTTTTTTTTTTAAACACATTTGATTAGCAAGAAACCTGTCCCCTTTTTCCCTTTATTTTCTCAAAAAGTGACAGCCTTGTCAGCTGAGACTTTCTATGTCGAAATCCTTTTACATTCCTTTTATGGTAGCTTTGCTAAGTACGGCATGGTTCTGCGACCTTTTCTTTGAAAAAGCAGCTGATTAGATGTCATCCGTACAGTAACAAGAGCGCGGAGGGGCAGTCAGTGTTCGGCTTAATGCTTTAAACAACACTGCAAATACCACTGGGGCCCCTCTCATTGTAATGGCGGCCGTGTTAAGTCCACGTTTTTTGTGTAAAGCTCGGCATCGTGTTGTCTGGTGTTAATGTTTAACTTGCGTGGAGGTTTGACCTTGTGCTACAGGTGCCTTTTTTTTCTTTTTCTTTTTTTAATCTTTCAGCAGCCACATGTTGATAATTGGCCTCGCCACATGACATTAGTGCAAGAGGAGTATGCATGGTTCAGTGTCGGTGCACTGACTGTAAACGTGTGGGAGGGTTTTTTTTTTATTGTTCTTTTAGGTAAACATGGTGGGTATTTAAGGCAAGGGACCACGTCTGTTTATTTAATTATTTAAATATATGTTTTAGGGCAATGATTTAATCTGATTTTCTGATCATAGAGTATGTCAGTTGGCCAATTTATAGGTAAAAGGTTGAACTTTGGCCTTGCATTTGTAGGTGCTGTTTAGTGAGACGTTAAGGAATGCTGGGTACATGCACTAGGCCTGGAATACAAGCAATAACAGCTGCTTTGCCAGTAACTCTAATGTCTACATTGAGGGTGTAACACGTATGAGTGTTTGTATCTGTTTAGTGCTCCAGGTATCCAGATTTCTATTCGGATTTAATCCTGAAGTTTGCATAGCCCTTATTTGTTTATTTAGTGATTTATTTAATTTATGTATTTAAAGAAGGTTTGCACATGTATATATTTTTAGTTCTTCCTTGTGATGTTTTTATTTAGTTGGTTATACTTTCCAGAACACTGACCTGGCGGTTAATAACAATTAAGAATTAACTTCTGCTTTAAATGCATCATTAATGTCACATGTTTGGGATCTTTCCTTATCGCGTGAAGTATGCAAACTAATAGACATTATCCCAAGAGGATAATGCTTGAATCCAAATGGTGCACAAACACTCACGTTTGCCACGGTCACGGATAAGCACGGAGAAATTAAGTACCGTTCCAAAATATTACGATGATTAAAGTTTCTAAAGATGATGACTATTGTCATGGTTTAAAAATGTACAAATAAACCATAAAAATCTTGTTTTAGTTTGATTTCCTTATATTCCCATGTAGTGTATTTACTAAGTCAATTATTCGTATCAGACTCGGTGAAACTATCCCACTGACTGATTTCTGAAGAACCTGAGAAATCTAAAATTTGATCTTTTTGTATTATAAAAGCAGTTTTTGGGTTGTACTAAAAAGTCAAGTGAAAATATAACAGGGTATGCTAAACGACAGTATTTCTTCATTTGAATTTAAATGTTCATTCTTTACATGCTATATTGGCTTAACATGACAATTCAAATCTAGTGACATTTGCATTCTGTTGAGCTGACATTTTATTTAAATAAAGTTTTTATAAAGCATGCAAGTTTAAAGGCTTTTTTACGCTCCCTTTACATACGAAAAAGACGTCTGTTTAAACCAATACGGTTCACAGTTCTCTACTTTAATACCTCTTTTACGGTGGCATCTGTGAAGAAATACGGGTGAATTCTGATCTAAAAATGGAGGAATTGTTGCCTCGCTTTGCTGTTAGGTATTCTCTAAACTTTTCGAATGTTCTAAAAAACTGGCATTCTGTGTTGATTGCATTTTCCCCCTACGCCCTTCTACCTGTTAGTTGAGCCATCAGGGTGGGGCTACAGCATTCTAAAGCCTGATTTATGCTCCAATCCAGAGAGGATTTGGAGACTTTCAGGGTGTGGGAAAGACTTTTTGGGAAATACCTTGGATGGGTCACAGGTGCAATACAGGGCACCTCATACATTCAAGCATAGGATTGATTTGTTGAATCTTAAACACAGCTTGCCATGTTTTTTGATATGAAATTGGAGTCTCTGAAAGAAACCCATGTGGAATCAGGGAAGCTCAACACGGAACTGAAGTACAGGACTGATCTGTGAAGTTGCAGGTCCCATGTGAGCAGTTAAATTACCAAAGTGATTCTGTGGTAAAACATAAAGCACTTCAGGCCATGCAGCTAAAGAAAAGTAATCAATGTCAAGTGTGGTGTGTTATTGTTGTTACTGCAGTTGATTTTGGAAACGATCCGGATCAAATTCAAATAACTTGAAAAGTTGAAAGTACAAGTCCTGAACACTAATCCGTGAGGGAACACACCGAGACTTTCGTTACCTTTTGCTCAACACCTTTTAAAAATTTACATAAATTTTGCAGATTGTTTGCCCCATAAGTCCCTGTGGATAAGTGGTTAATGGAATAATAATGACCGAGTCTATTTTTGAATTGGCTTTTGCAACTTCTGGCCAGTTTATTGCTGTCATAAGCGCTCAGAGATCTGAGTATGAATGCTTTTCTCATGATAAAAGCTTGAAAAATAATTTTTACCCTGCACACAGAAGGGTGACATTGTACTGTGTAAAGTTACTCACATGTAGCCCATGGTAAATTTGCATATAAATAACAGTGGGTTACACTATTCATTCATATAAACAAGCCAGTGTTTGTCTGATGTATGTAAGCAGAAGCTTGTATTATGTGTAGATGTACCTACTTTTCTTGTATTCTGAACTTCAGTGTTTATATCTGATTTGTTAGTTTAAAGTCTTCATTTTGTTACTATACTACTGTTACATACTGTTGTTTTTACCATTCACTTACCTTATATGAACTGACTAATTTATTTCCTAATTTTGCACTCGCGAGGGTGTAATGGTAGCCTTTTTGCATTGGCTAAAGCAAACTGTCAAACAGATTTTATTGGGTGGCAACCTCGAAAATTTAACTTCTGCCTGGAAAAAAAAACACCTGATAATGAAAATATACACCTGTTCATGTGTAACATGAGAGTTTGGAAGGCTCGCCTTTCATTTTACTTGAGCACATTGCCGTTAAAGTCCCATCCAAGTTGAATATAAATAAGTGCACTGTTCTTGTTCAGTGCATGGATAATATATGTCCAGGGATATTAAAGGATCCGTACTAATTTGTTAATCATTATCGTAGTATTGGCCAATACTGTTATTGCACAAGACTTCCAACTTAAAACGCCAACAAACAGCATTTTACTTTTGTTCTGTAGCCATTCAATTTTTTGGCTTTCCTTTCAGGCAAATCGACCAAGGCATGTCGATCTTAAGTCGTGACACCAGTGTGCACCGTACAGCAGTATAGCAGTATAACAGTATAATGTCAGAATGCTATGTGTATTTATATCTTTCAGCTCTATTAGATCTCTAGGTTCTTGAAAGTGTAGTTTGTCTTGTAAAATGTTGGGAACACGATCTTAGTAAAACATGATACTTGTGTCCTATCAAGGAATCAACATCAAGAATTTAAATTTTACTCCAATTAATGGATTTTTTTCCATATGGAAGCAAGGAAAACATGAACACATGAATAATGTGATTGGAGTCTAGATTTTATTTTAAGCTTTCCTAGAGTTCACGCAGCGTTTCATTGCTACTCACGCCGGCTTCACTGAGGACATTTATACAAAAGAAGTCTTGTGCCGATTTCACGTGGACCCACAACCTTGTGTGCAAGTTCATGTAAAGCTCGTATTCATAATGACATTAAAACCAGACATAAACCAGATCCTGTTTCAGCACTTCTGAGAAATCCTCCATGAAAACATGCCCTTGTTCTGATACGCTACTCAAGTCTTACATGAAGTTTCAGAAACAAAGTGATACCACTGTACTAATTGACTGGGGTCTACTATAATAAACAAAGTCTAAAAAAATATTGTTTATAGGTGATGGCACAACTTTTTTTAAAACTGTGAAATGCATTTTTAAAAAACGTTGCCCATTCATTTTTAATCACAGCTCCAAATTGGGCACTTTTAATTAGAAAATGATTGGGGAGTAATAGTCAGACTGGACCTGTCTAGTTTGGGCAGGCCTTTCCCTAATATAACATCAGATTTCTGTTGCGTTTGGGTGAATCACGGATGGCTCGCAATCTGAACATACTATATATTAACTTACATAGGGTGGGAAAAACATTATTTTGACTTCCTGTCTGGTGCCCTTTGATAGCATTTGAATACCAAGTAGGAAAAAAATACCAGCCTACCTAATGAATGAAAACTTGAGTATTCAGGGTATTTAGGCAATTCCCTATTTAAAGTTATGATAGTTACCATGACTTTGATCATAGCGTATCAAACTTGTGATGTCTTTTCCCTCCGAAGTAGCACCTGGTTTTTCGCCTTAACATTTCTGGAAGGAGAATTACGTCTTAATATGTCTTCATAAGAATTCCTAAACCTCCATCAACTTGGAATCTGATCTTCTTGTTTTTGTTGTATTTGCACACATTGCTATGGGTCTCTTCATTGATCCCGCTCTCTTTTAACATCGACAAACATGGTCACCTTATGTCCTGTTTGCTTTCTGTCCACAGAATCCCAGAACTCTGCCAAAGTGGTACGTGCCAACAAGCCCAGGTCCAGGAAGTCCAGTAAGGTGGGTGATGAGCAAGAGCACTGCTGAGAATCTTGCAGCAATTCTGCTATCTCGTGTTTGCGAAACTTTGACAAACAGCATTATTTGGCTCTGTTTTCACACTGCAGGGGATTAAACGGGAAATGATGGTGTACTGTAGTAATGGTGGATGAACAGGACAGCTTTGTTACACTTAGAGCTGATGTTAAATGGTCTAGAAACCGTATATATTTAGCCAGCAGCGCACGTTTGGCCTAGATTAAGGGGTTGTAGTTTTGTAGTGCAGTCAAACTCAAGTACCGGATCAGAGCTCCGTAACCAGAACCGTCAATCAGACTCCATTTCCCACCCCAGTGCAGTTCCTACCGTCACCACTTGACCGAAGTCAAACTGTAGTTTCTGCCAATACTGTGTATACTGTAAAACCCGTGTATGGTTTCTGCCTGCCTGCAAACCCAGTTACCAGTTGAACTGTAATTTCTGCCCCAGTATATTTTGTACTTCAAAAAGCATTACCACCAGGCAAATCTATAGCTCCGACTTCTGCATTGCTGTCACCAGTAACACCTTAAGTCCATCCATTAATCTATTTTGAACTCTTTCATCCTTAAGTGTGTGTAGACTGTAGGTAGCTCCTGACTCTGTAAACTGCAGATATTTTTGAGACCGTTATAGCTGAGGCGTCACATGATGCAGTGCTGGTAGCATTAATGAAATTCTAATAGTCAGTTGATGCAATGGTGCACATTTTGTATTTTGAAGTTGTTCTGCTCTTATTTCTGTGATCATTCCAGTGTTCGTGCCAAACCCTACTTGGTTAAATCCACTTGCTCATCCCTCTTCCATCAGTACATGAGTCTGTGGCAATGGAGTTACATGTTCAGGCAATAATGCTGTGTAAAAACGGAGGCTCGTTGTAGTGGTTAAAGAGTATATGTATATGCCGACTGAGTGGGACGTTAACTAGATCTTAATCTAAACTATGTTTAGGTTGTGTAATCACTTGCTGTTGCGTGCTGGGACTGGCGATGTGGTTTATCTTACTCCACCTGGGCCTTATGTTGTGTTCTGTCATGGTGTGCTCTGTCATGGTGTGCTCAGTGATTTGTTGTGCTGTGTTCTATCATGGTGTGCTCTGTGTTGTGTTGTGCTGTGCCGCACTGTGTTGTGTTCTGTCATGGTGTGCACTTTGTTGTGTTCTGTCATGGTGTGCTCTGTGTTGTGTTCTTTCATGGTGTGCTCTGTGTTGTGTTGTGCTGTGCCACATTATATTGTATTCTGTCATGGTATGCTCGGTGTTGTGTTGTGCTGTGCCGCATTATGTTGTGTTCTGTCATGGTGTGCACTGTGCTATGTTCTGTCATGGTGTGCTCTGTGTTGTGTTGTGCTGTGCCGCATTATGTTGTGTTCTGTCATGGTGTGCACTGTGCTGTGTTCTGTCATGGTGTGCTCTGTGTTGTGTTGTGCTGTGCCGCATTATGTTGTGTTCTGTCATGGTGTGCACTGTGTTGTGTTCTGTCATGGTGTGCACTGTGCTGTGTTCTGTCATGGTGTGCACTGTGCTGTGTTCTGTCATGGTGTGCACTGTGCTGTGTGCTGTCATGGTGTGCACTGTTCTGTGCTCTTTGCTGTGTTCTGTAATGGTGTGCACTGTACTGTGTTCTGTCATGGTGTGCACTGTGTTGTGTTCTGTGCTCTGTGCTGTGTTCTGTCATGGTGTGCACTGTGATGCGTTCTGTCATGGTGTGCTCTGTGTTGCGTTCTGTCATGGTGTGCTCTGTGTTGCGTTCTGTCATGGTGTGCTCTGTGTTGCGTTTTGTCATGGTGTGCTCTGTGTTGTGTTGATTTCTGTCATTATGTGCTCTGTGTTGTGTTCTGTCATGCTGTGGTCAATGTTGTGCTGTTGTGATGGACTAGAGGTGGTGGCTCTGATGTTTTGGTTATGGTACGCTGGGTTGGAGACAGCAGCAGCCAGTAATATTCCAGTTCTCTCTGTGTTTGTGTGTAGGTGTGTTTGGGTCCACTTTCTTCTGTGTGGGTGGTTTTTCTGTTCTGTTTATTTTTTGTGTCAACATTAAAGTTATCGACAAAAGTTTTGTTGCATGTGTGCATGATATTTACAACAACTGATAACTTCGCTTCTGATTAACCGATTTTCATCAACTCTGCCTTACATTAATCCTACAAGTATACAGATTGTTTTGTGAGGGTGACAGAAAATTATAAATTTGTCCATAGTTTTTTTTTTTTTTTTTTTTTTTTTTTTTTTCCGGCCCCCAAACCCCCACCACCGTCGTTCTGGAA
>JBCNYG010000021.1:43866172-43876322 GCA_039654305.1 Porochilus rendahli | reverse complement strand
CCAGCATCAAATCTGGAGAACGAATGAAAAATCTAGTCTTTTTTTTTTTTTTTTTTTTTTTTGAGACCAGTGATTGAAACAGGTGGAAGTTGTGGCTACTGCTTGGTTGAATTGAAAACCTGCACCTCGGCCCATTGGCGATAAGATTGGACACCCCTTGTATATGGTAACATTCACCAAATTAACCAAAGGCAGAAGAACGTTTCTGCTGAAATCCATTGATAGTTGCAATCGGTTGTGTAAAAAGGCCAATAATTGTAGTCTGTTTCACTCTTGCAAGAGTGTGAAGTCGCGAGAATAGGTCGTGGACACGTCAGTTCCAATAAGGCAACAAAAGGAAAATTACAGTATAGTGATATTTAATTAACAAATTAGTTGTATACTAGTGAACCTTAGAGTAAAATAAAGCTAGGCACATCTGTGCCTAATACAGATATAATTAAGAAACATCAGACAAGTGGCTGCTTGTATACGTGATCCTATTGTGTATATACCTCAATTCATTTAATGCACAACACTGCTGTGTTTACAGTTTTTTCTACGTGAGTCACAGGTCACTACTCATAGTACAATGGCACCCTCCATATGAGGATTGTAATGATCGTTCATTTTGATGTGCAGAGACATATTTGATGTATGCAAGCTTCTGTAAAGTTTGGGTTTCATTTTCCTTTCACAAAATGTAACTGTCTGTACTGTACAGATGACGTTTCTCGGCAGTTTTTCGTTCAGCTATCATGATTTTAACAGGGGTTTTAGCCAGACAGGTTGGAGCCTGAGAAAAATAAACTGGGAGAAGAATAAACTGTGTATTCTCCGCTAATAGCCCCTGGGACAGGGTGTGAAGTAAGCAGGTTTTTACGAGGAGTTTTGTTGCCTGCTTTTACATGTGTGAATCTGATGGTATATGATAAAAAAAAAAGTTAATATATTTATTTAAATTATTCTTCAAGTGTCTGTTATGTACAAAGATGTGCAGTTCTTTAGGAAATCCTACAAGATTTGGTCATATCTGTGTATTTTTTTTCTATATGCTTTCTTATTTCTTTTGGTGTGATATCAGGTTTTTCTTTTAAATTGTCACTTTTTCTACCAGGAATTTGTTTCTATGGCAATATTATTTTTTTTGTTGGATATTGGTGAAGTGTTGGGATGATTCTTAGCTGAACACGTGCTGTTAAATCTCAGGTCCATGTTTGAATTGGACGTTAACAGTGCTTTCTTGCACTTGGTAACCATGGGTGTGATTTTGTTTCTTTGTTGTATGTATTTTAATGGATATTTTTTCTTGTCATTCGACAAAAATGACACTGTGACGATGGTTATAAAGACTGTGAAGATTTATAGTCTTCTCTTTGTGTCATTGTAAACTCTCAGTAAAGATGTCCGCTGTGTGATCTGGGATTTGTGTATTGAAGTTTATTTGGAAATGAAACGTTTTGCTTGTTGCTTTGCTTTTAAAGTGAATACTACTTCAGCCTGCACAACCTGGAGCGGGATTTCTTCTTGAGGAGAAAAATGGACACCAAGGGCTTTTTGCCCATCTCTCTAATCGCCGGCTTTCGCCGCATCCAAGCCCTCACCACTGACATCAACCTTATCATGGAGGTAACTTTTAACCTTGACCTTTCAGATCGAAATATCTGACCTCTGTTTTCAGAACGACCATTAGAGCTTTTGTTTGGTTAAAAAAAAAATTCTGTCCCTGGAAAAGTATGATGTCAGGTGAGGCTGAATGACATTCATTAAGGAAAAATATCTCTTGTGTCTGTAATGTACTTGTTTGGGGTATTTGCACATTTACTATTCGAAAGGTAAAAGTGATGAGTTTTAAAGCATGTTTTAAAATTGGAGGTTACAAAGGGGTGTATGTGTCTGTGTGTGTGTGTGTGTGTGTCGGGGGGTTGCAAACTCCTTATGACGTGATATAATTGAGTAAATTAGAAGGCATGAGGTACTGGGTATTGAAGATGAAGGTAAGACCTGATGCTTAAGCCTAAATGAAATCTTCCTCTGCTTTATTTATCTCACAAGTGTGGAAGAGTTTTAAGTATAGAGTGTATATAATTCTTTAATTAGAATTGTGTGTGTGTGTGTGTGATTGTGTGTGTGTGTGTGTTCAGGCAGTGAAAAGCAGTGACGTGGTGGAGTTGGTAGACGAACAGATTCGGAGAAAGGATGATCCCGAGCACTGGCCGATCCCTGGGCCGCCCCCCAACTCTTCACACACAGACTTCAGCCAGCTCATTAACTGTCCCGAGTTTATCCCGGGACGAACCTTCGTCTCTGTCGCTGCAGGTAAAGAGTTCTTTCTTGTGGTACTATTAAGAGAGATATTTTTATTCTTCTGAATGTTTTATTAACTTGCATATTTGTATAATATTTCGGTATATAAAAAAAATCCAATGTGTGTCTGTGTCAATTTATATAATACCGTCAATAAAATACAAGTTTAGGCATGACCTCCTGTAAAAGCAAAGCACCCCGTGAATTTTTTTATGGGCTCAGGTTCTTTTAAGAATGAAATAATAATTTAATTTTGAGCCATCTTTTAAAAAAAATATCAGGAGAAGTGTTGCCAGAAATACTTTATGATAATATAAACGTGAACTGTAATCTTTACTGTAAAATTGAACTGTAATCATTCTGAAACTTTTTTCTTACAAGCTTATGGCTTATTCGGTAAAAGCACAATAATGTAATAGTAGACACTCCCATGTTCTGTAAGCACTGTTATTAGGTTAAGTTTGGCGTGTAACGCTGACTTGAGCCTTCAAGCTTTGATTTCTCTGTCACATGATCTGTATTAATTTGAGCAAATTACATACTTAATATAAAATAAAATCACAGTGTTCAGATTTACCTGATTTCAACACACCTTATTTTATTTATGTTCTTACAGACTCTTCTGTAACGTAAACCAGATATGTTAATTCCTCTAGAGGTACAAGGCCGCATAGGACACGTTACGAAACATGCACGAAACACCCCAGTCTACCATTTCATTTCCCTTTACAGTTTCGCCCTCCTCAGCCAATCAGCCCACAGTCGAGCCTCCTCCAGCCACGAATGGCCAATTAAACGACGACTCTGACACCGACGCCAAACCGCAGTCTGACGAGTCGTCCACAGTCGAGACGAAAAGCGTGTCCATATCAGACGAGAGGATCGCTGAGGGGAAGTCCAGCAGTGCTCTGGATCCAGAAAGCCAGTGGGTTCAGGTGGAGAAACGGCACAGGACCACATCTGGGAAAAACAAAGAAAAGGTCTGAAGATGCACACAACCACAAAGCTCTCCTCATTCATGACTGAATGGAAAGGAATGGAATTTGATTGAGCTTTTCTTGTTATATTCACGGACCTCAAGTGTTTAGATGGTGTAGTGTTTAACTATTGAATAACTTCACAATTGTTATTAATTAAATCACCACCGAAGCTTGTAATGTTCTGTTCCAGGCATCGAAAAACAGGGGATTTGTTTTATTTCAGGCCTGTTTCATGAAATCTCTGGGAAATTTTTTTGCAGCATGTTTAAATGACATGTTTTATTGCTAGTTATCAAAATAGAATATATATCAATCCTGTATTTTTTTTTCTTTATGGGGTTATTTCACCATGTTTAACTTGTGAATACTTTACATTTTGTATCACACCTCAGCTCACAAAGCCAGCCTGGAATTTTTAGTTGTTGAAAATAGTTTATGGAAATTCAGTTTTATTGTCAGGATAACTTTTTTTTTTTAACCACATTTTACTTTGTGTTTACTTTTCACATCTCAGTTTTATTGGTTGACAATGGTATCTGTTCTGATTTGAGTTCTACGTCAAACTCAACCATGTGGAGTCGCATCAAATTACACTTTCACTACTTACCAAGTCATACCTACCTAATTTGATTTGGAGGCAAGAAATTACATCATTATAGAGCATGAGTCAGGAAAGAAAATGTAAGCAATGACAAGCTAATCCTGTTTCTGAATCAGTGCCTGAAGTCAGATTAAAGCTGTTCTGGGTATCTTTTAAACCTAACAGCTTTAACCCATTATTACCTGTGCCAGTGTTAACTCAAAATTTATGCACAATTTTTTTTGTTTGAATAAATTTAACATGGGACAAGTTAAAAAAAAATTTTAGTACAGTACATTTTGGAGGTGATCCATGCATGTAGTTACAAAAAAAAATTAAGCTCAAAATGCCAATAATATGTGAATCAGACACACACTAGGGGAAAAGATTTCATCAATGCACTTGCCACCATAATCCATTTGTGGCTAGTGGAGGCACCTTGAACCTGAGTGGTGCCCCTTTAACTAAATGTGACTTGCTCCAGCATAATATGGATCAAGTGGCAAGGTTGTGTTTTGAGTAAGAGCCAAAGTAAGTTGGCATACCTGCACGAAAATGTGATTTTGCCGACAATGCATCCTTCAAAGCGTAATCTTTAACATGACGAGTTTAAATATCCGTAAACACAATCTATCTAAGATAAAATAGTTGTTTAATAAAGGGTTTCATGTCCAGGGTGTTGTTGTAAAACAATAGAAATATCCACCCATGTTGCCGATTTCTCAGAATGTTTCCTTATTTTCTGTATCTGGTACCAGAATACTCTACCTACTTACCAGAAGGATTCGCCGAATCACACAGCGGCAAACCAATGAGAAGCCTCAAAACAGAGATGACTCTATATAAATAGAACTCATCTGTTGCTAGCAAGAAACTAGTACGATGACGCTGGTAATAGCCAGATTTATTTAGTTTATGGATCATAGTTGTTTCAGATGAGGACATTATAGGACATGATTGCTATTTTTTCAAAAGTAACATTTCCTAAATAGTGACATTCAAGGTGATCTAATTCAGTCAGTTATCATGCTATAATCCTGTATTATACCTAATATAATATTTTAAAGCATTTTAAATTCTGTTTGCAAATATATCAATATCTCAGTATGTCAAATTTCCTACTTAATCCGCTTTATCCTGGAGCAGCTCACGAATTATTTTTTATGTAAAAAATTTGTACACTTCTAAGTCTAACATATAGTGCTACAAACTGTTATTCCATCTGTCCTAAATGGAAAAATATACATGTATTTGAAACGTTTATTTTTAGAATTCTCTTTTTATTCGAGTGCTAAAAGAAAATGTATTTATTTTTATTATATAAAAAATATATATTTTGAAACATTGAACAGAAATCTCAGTATTTAAATTTTTCAGTTTTCCCCCCCAGATTTTTCCAGTTTTCCCCTTAAATTTTTGTTCTGTCCAAACAGTCCTTTGTGTGGTCAGTTAAAAAAAAAAAAAAAAATCCTGTTTTTGTTCAAGTAAAATCAACTGCGATGGCACATTGGAGTAGTGGTCAGCACGTTTACCTCACAGCAAGAAGGTCCTGGGTTCAATCCCTGTGCCCGATGAGGATTTTTCATTTTACAATCCAAAGATATTTTCCGTTCCAAAATGTCTCAGGTCTGATTGAAGCGAGAGTGTGAAAATGTGAGTGAGACAAATAATTACTTTTACATCGTTTATATTTTTAATTTATGACTGTTAGTTTTAAGTTTGTCAAGCCTGTCAACTGTACACTGTTACAGGGAAAATTCCAAGAGTACCCTTTATGATGTTGAGAAGATTTTGTTTAAAAATTTGGCTTTTTTTGAATTGTTGAATTCATGTCGGAATTGTTTCCTTGCTCAGGAGCACTCAACACCGGCTCGGACAAATCCACCACCCGAGGCTGACCAGGAAGAACTCGACTTCTTGTTTGACGAGGAGCTGGAGCAACTCGCCGCACCTCGCAAGAACACCTTTACCGATTGGTCAGACGATGACTCAGATGGCGAGCTAGATGACAGCGACGTGAACAAGATCCTTATCGTCACACAGACACCGCCACACCTGCGCAAGCACCCGGGTGGCGATCGCACCGGCAACCACATCTCCCGCGCCAAAATCACTGCTGACCTCGCGAAGGCTATCAACGACGGCCTCTACTACTATGAGCAGGACCTGTGGACAGAGAACGAGAATATTCTGGATACTAGCAATATTAAGGTAAGTAGGGGGGAAGTGATGTAATGAAAATCTGTTTCCGGTTTCGTCCTTCTATAGTTAATTTCAAATAAAATCGATAGTACGGAAGTGAGGTGGCGCAGTGGTGTAATGGTTAGCACTTCTGCCGCACAGCAAGAAGGTGCTGGACTTGGGCATTTCTGTGTGGAGTTTGCATGTTCTCCCCGTGCCTGCATGGGTTTCCTCCGGGTACACCGGTTTCCTCCCACAGCCCAAAGACATGCATATTAGGCTAATTGGCTGTGCCAAATTGACCATAGGTGTGGATGTGGTGTGAATGGTTGAGCGTGTTTTGCCCTGTGATAGTCCAGCGGGCTGTTCTGGGTGTACCCTGCCTTCGCCCAGTGTCGGCTGAGAGTAGACACAGCCTTCTCACGACCCCAGTAATAGGATCAAACTGTTCAGCAAATGAGTGCGAGCGAGATCAGAAGTAACGGTGGACTTTTTGATGAGCTAAATTGTTCGTAAAACAGCGAATTTCAAGTGAGACACTCCAGTGATGTCCTACATTTGCACTGAGTCCTAGCCACACACTGCTAATTATAAGTTACTTCTTGTAGTGTCTCCACATGTCAGTTCACATATCACTTCTGTGCATATCCTTAACAGGGGGCCAGTCTGTCAGGGCTCCCAGAATGCATCTGTTCCTAAAATAAACCCACATTTCTCACCACCGCTGCTTGACAGCAGTGCTTTTGACCTTGTCCTGCAGGGAGCGTTCCTGAGTAAATGACTAATAACTGGCGCGCAGCTGATGTACTGAAACAAACATTTACGGTGGTTGATTGATCTGTTTTCTTTAGCAAAGAGCCAGAGCTGTTACTAACAGATGAAATCCATTTGGGTGATGAATAATCACTTATAACAGATGAGAAGTCATTAATCTTCAGTTTCTTTTCATTAAAGAATCACTTTTTACTTTCATATGAATGAAGTGGATTCAAGATGAACATTTTAACGAAGTCTTTTTTGTTATCTTCAGTTGCGCCTCCGCTTTTTTGAGGACCGTATGTTGGGGTTTTATGCGATGGGAAAGTTTAGTATGAATAAACGGTGCTTGTGATGTGCCGTTTCTATTTACATACACTTTATCTGTGTTTATTTTTCCTTTTGGTATTTTTTTTTATCATGCCTCTGTTTGTCTTGGACACGGAGAGAGTGATGAAACGCAAAGAAAGAAACTAAAATTGTACATAAAGGAGAGCCACCAGGTTGAACATCAAATAGCTTTCACAAGATGTTCCACTGAAAGGCTGAGAACGCTAAAGCTCTGTTGCATCTGATAAATTTACTCACATTTTCATTTAATTTCCTTTCACACAAGGATGTGTTTTCAATTGTCTGGAATCATTTCATGAAAGTGGTGACACTTCCAACATGACCTTGACCTTAGATCCAGGTGAAATCTTGCATTTGTTCCACGGTGGGATTTTTGCACACCTGGCAAAATGTAAATTATAGCATTAAAATCTAGATTAATCAAATACTCTTAGCATGGTTTAGAAGCGGAGTTAGCATGACGGCTCTTCTTTTTCAGGAGGTGGAGAACTTTAAGAAGATCAACATGATCAGCCAGGATGACTTTAACACTTTGACACCTAAATTACCAGTCGACCCCAATCAGGAAGTGCCTCCTCCTCCCCCATACCAAGGTACCTTTCCTCTATTATCTGACTGAGACTTTGGTAGTGCTTATTAAAAAAGGGGGAAACATTTTGAAATTTAGAAATTTTGAATAATTAACTAACGTTACTTAGATGTAATAATAATAATAATAATAATAATAATAATAATTATTGTTTTTTTAAATATATATATAATTAGTATATACTGCATGGGAATTAACTAAATGGTTTTTTTTTATCTCTCTTCAGTTATGTTTTTGTTCACTTACTTTGCCTCTTTACTTTAGATGAAACCAGCCTGAGCCACTCTCTGCCCACTGATGTCCCAGAATCCTCTAGTGCACCCCAGACTCCTCATACCCCTCGCACACCTCGCACACCTGGTCGGCAAGACCCGAACAAAACCCCACGCTTCTATCCCGTTATGAAGGACAGCGGGAACATTGACGGACAGGTATAGACAGTATCACACTTTGCCAGTTTGTTTGCTCCACCAGCAATAGATTCAATAAGGTACAGAATAGTTATATTTGTAAGGGTTAAGTCTGTTGGGATTTCACGCCTGATTCTACAGGCTCATCAGGCACAAGCTTGGTTTCTGTAGCATGAATCAGCTGGGAGTTGAACTCCTTTTTATGGGGCGCTAGTGCATTGTGGCTTAGGTTACCGGTATTTACAATGATCTTGCCTGGGAGTCCTGGCACTTTCGGGGTCTGAAGGGATTCGAACTCATGCCCCCTAGATCACGAGCCCAACACTCTTAACTACAATAATATACTGGCTCCACAGTTAATATTAGTACATAATGTTTTTATGTATAAAGTATATGTGTACAGTATGTAGTTGATTTGTGCGTCTTCTGTCAAATGCTTCTCTGAGTAAAATAAAGACTATAAATTAGGTCAAGTACAATTCTGTTAATTTACAGTTTGCTGTGATATAGCTGTCTTGCCACTTTATAAACGTGACTGTATCTTGAGCTGGCTACACTCATATCTTGTGGTTAAATTTTTCAGACTAAAACCAAAAAAAAAAGAATGTAATTAATTAAAGGAAATTGGTCGCAAGATTCCAAAAACTCTGTTGATCCAATTAATAAATTGAATGTGTTAAGTGTTTTTCGAGCTCTGCGGTGCTTGCACTTGTCCACATTGACAATTCTCTTAAACAATGTGAGTGTTTCCGTTTTATCCCAAACCAAAAGACGTGCCCCAGTGTCTATTACCATATATGGAAGTGAGCCTGACCTTGGGTGATTGGGTGGTGTTCCATGGGTGGGTGTGCCTTTACCATATATGGAAGGGAGCCTGATCTTAGCTTACATGGGTGTGTATGTTTACCATGTATGGATGGGGGCCTTCCTTAATTATTCAGTGAATGGCTTGATTTCTCCTGAAGTGTTTATCGTGTATTGTTTTACGTTCTGTAAATGGTAGAACACCGTGTGTGTGTGTGTGTCTGTGTGATATCCTGCCCTAATCTGTATGCATGCCCTTCACACAGGTCTGTAATGTCACTGTTGGGTGTCTTGTCATTTTTAGACTCCCAGGAAGAGGAAGACACGCCACAGCTCCAACCCTCCACTGGAAAGTCATGTAGGCTGGGTGATGGACTCTCGTGAACACAGACCACGCACTAACTCCATCAGGTTAGACTAGATGGAGGCGCGCACACACAAATATACACACCATCCACATGAACTTACGGTCTATCAAGTACCAAGTGGTCGTTATGTTGGTGCTAAAAAATAATTGCTGTCTATCTCTGGTTCTATTTTACCCTTTTCCTCTGTGAACAGTAGTTCAAATGCTTCTCCATCAGAGGGCGCCCCCTTGCAGTCGGCCAGTTATGGCTGCACCCCTCAATCTCTGCCCAAATTCCTGCACCCGTCCCACGAGCTGCTGCAAGAAAATGGCTTCACCCAGCAGGTCTATCACAAGTACCGCCGACGATGTCTCAATGGTACTTCCCACAAACGCCATTGAAACTTTTTTGTAATGGAAAAATTATTTATATGTTGTATATATATATATATATATGTTTTCTTAATCCTGATATAAAGCATTCACACAATGAATTATGTACCACAGTCAGTGTTAGAGTGAAAACAACAGCGCAGACTGAGTTTATTAAATGTACAACTAGCTTCTCTTCATATCTTCCAGGCTGATTGGTTCTTTGTGTGTTTGATTTGTAGAGAGGAAACGGTTGGGAGTAGGTCAGTCTCAGGAGATGAACACGCTCTTCAGGTTCTGGTCCTTCTTCCTCAGAGACAACTTCAACAGGAAAATGTACGAAGAGTTCAGGCAGTATGCAGTGGAAGATGCCAAAGAAAACTACAGGTTTGTGTAAATCGATTTAGAGATGTGTAGCGGGTTGTAGAAAACATTTTTAGATTCCTCCCCAACTTAATTTACTGTGTAAAGCTGCTTTGCGACAATGTCAATTGT
>JBCNYG010000021.1:43686182-43700925 GCA_039654305.1 Porochilus rendahli | reverse complement strand
GGTTTAAAAAATAATAAATAAAAAAAATTAAAAGGTTTCAGTAGTTTGGAAAAATAGCTGAAATTCATTCACGAATTTTATGCTTTAGAATTTCTTTCATGTTTCTGGACTTTTCTAAACACCCTATTTTATTTAATACTTAATCAGTATTAAATTTTGCCTCACCAAGCTCGATAGATAGTTAGCTAGTTTTGTAGCCACTCCAACAACAACCCCTAGTGTAAAACAAGTTATCTTCCTTTACTTAATACCTTATTTAAGGGAACCGTTATCTCGCTAGCCACTTAATGTATTATATTAGCAAGGCTTTGTTACTAGCTAAAGCTAATTAGCTAGTTTTATAAAACGGTCATTTTAAAAGATTAACAATTAACCCAACAAGAAAGAAAGACAGAAATGATACCACAGAACATTCACGTAAGCAACATAGTTAACTACAGTATCTAAAACTACTTTCTAGTTTATTACTAGCAAGTCTGACATGAATCATCATGAAACCCATATAAATAAAAAAAAAAAATAAGAAAATTCTTTGCGTTTGTTTACTGCTATGACATACTGAAATATAGTTTGGGGCCCATGAGCTATTCTCTGAAGGCTGGAGCGGAGAGAAAGTGCATTCCCCTAAACTCACATTAAAAAAAGAAGAACAAAAAAATGGATGTGGACGAAAAAACAAACAAACAAACAAAAAAACACCTGTGCAGATTCCCTTCTATTCAAATCATTATACGTGTTGGAGTCTACTCATAACCAATATACTGATCCAAACACACACCAAATCTACTTTGTGCAAATTCAACAAAACAAATCATTAAAAAAATAAAATAAAAACACTACAGGCTGCTGAGCTAGAATCAGGTGCATTATTCTAGATGCATGACTTAAGATTATACTGACGGAGTACACTGACACTGTAGGCAGTACTGAAATGGATGCATAGATTTTAGAGAAGCAATGAAGGTGTGGTGGCAACAGATCCACTGAAATCCCCTGAATACAGCAGCGCTGGATCATTTCTCTTAAAGGAGCAGTATGCAATTTTTAAAGTTTGATAAATTTCCTTCTTCTCAACCGACCACCATCTCACTGTGCAAAATTCCCTTCAGGGGAAAGAAGCCTGGTACTTGGACATGGACTGGAAGCGGAAATAATTTCTCTCACAGAAAAAAAAAAAAACCCCACCCTGGATGGGACCCCAGTACATCTCCAGGCACCATGCTCACAAAATCACCCCAAGCATTAGTTATACAGCCGTCAACGGATCTACTGGCATGGTTTAGGGAGTGAGAAGAAACCGGAGAACCCGGAAGAAACCCACATGAACACAAGAACATACGAAACCCCATACGGACAGTAACACAAGCACCGAGTTAAACCGGTACTTCCTGCAGTGCCATTGTATCATGAATGGCAATGTTGGAAATTATTTTAGTATATACTACACAGGAACATAAGAAAACTAAAACAAGATATCAACGAAGAGACTAAGAGCCAGTCATTCCCAGCGACACTGCATGGAATCGCGGCTTTGTTCTATTCAAACTCGCTGGAATATGACAAATAAAGAATTCTTATCATTTTAATCAAATACTTGAAAATGCAATAAGACACGATTCTGACCATCACATACTTAATGGGAAGAGCGGATTAGCCTAGCACAGAGTCTACCGTGTGCAACAGATCTATAAAATCATGTTTGGGTGGAAAAAACCTGTCTAATTCTAAAAAACAATTAAAAAAAACTTCCTTACCATCAAATACTTTCATTCCAAATTTAGTTGCTTTTCATGAAATAAGTCTGGAATGACCGGAAGAGCCAGCTACCTGGCACTAGATATTAGCTTAGCATGCATAGCTTCGCAATGTTTTTGTAGTGACGTTGCTGCTAATGGAATATGGGAAGATACCCTAGTAGTAGAGTAGCCAATCAGAACAGGTGATTGCTCATATCCAGAGAGTACACACAGAATAATGTCTATTACGATACTTTGCCACAATCAGTAATTTCTTTCTTTATTATCCCCAGATTAAAAAAAAAAATAATAATAATAATAAGATCAAGAAGTTCCCATGTAGTATATACCAAGCCTAATTATTGAATGCTTTCCTTAGCATTGAATGAAATTCAAGTTAATGATACTAAAACAATCACGCAAAAAGTCAGTTATTATGAATTAAGGATCTTTGGCTCCGATTGTCAAGCCTGTAAAGTACGTAAAGCGTCTGTGTAGTATGTTACAGTTGAAAGGCATACAAACACCGAACCCCAGCACAGCTTTACTTAGAACTCAGAGCAGAACGGAATGAAGACGTGTGTCTTTCAGGATCTGCATTTTAGCTTTAACTTACCCTGAAACCGGCAGCTGAAGTCTTGACAGTTTGAAGCTCCAGAGTTCTGCAAATTTCATTAAAAGCTTCAATTTGCAGCAAAGTCTCAATCTCAATCCATTTCCCCTCATTCAGTAGTCTGCAGGACTAAACGCCTGAAGTGAGCAATAAGGTGACATGCGGTTTTTATTCGTAAATAAAACGTAATTCCCGTTTCTGGCATCGGAGGTATAATTAGTCTTTTTTAAGCCCATCCTGATTCCCCACCGGTAGAGTCGCAGGCGCCATGCCGTCGTTATTCACCAGGGTGCCGTAGGAGAAGGAGCCGTTATAATCCGGCTGGACTGGCCAGCCTTTATCATGGATAGTTGGAATACCTGGGTTAAAAACAAGAAAATGGATATTAATATTTAATAATATATTTTAAAATAAAGCAGAAGTATCAGTGTGTCATTATTATTATTGAAATAATAACAATCAGAAGAATAAGAATAATCTTCATCAGGCATTTCCAGACTTATTTACAAAGGGCCGGTGTGGGTGCAGGTTTTCACGTCAACCAATCAGGAGCCACACCTTCCACCTGTGTGAACCACTGATCTCAGAAAATGCTTGGATCGTGTAGCCTATAGTTTCCATGTGGCAAAACCTAAAGCCAGACTGGTACCAGCTTGGAGAGACTGCAGCTATGCAGAGCTTTTTAATTTTTCATTTTTTTAAAAAAGTAAAATTATTTATGAACTTAGGTGAAACTAATGTATGTGTGATTAATGACCATCAGCAGTAAAAACGTCAGGGTTTTGAGCTGTCGGCTTTCAACGGCTCCATTTTGAGATCTTAAAGCAAGGTGGTCTCACCAAGATGGCTGCCATTTGGCTTCAAAATTAAAACACTAATGTGCAATCAAGTCTTTTTTTTTAATCAGTGATTGAAACAGGTGGAGGGAGTGGCTACTGCTTGGCTGAAGTGAAAACCTGCACCCACAACGTTCCTTTGCGGATAAGACTGGACACCCCCGACCTACAACAAGACCAACTCGCACTGACTCAAGAATCACGAACTCGTAAAAACATTCCATAGATATCAATAAGGAATCAGAATTTTCCAACAGCACTTCTGTCCTGAACACAAGAGGGGAAGGAGCTCTCTAAACTTAACTGAAGGACTCGGCAGCACCGAGTTCGTGTTTTCTACGACAGACACTCGAACACAAGGCCTAACATCATCGGTTGCTGAACCAGGACAACGACTACATCTAACTCTGAACAGTGGGTCAAAGAGGAGTCGGCCACAAATACTAGAATACTACACTATGGGTTGCTATAGAAACAAACAGACAAAATAATAACTAAAAACGTTGCTGTGGGTATTGTAATCACAGGCGTTTGTGAGACCGTCTGTACGGATTTTCACCAAATATTCACCAGACATTCACAAAACCCCACCCGAGTCCCGAAGATTAGATATTGGAATGTCTAGGGCAAAGGTGAAGGTCAGAGTAAGGTCACAAAGTCTTGGACTAAGAGCACTTATGACTTCAAAATGAGTGCCGATAGACAGGTCCCTACTATGGATCACTAACAGGAAACCATATATGGACTTTCAAATGAGACCTTTGACCTTGAGTGATCTTGAAAGATGAAAATCAAGGTGACAGGATTTTAAAGGGTTATAACTCTGAACCGAGTGCTGACAGGCAAAGTACTATTACTATGGAACACTTACACAGTAAAACCAAATATAGACTTTAATTTGAGACAGTGACCTTTGATCTTCGACGACCTTGAAAAGTCAAACCCTCACCAAGTCACAAATGCTTCAAATTAAGAGTATTTTTTTTTTTTATTTGGTCACATTCACAGAGGTGAGAACGCAGCACTGTACCCAGAGTACATCCAGTAACCACAGCGGACCCAACTGCTGCACTATCCATGCTGCGTGATGAAGGAACCCAACAGTCCACGAGTGCTGCTCTATTGTAAATGTGAATTAAGCTGACTTAACATGACACGCATTACTTCAGGTTTTTTTTCCTGGATGATCGTATCTGTCTTGCACCAACCTTTAACCATGTCCATGGTCACATACGGCTCAAATGCTTTGGCTTTCTTCTTGTTTTTGGTGATGAGGAAGACGCCGAGGAAGCACATGGCACATCTGGAGACAGAGTCGAACACCATGTGCTCAGCACGTTTGTAAAATGTTTTAAAGTCGGCGCTTAAGTGTGTAGAAAAATACTTAAACAAGTCTTATAACTTCGCTGACCTACACACTAAAAACACATTCATACAAACCTGCATCCAAGATCGTGGTTTGAGAAACATGGCTGGCCAATGAGAGAAGAGTATTAAACTCCTTTGAACTCTTACTTCATTTTCCACCTGCCACTAATAACGCTCTTCCAATAGCTAACTTGTGTATATAAAATCAATTCCGTATTTAACCATTACTTATTAAACTTTTATTTAGTAATTTAATTTACTACGGTTCATTAATATTTATTTACTTCACGCTACAATAAGCACCATAATCATCCCTTTTATAAAAACACTATGATCTGGATTCATGCAGAGCTTCTGGTATAAATAGGAGTTCCTATTTCTCATCACTGTCATAATTCATACAGACAATATTCTTTACTGGAGGGGATTTTCAATGGATCTGGACACTTTTGATGAATTAATGATGAGCTGGGACAATATTTCATTCAATCTAAAAAGCTAAAGCAATAAGCCGAGGAGTAAATGAAAGAATATATTGCAGACATTTTTACTGAAAGTATAAAAATAAAAACACTATAAAGGAATTAGAAGTGAATTCAGAAAGAAAGTTATTCGAATAAAACACATCAATCACGCTCACCCTAATAAAAACATACAGATGTGCAGAACATCTTCTTGGTTGAATTCCAGGTAGAATATGGCTCCTGGATCAAAAAGATAAACAGGAAACATAAAAATGAACACTCAGTATGCACTGATATTGCTTTAGTATGTAATATTGATGCTCTCCTACAATAGAATCTCGTTAATATGAAATATGCATTTTAAATGTGTTCCCGCTTGATATGCACCTATATTCATATGCAATTTGGACCCCAAATTTGTAACATGGGGATGACCAAAAAGTGTTTTCTTTAGTAATTTTTTGACTGAAATTGACCATATTAGAGCAATTGCTTTGATCCATGGCAGCATTCACACTCGCAGGTTAGCTTTAACACCTGCATGCACACCTGCATGCACACCTGCATGCACACCTGCATGCACACCTGCATGCACACCTGCATGCACACCTGCATGCACACAGAACTCCACACCTCCCTTGATCTCAGCTATGTGTATTTTAATAAATTTGACCAGTTTTAAGCCTTTTTCTTCTCACATGAGCATCTTCTTCAAACGTTTTAGGCTCACGTGATGATATTTACGCTTTCGAGAATAAGAATTTTCATATCCAAATGAGGTGCATTGGACCCCAGCATGCACCTATTAACGAGACTTTACAGTACTAAGCACAAAACTCGACGTACTACGCCACCTTGTTACCTGTCCTTTAAAGCAAGATGTTTGTAGCATTAGCAATAACTTTACACTAGCATAAATTTAGGTCACGTTAACATTAGCATAACTTTTTTTGCAACATGTAAAGGAACAGAATAGAACTTTTTTCCCGCTAGGAGCATTCTTCGTCTTCAATTATTTAGATTCTCCAGCTGAATTATGGGATACCGTGCTGTACCGTGGTGTGTAGCTTTGTACCTTTTGACTACTATATCATGCATACTGAGTAAACACACTTCCTCAGTACAGCATTTTGTGTGCTAATAGAACGGATGTATGAGTGTTTAAAGCCGGTTGGTGTGTGAGTGTGTGAGTGTGTGAGTGTGTGTGAGTGTGTGTTACCTGCACCAACAGCAAACACAGTAGAGAAGATGTAGTTAACACAAGCGATGAGGGATGAATCATACAAATGGGATGCCTGAGATAGAAATCTGTAAAAAAATAAATAAATAAAAATGTAAACATACAGAACAAAAGAACAAAAAAGCATGCTGTTAAAATGCTAACTTTGCAAACTTCATTGTACATGTTTACTGCTCATTTATCTTCATTGTTTTGTTTATTTATCCATCTTATAAATCTGGCTTTTTATTGTTGATGCTGTTCCTTGTTTAAACAGGACATTCAATCTAAACAAGTACACACTGCCCCCTGTTGGAGCTGTTATAACACTACACTTCCAAATACAAGCGTCCTGTCTTACAATGTTAAAGCATCCTTAAAAAAATAATATTTAATTTAATTTATATTTAAATAACATTTTAGTGAGTGTGACTGCTATCCCACTTCACGAGTGACCTTTTACACACTTTATAAAGTCATGTTAAATCAAAGAAAACACTAGTTTGTGTAGAAAACGATTTACACAGAGATCTGGATGGCAGACGTGTCACAGAAACAGAGGGGGGAAAGGGGAGACTGAGAGCGAGAGAGACTTACGATGCCTGAAAGATGATGGTGGCCACCATGCAGACGAACATGACGTAGAAAATGGGATAAGTGAGCTGGAGGGAGCCCTGAATGCTGAGAACTACCATCCCTGCAACTGCCTTCACTGTGATCACGGTCACAGAGCCTGAAGGCCAAAAAACACAATGAAATACATGATAAAGGATCCACTTCAAATATTTATAACAATACTCATGAGGCTGACAAAAATGTCTTGGCATTGACTGACTCAAACAGTCGTTCAATGTCAGTCCTTGCTTCGTGTAAAGTAAAAACTGTCTGTTCCAGCCCTCGTAGTGACACAAATTAAATTTTTTTATTGTGTTGTTTATGTTGATTATTCTGAATTGTTAGTGTTTTATTTTGTTTTGTACAGTGTCCTTGGGTGCCTTGAAAGTATTATTATTATTATTATTATTAATATTATTATTGTTTTGTCCTATTGGCTGGGCTGCGTGCGGCAGACACCAGTCTAAAACAACACATTATTGGCCAATGCTGATCTGTGTGTCACGAGAAAAATGGCGGCGAATGGCTGCACAGACAACCTCAGAAATAGAGGTAAACATGACATAGCATCAGCACAGGCCGTACTTTGAAAACGTTTCTTTTCGGACGTAATTCAGTATTGTGCGAAGACCACTTAAAGCCGACCTGCTATCGGCGTGACCTCCAGGCAGAACTACTTGGCACAAAGCCCAAGCTTTTATTTCTAAAACCGGACGCTGTATCTGAGGAATTCATTTATTCATTCATTTTCTGAACCGCTTGATCCTAATTAGGGTCGCGGGGAGGCTGGCGCCTTTTTATTTTGCTTTTTATTCGCTAAATAATCATTCTGACTGATAGGTGATACATTTTCGTGAAAATAATAACACCCCTCACCCAGCAGTGCAACCAGCAGGATGATGAGCACCAGGTAGTTCGCGTTGTGCTGCTTGTAAAAGTACAGCACCAGACAGAACATGATGATCTCCAGAAGCTGAGCGGAAAAGAAAAACAATACGGTCATGTTAACCAAAGAGATCGAAGACGTGCATCTGACTCTAGACAGCAGACGTTCTGTAAGACGTTGAGTTTTATTCTCACCAGGTACAGGAGGAAAGGCCATCCAATCAGGTGCTTTACGATGTTTTCAGCGCTCAGCTGCTCGTGAGAGTTTGGCCCGAATGTGACAAAGAGATACGTGCCTCCTATAGTCATAGCACATCCCAGGAATGATAGAATGTAGCTCTCTGGAAACAAAAAGACGTGCAGTGGATCATGGGTAAACGCTTCATTTTTTTTTTTTACCTTACTTAAATGTCATAAAGCACGAAGAAAAGCCATGAAAATGTCTGAATATGATTTCAGATTATCTCAAATCAACTCTTTCCATGCTTTTAAAGCAGTTAAAGGTGCAGTGTTTACAGTATAAAAGTGTTAAATTTGCTTTAAATAATCACTGGATGATTTCAATTCATTTGAAAACAACCCCCCCCCTAAAAAAATACAGAAAAAAAACCCTTGCAGTGGCTGTAAATGTATTATGTGATGTCTCTCGCTATCTTCTGTTTCAGAATCCAGTTAACATTTTTATGGCCCTGAAATGAGCTCAGCCCTGAACTGATGTGGAGCTGCTCAGTTCTGCATTTGTTTTTTTGAAGGCACTTTACTAGGGGTGTAATGATACACTTTCAATAGCAATACACTTTATTAATGATCAACTTTACTAGGGGTGTAACAATACACACTCGATATGGATGCATGTTTGATAATTAGACACTCTGATAACGATATACGATTTCTAGTGGTTTAACGATAAATGCGACACATCACAGCAAAGTGTGTATTAAGCTGGAAATTATTAAATTGGTAAAAAAAAATTTTTTTTGCAGCCGAGGTCCTAAGCTTTGAAATTATTCCAAATTTTCTAACATAGACATACGCATACACTTTCAATATCAATACACTTCTTACCTGCTCCACCGTACTGGTGGTGTAACGATACACTTACACTTTCTGATACACTTTACTCTTGGTGACCTGATACAGACATCGATACTCTTCAGAAACAAATCACTTTACTGGGCGTGTAATAATGCACGTTTGACATGGATATTAGCTTGATAACGAGTCACTTTGATAACGATATGCACGTTATCTAGTGATTTAACGATATATATGCGGCCCATAATAGCAGGTTGAAAATTATTCATTTTGAGTTATTGGTACCTTTTTTGTAGCTGATATCCCAAATTTTAAAAGATAACAAATTATCTTACATATGTTGCTAGTTTTGAAATAACCAACCAAAACCTGGCAGGAATTTTGAGCCCTTTAAACACGCAACTCTGTTGAACTTTAAACTCGATTTTCTCCAAAGTATTTTTATATTTCTGACTTAACACCCACTTTTACACTCAAAGTATTTCCTGTGTTGAGAACATCATCCAAATAACAGTAGTGCACTGCATGTTGGTTTATTTCAGATTGAAACGATGTTCTCTTACCGTTCTACCACTAACAATAACGTAACACTTACTCAGAAACTCCTTTGGCTTCCATTTTTCTCTCAGATACAGAAACCCCAAAATACAGCTGGCTGTGAAGGGAATTTACACAAAAAAAACCTTACAAAGCATTCTGCAATATCTTGGATAGTATATATTAATAAATAAGTGAAGCATTTACACATTAATGATCTCATGGTTTATTACACAAAAATGTGTTCGTGTTTGAAGTTAATTTAAGACAGACTGTATTATTAATTAAAAGAATACTTGCATATAAGCGACACAGCACTGAGGGGGGCTATGAGAGAAAGCGGAGCGAAGGCATAAGACGCAAATAGGGACATCTCTCCAATCAGCAACAGCAAGAGACCACACCACCACGTCTTTGTCCAATAGTACTGCCTTGGATCCCTGGAGTCCGCTAACACCATATGGCTTTGTTTCTGTGGGAGAGAGAAAGCGTGAGAGAGAAAGAGAGAGAGACCAAGTCTATTAGGGGGAAATTAACCACTTACAACCTTATGTGCAACCACAGCATATTGTGATGATGACTAAAGCCACTACTATAAATTGTCATGTCACACATTCCATTTTGTAAATAAATTTAAATGTTTATATCTATATTTAAGGCACAGGTTTCTGTTCCAGATCTGGGTACATGAAAAGCTGAACGAAGCGTATGGAAGTCACGCTTAAGTAAATTGGAAATTTGTGATGGATTGCTCAAAAATGCCAGCCCTGAGCCACAATACTAACACTGTGCTAAAGTCCAGTGGAGATTTATAATAAGGTCTTTCTGCCTTTCTGCCCTGACAGAGACACTGACAGGATGCAAAAAGAGCCACAGTGTGTTATTTTGCCTTAGGTAGCAAAAGTGATGTCACATGAAAATAAACAATAGACAGGAACAGTTGTGCTAACAATCATGCATAAAAATGTCATCATAGTTCCCCACTCATGGATGAGAGCGGCCTGGAATAGAAAAGCTATTTTTAACAGCTCAGGTCAGTCTGTTCTCTCTCTCAGTCTCTCTCCCTCTCTCACACACACACACACATGCACACACCTGTATGTTGACAGAAATGCTGATGATCAAATTCCCGATGATGGCCAGCAGTGTACCGATGAGGTTGTCCTGTGTGTGGTGGGGGGCAAAGGAAAAGAAAAAATATGAATACAAAACAGGCAGCACAGTGGCATAGTAGCTAACACGTCCGCCTCACAGCAAGAGGGTCCTGGATTCGATCTCTGTTCTTAGGAGTTTGTGTGTGGAGTTCGTAAGCTCTCCCTGTGATTGTGTGGCTTTCCTTTGGGTACTCCAGTTTCCTCCCACAGCTTAAAAACATGCGCATTAGGTGAACTGGCTGTTCCAAATTGCCCATAGGCATGAGTGTGAGTAAGTGTTGGTGAGCTGTTAAGGGTGTGGCCCGCCTTCGCCCAATGTGGACGAAGACCGTCATCAGCCTCCCTGTGACCCAAAAAAGAAAAGAGGGATACCTCTCTGTGTACACAGAATACAAAAAAGCTGGCCCAGCCTAACAAATTAACATTCTTATTACATCCAACGTGCTATTTTTGTAATAGACTTGCATTAAATAAAACAAAACAACAACACCTGGCTTAGTCAGAGATGTAAACATGAAATTACAACTGAACACACCGATTCTACAACAGCAAGTAATGACTAAGCCCCACCTCCAACAGCTACACAACAGTGTGAACTTAAACAATGTCGTAACTAATTTATAAACCCGTGTATGAGGATAAAATAGAGACATAAACAAATACTCACGGTGTAAGAGGGCGCCGAGTACACACTTCCGGTTTGAATCGGACTAGCAACCGCCATTATTGCTATTGTTGTTGTTGTTGTTAATATTGTTGTTGTCGTTCCCTGTACAGTCACACGGTCATCCCTTCTCCTCTTTGTGTTCTCGTTTTTTCTTGAATCAGACCAAAAGTTTAATTATCAACTCATTAGCTCAATCCGGTTCACTGTCACAACCTCGCCATCTTGCATGAACTCTTCGCTTCCGGTTACACCTGGAGCCAGAGTGGGCGGGTTTCCGGTTTAGCTTATTATCTCTTCCGTGTTGGAGGAATGTAGTCCAGTATGTCAATTAACCCAATTCGCTGAAATTAAAGCAATATACAATGCTAAGCTAACAAATTGAATTTTATTTATATTTTTCAGAGTCGATACCACTTTGAAACCATAATATGTCACTTCTAGACTGTAAATAGTAAATAGTAAAGTGCATTTGTGGAGAATTTCATTTTTAATTTTCCAACACATACAGTAGGAGGCGGCAAAAGACCTCAACTGAGATCAACTAAGGCCCAAGAGCCACTGTTTAGGTTAGCACGTCCTCCTCACCACAAGGAGGTCCTGGCTTCAATTCTCACTGTCAGCTCATTTTTTTCAGTGTGGAGTGTGAATGCTCTTCTTGTGGTTATGTGGGTTTCCACTGGGTACTCCGGTTTCCTCCCACAGTCCAAAGGCATGCCCATGAGGCAGAATGACAAATTGCAAATTGGCCCCCTAGGTGTGAGTGTGAATGGTTTTGTGTGTGTTGCCCTGCGATGGTTTGGCAGTCTGTTTAGTGTGTACCCACATCTTCGCCCAATGTGGTCTGAGTCAGGCACCAGCCTCCCCGTGACCCGAGTAGGATTAAGCAGTCTGGCAAATGAGATGAGACGAGCCTCTGTTTAGTCACTTTACCAACTCGGTTCATCTGAGTAAACAGATTCAATTTGTTTGATTCGACAAATTAGCACGGCATCTAAAAACATAATGTAAACCACTGGGCCTAACCCTTGTACTGGTACCACTTCCCTGTGTTATAATTCAAAAATTGCCAGTCATACAATCCATGAGACGTACACACCCTGGTTGCAACCTCACTATCTCACCCCCGCACCAATGTTAGACAAGGAGGTCTGGGGTGCATTTCTGTGCATTTAGATTGTCAATACAGCCTTTAAACAAAATTTTCACCTTAATGAAATCCAGCAAAAGCTACACAGTAAATTTTGTTCAAATCAGATATGTTTTAAGAACTATGATTTATATATATATTTAAATTTCATCCATTGAAAGAAATAGATTTTTAAACACGCACACACACACAAACACACCCAAAGATAGATTGATAGATCGATAGATAAATCAATAGATAGATGTGGGGATTCTTCATAAATTTCAGATTCAGAATCATATCAGAATACTGTAATGATCCCAGAGGAAACACAGTTGCTCCATATATATATGTATACGTAAGTCTAAGAAGTTACTAATGTATGTATAAACAGATACAGAAAGAATCGTGTCAGTGAGTGATATGTACAGTATTTTTAATATGATAAATAGTAGAATATAAATGCAGTGCAAAATGTAAATGTATCACAGTGGATGTTGTTGCTATATAGAGGAGTTGTACAGTTTTAACGTTCACAGGTAGGAATGATTTCCTGTGTCTTCCAGTGATACATTTAGGTGGTATCAGTTTCTTACTGAACGTGCTCCTGTGACTGATCAGCAGGTTGTGAAGCGGGTGGGGGGTATTGTTCAGTAATGTCTTTATTTTGGACAACACGCTCCTCTCTGACACCACCGTCAGAGAGTCCAGCTCCATCCCCACAATCGTACTGGCCCTTTCGATCAGTTTGTTAAGTCTGTTGGCATCTGCAACCGTCAGCCTGCTGCCCCACCATGCAACAGCATAGAGGATGTGTTCTTAATCCAGACCAATTTATTGTCAATATGAAGTCCAAGGTATTTGAAATCCTCCACAATTTCCACATTGATGCCCTGGAGGGAAACAGGAGCCGCTGGTGTTTTGGATCTCTTAGAATCCACCATCAGTTCCTTTTAGGAGATCCAAAACACCAGCGGCCCCTGTTTCCATCCAGGACGTCAGTAGATTTTAATAGGAATTTAATAGGAGCATCCTTGGGTGAACACCTACCCATCATAAAACTTTCAGATCGATCTGTCAAAAACTGAACAGCAAGTTGCTGAGAGACAAACACACAAATGAACTGATGTTGATGAAAAAATAACCTCCATGGTGGAATTAAACTCCTACAGGCTATGAGATTGGGGATGTTAGTGAAAGGAAACATAGGTGGCCTAATTGTAATGAATCAAAACAATAAATCGACTGTGTACATTAATGATTAAAAACATACCTCTACTTCTTTTTAATTATTCTAACACTACAGATGCACTTGCACACAATTAATAAGTAGCTTAATGAATTGTTTGCTGTCTCTGCCCAAAAAAAAAAAACCACTCACTGCCTTTGAGTTTTACGTAACTGAACCTGACACGCCTCTTTCACTCAATGAAATGCATTCCACTGCATTGAATCTCCATCACTACTCATCACTGGAACTCTCCGTGCGTCAGAGTAACGCAAGCTCACACACAGGCCAAAGGCCGAGGGGTGTGTGTGTGTGTGTGTGTTTCTTAAATAGATACTAACAAAATACAGAGTGTTTTCATTCACTTGCAAAGACAAAGGCTTTATACAAACAGGTGACTCACAGTTTTTTTACTGCTATGTACTGGAGAATTCACCTTATCACTCGTACAGTTTGTTGATCACAGTTTTTCAAGTTAGCAGCCAATCGCTGATTTAATCTTATAAAATTACACTAAATGAACTTTGTAGCCACCTGTTATGCAGTCATCTGTGAAAAATGTGGACACTTATGTTAGAAATGACACACAACAGTGCAGAGTGTTATAAGAGACCTGACCAGCAACAATGAAGTGTGATGTAGCTCAATATGAAGTCAAGACGTTTTAAAGTCATTTCAACCCTATAGACTTTGTAGAGAACACAGTGCTGTTTTTTAAAGTTAGTGTATTACTATGAGTGCATTATGGGGCCGAAGTGGTCAGCACATTCGCCTCACAGAAAGAAGGTCCTGATTTCGAGTCCCAGGCTCGTCATGGGTGTTTTTGGGTGGAGTTTTCATGTTCGCCATGTGTTTGCATGGGTTTCCTTCAGGATCTCCGGTTTCCTCCCGCACTCCAAAACCATATACATTAGTCTAATTGGCTGTTCCAAATTGCTACTTGGTGTGAATGTGAGCGGAAATCATTGTGCGTTTGTTGGCCTTGCAATGGACCGATGAGCTGCAGGGTGTTCAGGGTATTTTCATTCTTTATGTAATATTGACAATTAGGATCTTGTATCTTATCTTAAAAACAATAATACACCAAAGGCTAAATAGTATGAATTCATTCATTTATTCATTTTCCAAACCGCTTATTCCTAATTAGGGTCGCGGGGAGGCTGGCGCCCATCTCAGCTCACTCTGTAGTGGTTAGCACGTCCGCCTCACAGCAAGAAGGTCCTGGGTTCGATTCCCAGCTCGGGCGTTTCTGTGTGGAGT
>JBCNYG010000021.1:43454793-43473246 GCA_039654305.1 Porochilus rendahli | reverse complement strand
TTGTCTCAGAAAACCCCCCTTGGGAAAAGAAAGTTTGTTGGGGAAAAAAAGGCAAGTAGGCGGGCGTTTTGTTTGGTGGGGGGGGGGAAAAGAAAAAAAAAAAAAAAAAAAAAAAAAAAAAAAGAACCTCGTGCTATGACATTTACGGACATTTCAAACAGACCAGCAAACTGCGATGCTGCAAGTGTGTGACAAATTCTAGAACGAAAATTTGCCATTCGTGTCAGTCACTTTTCTATCGCACTTCTATTGTGATCACCCCCTAAAATGTCCACTGAAAGAGCCCACCCCAGCCGACACTGAGCGAAGGCGGTGAGCCAATTAGCCTAATGCAGAAAGTATGGTTCATCTGATGTCTTATCATTTTCTCTTGCACACTTATTATTGGTTAGGATAAAATGTCATATTGCTAATTTCTGAATCGCCTTCTCCTTTATTAGGGTTGCGGGCAGGCTGGAGCCCTTCCCGGCCAACTCTGGGCGAACACCCTGAACATCCCGCCGGACCAGCACAGTGCAACACACACAGCTATTCACGCTTACATTCACACCTAGGGGAGTGAATGCCCAATTAGCCTCACGTGCATGTCTTTTGAATTGAGGAAGGAAACTGGAGTACCTGGAGGAAACCCATGCAAGCATGGACAAAACAGGCAAACTCCACTCAGAAATGACCTCACGGGCACGGAAAGAAATCCTCTGCAGCTGAAATACTCTTCACTGTTCCTAATATTTAGCTAGTTCACTAAGCTACTGTACAGTTTGTTTAAATTTGATGGGGGTGTGGTGTATCTTGAACGCTGTTAACTGCTGGGTAAATCAGTCAAGCATTCAGCATGATGTTCACCTAACTTCCTGATTCGAGGCAGCTGTAGCCTAATGGTTAGAGAAGCAGCTTTGGAACAGAAAGGTCAGGGGAGTGAGCTGCACCTTCCCTTACTCCAGCTTCATCACTGAAGTGCCCTTGAGCAAGGCATTTAACTCCCTACTGCTCTACGGGTGACCCAATGTGTGGAAGCCCAATGCCGATGATTTGTCCACCATTAGCTCAGATTATTAGTTTAGAATGTTACACTTGGAAAAATTCATTTCTGGGAAAGCATCATCTCTACTCCTTTTGTAAGTATCTTCAACCAGTCAATCTCGATCTGTAGCATTTTTCTTTAAGACAGATGTTCATTACTAAATACTCTACGTCATGAGAGTATAATATGAAAGACTTACGGTATACACCACCCACGCCAGTACAAGTAAAGCCATCTAATATCACTTAGTGTATACTACATGAAAATGGTGCAATCCGATTGGACTGATATCTGGGTAATATAAAACATTATCCTGAGTGGATGACGCTTGAATCAGAACCACTGACACACAGTTTATCACAGTCACATGGAGCAGGCGTGTTATTATCATCATGCTTTAAAAATGAAAAAATAAACCATAAAAATCATTTTAGTTGTTTTTTTTTTGTGTTTCCATGTAGAATACAGTGAAACCTGGAATTATTGTAAAAACACACCATTACTGTGTAGAGTGTAATTATGTTTCCATGTAATATATATACTAAAACACTGAATGGGTTTAAACAGACGCCTTTAGCTACACGGTGCTTAGTTCTGCTTGAACTTATGCACTTAAACTGCCTCTGAAATGGTTGATATAAACTACAAAAATCTCATTTTAGTTTGCTTTTTTGTGTTCTAGTGTAGTATATACTACAGTTTTTTCACATCAGGCTTGGTGGATATCGCTGAATTAAATTGTCCCCTCGATGTTCCGTATCTGGATCTATTTAGCGACATCCACCTCACCTTTCTCCGTGGCAGCATGGTGGTGCAGATCCTGGGCTCGAGTTCTGGGCTCCCGCATTTCTGTGTGGAGTTTACCCCGTTCTTGCATGTGTTTCCCCCGAGTACTCCGGTTTCCAAACGCTCCAAAGACATGCACATTAGGCTAAATGGCTGTTACAAATTGTCCCAGGTGCGAATGGTTGTGTGTATGTGTGTATGTGTGTGTGTGTTGGCCCTGAAATGGTCTGGCAAGCTGTTCAGGGTGTACCCCGCCTTCGACCAGTGTCTGCTGAGATGGGCTCAGCTTTCCCGCGACCCTAATAGGGTTAAGTTTGGCAAAAAAGTGAGACTGAATGATGGAAGGTTACAGTACATTTATGACATTTTAAATACAGTGTAAGTATTTACAGGGAAACCTCTCTCAGAGGTTCAGTTTATCTCCAATACACAGCATCGCTGTTAAAATAAATTGTACATGAAATCCTGTGAAATAATCACTGGTTTAAAACGTTTCATCACATGCCCCCGCCCCAATTCACTCTTCAGTGGAACAATACACAAAATCTCTGCGCTAGCATTCCTCCAGCTAACAGGGAAATCAGTGTTTTCATACAGTATTGACCTCCTGATGAATGAATTCAGATAAAAAAAAAAAGATTTTCATGGATTACAAAAAATAAAACTAACTCCTTTTCTCGTGAGCCAAACCATGAGACCATTGTTTCCTTTCTGCTGGATGATTACAAGCTTTAAAGGAAGGTATTTCCAACCTTTCAAATGCAACTGAGCATATCTGATATCCTAAACGAGAGGATTACTGATGAATATATCCTGTATAAATAAGTGAGGGAAGTCGTGAGCATTTTCTCCTGTTTTTGTAAAGTGGTCTCATCTTTCCAAACCACCAATAATGCGGACAGGATGTGGTTGGATTACAGTCTGCTGTATTAAAGTTTTTGTCTCCCTTTGGTGTGCCATTAGTTAATTTTTTTTATGAAAAAAGGAGTAAATAACAATTATTCAACCAAAGTGAGGTGGATAGCTTGGAATAGTCCCTGAGATGGAACACTGAACATCCTCAAGCCTGAGGCCAGTACGCGAGTGTTTACATATTTAAAGGCTGTCAGTGGTCACACATGCGCCAGCTTCTGAAACTCTTTCAAAGTTCACTCAATCGTTTGTGACTCATCATAGAGTCGTTGGGATGCTGGATCCGATCTCAGCTGACTCTGGTACTCCCTGAACGGCTCACCGGACCATTGCATGGCAACATACACAATTATTCACACTCACACCTAGGAGCAAGGAACTGTCAGAGGAAGCTGGAATACCCAGAGTAAACCCACGCAAGCACAGGAATTCCACACACAAATGCCCTTACAATGTCCGGGACTCGAACCCAGGACCTAACCACTACGCCACTGTTCCGCCAAGTATAAGTATATACTACACAGAAACACCAGAAATGCAAACTAAAACAAGATTTATTAAACCATGACAGTCGTTACTCATGCTTCATTACGGTGTCATTTTAACTCATTCACTGTTTTGATTTAATCATTATCCCGAGCTTGTGGAGTCAATAATTAACAATTGTTCCACTGACTAGCTCCTGAGATCCTGTATAATATATACTCAAACAGTTATGTGCCTTATTCTAGGTGGATGTCTCTAAATAATCCCTGAGATGGACCGTGGAGGAAATTATTCAATTCAGCGCCGTCCACATATAAGCCTGAGGCATATAATTGTTTTAGTATGTACTACACAGGAACATAAGTAAAAGAGTACACTAAAACGAGAGCAAACTAAAAGGTGAGGAGTTGAGCAGTGTGTGGCTAACGATGTCAGTTTATCATACGCATTCTGAATTTAGTGCATCCTTAACAGAACCCGAAGTACACCATACACTCTAAAGGTGTAATAAACGATGTAAACGATGTAAAAACACAAGATGTTGAGATTATTTTTAATAAGTGCTATAATATAACTTTTAAAAGAGCATTAAATATAAATGAATAAACCGAACACTGCAAATTATTTGGTTCTTACTAAGAAAAAAAAAGACCCTTAGATTTATAAGTGTTAGACAATTTATCTTAGTGTAAGAGTTAATTTCTTATTTTAAGTGTTCAGCTTTACACTATAATCTTAAATCAAGCATGGCCTTATCTAATTCAAGAAATCTCATCAAGTAAAAATATCTCGCTTCATGGACAGATAATTTCACTTGTTTTTAATACCATTTTCTTCAGATTCAGTGTTTTTATCTTGTTTTCAGACACACCTTTCTCGCACTGAACATGCGGTGGTCGTAGCCTACTGGTTAGAGAAGCGGGTTTGGGATTGAAATGTTGCTCGTTCGATCCGTGAACCAGCGGGGAAATCATGTGGTGGCGGGGGTAGTGAGCTGCACCTTCCCCTTCCTCCACCTTCATTGCTGAAGTGCCCTTGAGCAAAATACCTAACCTCCAACTGCTCTCTGGGCACCGCAGTGTAGCTGCCTACTGCTCTGAGGGTTTCACTTTGGATGGGTTAAATGCAAAGTCAAATTTCCCTTAATTTTAATATGGATTAATATTAAAAACCTTATATTTTGGTGAAGGAAACGAGTACGACTGCCTTAGTGGTCTCATGCACTGAACCACTTCTGGCCTCCCACCATCACTACGAACACAGATATAAATAAATATATTTATATAAAATTCCCTACATTAAATCCACACCAAAATCCCTACATCAGCAACCTCACTAGCATGTCTGTTACTTTCTAATCCACAACCTACTGTACATTGAACCAAACCACAAAATATATATAAATAAAATAAACATATAAATCATGGGTTTAAAATAGTGAGTTTAAAAAGCAAAGACTGTTTTTTTTAAATATCAAACATGAGAAGAAAATACCACAGGGGATATATCTGAGCTCTAACTGTGAACTTTGAAACAGTCCTGCAAACAATTATGATTCTCTCTCTCTCTCTCACACACACACACACACACACACACACACAGTTCCCTTGGTCTCTGCAAAACACGAGGCCTCCCTTCATTCTCTGCATGAGATATATGCTGTCCAGAAAAAGGCGGGGTTATAAAGCAGAGTGACCTCTGGTGTGTGTGTGTGTGTGTGTGTGTGTGTGTGTGTGTGTGTGTGTGTGTGTGTGTGTGTGTGTGTGTGTACTTCTGATCCAGGATATTTGTAATATGGCTTTTTATTTCTATATTGTTAATGATTTGATAATGATTTTTGAATTTTCATAGATTTGCTATATAAATTAATAGAATGTTTAGTGTGTGTGTGTGTGTGTGTGTATGATTAATCACTAACACTTTGTAGACTTATGACCAAACTGTACTTGATAAATACAGATTATCATGGACAGGTACGCAGAAGCATTTGCAGTGTTTTTGCTCTCTTTGTGTTTAAATATATATATATATATATATATAAAATCCTGAGTTGATTTTCCGTAAGACAGTGCTCAATACAGTGAAGTAAAGCTAAATATGTGGTATGATGGAAAAAATGACTACAATTTTAACCCCACAAACCTGTTTTGTGGTTGCCTACTCATTAGGGGATTTATATGTATGCATATATATATATATATATATATATATATATACACTGAGGATATTATACAAAGTGAATAAAAGAGAACAGATGTGTGTGGTGTGTGTGTGTGTGGTGTGTGGGGTTTTACTGGGAAGCGCCACAAAGAGTGAAAGAGAAGAATGAATGAAAGGAAGAGAAAGTGTATGTGTGTGTGTGTGTGTGTGTGTGTGTTTGGGGGGGTGCCTTGAAGCCATTACAGAGAGACTGTGTGGGGGGATTTGTGTGACTACCCTGTTTGAACAGCAGTAAAAGTGCGCTGTGCTATTCACCCTCTGACTTTTCTCCAACTTCCACACTCCAACAACACCCCCCCCTCCTCCGAACCCCACCTTCTACTGTGACATAGCATACTTATCGACCAACCAGGCACGGACAGAGGTGGGTTTCTGACTCGGGTATGTCCAATGAGCTACATCAAGCGCAAAGCCTCTAAAAATCTTTTCCCGTAAAGGTGAGTGAGAGGACGACACACTTCCCAGCACATCGATGACTCTTCTCTACACTGTCCAACTGTTGATTGCGGCACATTAGGAACACTGTGTTATTAGTTAAAAAGATTTGCAGTATTCCAGAATTACAGTAAAATTCTTCAGTAATGTAAGACGATACAACTTCAAATGATAGTCAGAGTTTAACTGAACTCAAAAACAGGATTTTGGAATGGCTAGCAGATGAAGGACAGATGAAATCTGGTTTATACACAAGAGCCCCAAGCATTAAAGGCTCTTTAAATACTTTTGCTGGGCAGCTTATACAAATCCTACACATCCCTAATGACTTTGCGACCGTGGCAGAGAAAAATGCCTTCATTTGACAAAAGGAAGAAACCTTGAGAGGAACCAGACCCGAATTAGAAACCCATCCTCATTTGAGTGGAACCAGATAAAAATACAAACCATGTAGCAGTAACTTCACTATGGTTTAACATGAAGTCTAGCCGGTTATTTTATAACCGTAACAGTAATTTTAGTGCTAAATCATTTTAGTAAAAGAGTTTATATCACCAGGGGCAGTGACGGTCTCGTGGTGGGGTTCTGGATTACTGATCCCAAGGTCGGGGGTTCAAGCATTATTCTTTACATCTTGGACAGTCGTACTAAGCATTTCACTGCATATTGCACGTGACAAATAAAATTAAACAAATAAAACCCACTATCAGCGGGTTGTCACTGCTGTCCCCCCCAGTGCAGCTAACCGGGTCATCAAGGGCCGGCCATGTCTCTCACTGTCTATGGTGAGAGGCGTGTAAAAGAACCGTCAAGAGTAGGCTGCGTAGCCATCAGCGCGTTTCTGCCCTGCGATGGCCAGAGTCGGCTGAGATGGGCACCAGCCTCCACGTGACACTAATGCGGATGAATGAATGAATGAATGGCACTCTCTCTAAAGCTTTGAATGGACTCTTTTGCTAATAGTTAGTCTACTAGCTGTTTGGTGTAAAGAAGAATCAGGGACATTTTTTTGGTTTATTTTTATTTATTTACTATATTTTTTTTAAATATTCGCGTAGAACCTGGTTTTTGTCATCGGTATATCTTCCCCCGGTCATTAAAAATATTCTTTTATTAAAAACAGTTTAATACGATACATTCAGGAGTCCTTTAAGGCAAAGGTCTGTGTATAGTTGATGACCTCAAGCAGTCACAAGCTGTAATGAAACCCCAGCGACATGACAGGGTTTTTCTAAAAGCGCGTATGAGTCACTAGGCTCAACCTTTTAAGAGGACTCTCACTGTCACTCACAGACACACAGCTTTTCTTTATTTAGAGGTAAACAGTGTATCAGTTTTCTTTCCCTACATTTGAATGCTAACTCCTGGCTGCCCTGGAGACAATCTGGACTCTGAAAACGAAGAAAGAATTTAAATATAATTAAAAAGCAAGACATACTGTGCACACTGGGTAAATGACTTAATACTCTGGGTGTAACCATTTAACACAGAGCTGTTGTCTGTCTGTAAACATATGGGCGTCAATGTGTTTAAACTTGTACAATAATCCCAGCCCAGTGTAATTAAAAACTATGTCAGCTACTCTGATAAATTACTGCCAGGGTGAGGAAACAGTGCTGTGCTAAAGCAGTACCAGTAAGGGTAGGTAGGATATACGTCCAGTTACCCAGTATCCATGGAGGGTAATGGCTCCGGGCACAGGGCAGCATTCCACGCCCAGAGGAAATCACTATCCACCCTCTTTTACATACATGACCTCACAAACACCCATGACTTGACCGTTGACTTCGGTTTTAATATAAAAGATATATAGAATATAAATAGCAATTAGTATAATACCCCCCCAGCCTAAAAACATGCCCATTAGGCTAATTGGCTGTTCCAAATCGCCCCTAGGTGTGTGTGTTTTGCTCTGTGATGGTCTGGTGCGCTGTTCAGGCTGTACCCTGGCTTCACCCAGAGTCGGCCGATATAGCCTCCCTGTAACCCTGATAGGATTAAGTGGTTCGGCAAATGAATGAGCGAGTGAGAGACATTCGCAAGACTGACCAATCAATGGCTAGAGCATAAAAAATAAAGAGAATACACATGACACTGTGTTAAAGTCAAAGATTTCACAGCCGTACAAACATTCGAACATTTACATTTCAGTTATTTAAGAACGGCAGAATACCAAAAGTGTTTGTGTGTCTCAGATATTGGTGTCACAGTAACTGGTGAGATCAAGTGACAGGTCTGGACTTGTGCCGAGAAGACAGACAATATGCAAATCAATTGTAGAGGAGGAAATAAATAAATGTCATCACACAGTTCGACTGAATGTATTTCAAAATTAAAAAAAAACTCTGCCCTCTAACATTTCTTCACCGCCATTGGTCACATTCGCCTGAAGAAATGAGGACTGAGTCATAAGTAACAGTACTGTACCAGCCAGTGGTGACATTCGTGTCACATCCGCATGACTGTGGGAAATCTGTCGGGAAACGGACGTAATACATACTTATTACTTATTAACATATTCAGCACTTACGTATTTGTCTGTGTGGATTCACAGTCATCTAGGTGACAGCAGTTTTGAGAGCTTGAACTGAAAACAACGGGACTTGAGATTTTTATCGATTTGTTTTTAAACTGCCTAAAAAAAAAGTCCAGTGTTTTTGACTCAAGCACTCAGGACTACTAAAGAATTTACATCATGACTGTAAAGACCCTGCACTGCTTCTTCCTTGTACTAGGGTTGCGGAGCCTATCTCAGCCAACGCTAGGTGAAGACGGGGTGCATCCTGAACAGCTCTCCACGCCATCGCAGTGCAACACACACACAACCGTTCACATCCGGGGCAATTTGGAACAGCCCGTTAGCCTAATGGGCATGTCTTTGGTCGGAGGAAACCGGAGGAACCAATACAAGCACATGGAGAAACTCTGAGCCCGAGGACGTGCTAACCGCTACACCACCATTCTGACCTGGTATAAAGATCCAGTGGAATGAAATGACTGAATAAAATGATCATATAATTACAACACAATGGTTATACACCGTGTGCACAATTATTAGGCGAGTGATTATTTTGAACGTATCATCATTTTATCCATAATTTCCAACTCCAAGCTGTATAAAATTGAATGCTTATTGGATTTAATGCATTTCAGGTGATGTGTATTTGTGTAACGAGGGAGGGCGTGGCCTGAGGAGATCAACACCCTTTATCAAGGTGTGCATAATTATTCGTCAGATTCCTCTCCTCCGGAAAAACGGGCCAAAAAAGGGATTTAACTGACAGTCTTTCAGAGGATGCAGCCCTCTTGAAATATCTAAGATATTGGGGCGTGATCGCAAAACCATTAAACGTTTTATTGAAAATTGTCCATGGGGCGCAAGAAAAGTGCCTAGAAGAAAAGACACCAATTAACCACCAAGGATTTGAGAAGAATCAAACATGAAGCTACCAGGAACCCATAATCCTCCAGTGCTGCCATATTCCACAACTGTAACCTACCCGGAGTGTCAAGAAGTACGAGGTGATCAGTTCTCAGAGACACGGCCGAGGTAAGAAAGGCTGAAACCCGACCACCTCTGAACAAGACACGCAAGTTGAAACGTCAAGACTGGGCCAAGAAACATCAGAAGACAGATTTGTGAAAGGTTTTGTGGACTGATGAGATGAGAGTGACTCTTGACGGTCCAGATGGATGAGCCCGTGGTTGGATCAGTAACGGACACAGAGCGCCACTTCGACTCCGACGGCAGCAGGGTGGAGGTGGGGTTCTGGTATGGGCAGGTTTTATTAAAGATGAGCTAGTTAGACCTTTTCGGGGTGAAAATGGACTCAAACTCAACCCTCAGACCTTCTGCCAATTTTTGGAAGACACTTTCTTCAAGCAGTGGTTCAGGAAAGTCTGATCTTTCAAGAAGACTTTGATTTTTATGCAAGACGACGATCCATCACATTCATCAAAGTACTCCACCGCGTGGCTGCCAGCAAAGGCCTTAAAGATGAAAAATGAATCACATGGCCCCCTTCTTCACCTGACTTAAACCCTATTGAGAACTTTTGGGTCCGTCTTAAGCAGGAACTTTCCAGTGAAGGTAAACAGTGCGCCTCTCTGAACGGTGTCTGGGAGGCTTCGGTTGCAGCTGCACAAAAAGTTGGTTCTGACCAGATGAAGAAACTGACGGACTCCGTGAACGGACGGCTTGTGACGGTTATCGAAAAGAAGGGGGGCTATATTGGTCACTGAGGGTTGTTTTTTTTAATTTCAGAAATGTTTATTGGTAAATTTTGAGTTTATTATTCTCACTTTAACAGGTGAAAATAAACAAGTGAGATGGGAAATCTTAGTTTTTTATTTAGTTGCATAATAATTTTACACACTAATACTTTCCTAATAATGGTGCACATGTTACTGTTCATGATATTCTCTTCACTTTTACTACTTAAATGTTCACGTTTGAGGGTTTGTCACTTTCCGGTGTTTACATGACCACCCTCACATTGGTGGCAAGCAGGAAGCTCGAGGGAAAACCCGCATGCAAACCACTGGAGAAGACCCACGTAATAAACCTGACGGACGCTATCACACGTGTAAACCCTCCTGACTGTCCGCGATTGCATTCAGGTGTCAAGTTTCGCCTGCAACAAGATGTTCCTTAAAAACCTGCACGACCCTGAAGAGTGGAGAAAGTTGTGCTCCTCGGTGTCAAGTTGTTCTGGAACAAATTGTGCTCAGTCGGTCACAGCTCAAGCTGGTGCAGTTTAATTCGGGTACACGTTTTACCGGTGCAAGTGCTCGTGTAAAATCAACCTTACATTAGTCTGTATGTACCCTGCCTTCGCCCAGTGTGGGCTGAGATAGACTCTAGCCTCCCCGTGACCCTATTAGGATTAAGTGGATTGACCCAATGATATTTTGTAAGTAGCCGTGTATTATTGTATTAATGTAGTTTTACATTACAGCAAAATAAAACCTCGATCGCTGCATCTGGGCTTATTTTGCGATAAAGACCTGGTTGTATGATATCTTTTCCCTCACCTAAAATGAATAGGACAAAAACATATAATAATGCACATTGTCCGTTTTCCAAGAAGGTAGTACGCACTATAAATACACAGTAATTGCACAGCGAGGACCACTTTGGCAAAGTGACCTCAATTTAACCTTGAAAAAGTAGGTCAAGGTCCTATGAACTCAGGGAGGTGTGTATCACTTCGGCGATCAGTAGTCGCACAGCCAAGACCAATTTTTGATGAATTTGGACATGACCTTACGTATGACCTTGAAAACATAGGTTAAGGTCATGGTCGTTAGAACACATATGAGTGTTGGGATGGATTTCTGTTTAAACCATGAAGGTCTTATGACAAATTGATCGGTTACTGTGCAGCGGAGGAGCGTGACGGACAGACAGCTTTTCCATCTCTTTTTTGAGAGACCCATCAATGTGAGCACACACACTCGGAACAGTGGGCTGCCACACACATTGGGACTCCCAGAAAACAGTCGGGGGTTCGGTGCCTTGCTCAGGGGCACTTCAGCCATGAAGGTGCAGCTCACTCCCCCACCGTCACACATTTTTCCTGCTGGTTCGGGAATCGAACCAGCGACCGTTCGGTCCCAAAGCCGCTTCTCTAAACAATTGGCTACGGCGGCACCCGATATACCCCCCTCCCAATAGTGAGTGGGGATACAAACTAACACTGGAGACTCCTTCCATAAATAGAAACAACTGCTGAGAATCATCCATTCTTTTTGTGAACAGCTTATTCCTAATTAGGGTCGCGGGGAGGCTGGCACCCATCTCAGCCGGGCCATCACAGAGCTAACGCTCACTCACACACCTAGGGGCGATTCGGAACCGCCAATTGCTGAGAATCATCACATTACAAAAGCATTCATTATCATAACACCAGGGTTTTATTTATTAAAAAACAACAAACAAAAAAAAACCACCACAAACATTAAGTGCTCCTGTTTTTTTTTTTTGCTTTGTTTTTAAAAAGACACTTATTTACACATTACACTAAGAATTATTTCCGTCAAATACAATATAAATACAAAAACATTCTCTTTAACTGACGGCAAATAGAAGGCATATTACAGAAGAACCCTAAAAACTTCAACTAAACCAATTCACCACTGAATAAAACACACTACTTAATACCTCTTCATGCAAACACACACACACACACACGACATGCTCAAATGCACACAATTTTCAAGTTTTCTAGGACAGGACATTAGTCCCACGTGTGGGACGAGTAAACGAAAAACCCTAGGGGGGTGGGGGTGGGGTTAGAGATAAAAACGTCTAAACACTCACATACCAAAAATCACCACACTCGCCTAAAGTAATAAGGGTGGGACTGTGGAGGAGCGGTTAGCACCTTCGCCTCATAGCAAGAAGGTCCTGGGTACGGGCGTTTTTATGGGGCAGCTAATTAGTACATGTCTTTGGCCTGTGGGAGGAAACTGGAGTACCCAGAAACATAGGGAGCGCATGCGACCTCCACACAGAAACACCCTCATTGAGCCAGGATTCGAACCCAGGACCGTCTTGATGTGAGGTGATGTGCGAACCACTACGCCACTGTGTGGCAGTAATATCATCAAAATATATGATTTGAGAGCATGAAAAAAAAAAAAAAAATCTTATCACTTCATAAATTAAATTTAAAAACAACAACAAAAAACTAAACATGAATATCAGATCGAGTCGAACAATGTCGCTTAAAGCATGTGATGATTTAGGACTGAATATTAGCCTCGGCTGATTAACTGCAATTGGTAACAAGTAAAACAAGGTTTCGGAAAAAAAAACGTATCAAGATCGAACGAAATACATTCGTACAAAGATCTCTCCCTCCGATTTTGTTAAGCTGCCCTTGAATGCGCATGCCGAGCGGTTCGTAAAGATGAGGGTGGCAGCATTGTGTTTCACGGAGGACGCACGTCCATGCTTACACCACTCCCTGGTTGGCGCTCATATGTGTCCGAGAGGCAACACTTAACGGGTGGGAACTGGATCCGATCTCTTACGGGAACGCACATGTGTATAAAAATAACAAAAAACAAAACCATCACTTCGATAAACTCTAAGCTGCCGTGACGTTATACATCCTTGGTGTGGATCTGTAACACACTCGCGTTACTTTGTTTCAAGGTCGAACCTGAGAGGTAGCAAGAATCGCACTGGAGAACTGGCCGCGAGTTCCGGCTGGATCTGGACTACGCCGGCACGCTTGTGTGTGAGATTTCATATTGTGCCTTACAACACACTCAGTTGCAGTTTTCCTCCCCGTCACAGATAAAATACTGGATTCAGTAGAGGTATATGTACAGTACATGGAAATAAGGTACTGGTACCCTAAGTACCATTCCTTCTTGCTGGGGGAGGTAGTCTCAACCTATTGTACCCTTAATATGTATTGTTTACTTAGAAATTGCCATATAGCATACAATTAACATGGAGTGTACTGCAAATATCGTCCACCTTACATCTTTAAATGCAAAATAGCCTTAGAAAAGTGAAACATCCATATTAAAAAGGTCCAGAAAGAGAAGTGTTCCACCCCATTGACAGATAAACATAGCTTTTTGACGAGACCATATATAAGAAGCACCAATATGAAACATGTGAACGACAGTGATACTGGCCGACTGCTGCCCCCTAGTGGCACAATTTAAAAAAAGAAACAATTTACGACAGTGCTAATGCTTTGCTTCATACATTACAAAACAACAATTCCTGAGTTAAAAATTGAAATAAATGAAAAGAGTACATGTTCAGCTCATCTACAGGGAACTCTGCACAATAATCATACTCACTAACATTTCCTGCAGGGTATTTCTTTCCTTCTTTTTGGCAAAAAAAAAAAAATACAAAAATATTTTTGCTTTATCAGAAAAATATCTATTACAACAGTCTAGCTAACTATCTAGCTATGTCTAAAGTTCGACGATACATCAGTAATGGCTTTCTTGTGTAATTCAACCCGTTCCTCAGATTGAGTTTCCCATTTCCAAAATTCTGATCCGTATCATTCCCCTTTACGCCGCACACTTCGGTGTTTCTCCTGCTCAAACGCATCCGAGCTGGGCGTTTACAGGCACTGTGTGAGGTTGAAATGGTAAACACATTCAAATGTAAAGGAGGAGGAAGATTAGGAGACATGGTGTGATTAAATTCATATTATACTAAATATTTATCATGTCATTGGATAGTTAGATTTGTGGCAAGAAAAAACAAAAAAACAAACAAAAAAAAACAACAATGTCGACAGATAATACCGCTTTTGCTCATTTGTGAGACATTTGACATTATTCTCATCACGAGCATGTGGAAGAAGGGGCTGGTTGGCTCCTCTAGGGGCGCTCTCGTGATTTAGCATGTTGTACTATAAGGACGAATACGGACATATTTATGAGATTCTTGTTCCCGAAGTTAATGTTCAAGCTTTAGAACGGACATAAAAAAATTTAAAAAAATTTTAATTGTTGCACCATTTGGCTAAAATGGCTCCTGACTCATTTCCGTTCCTCGGTTGATCCCATTTTCTAACAGCGCTAGAAAACAGCAATTCATATTTAAAAAAAAAATGAGGACTGTCCTCTATACATATAGGTCAAAGCTGCTCCGCTTCATATATTAAAATTGTACCATCACACACACACTCTCTCTGAAGCGCATGACCTCAGCCCTGGAGTAGATCCCCCAGATCGTAGTTATCAAAAAGGTCGGAAACTCCTTCTCCATCCTCCAGACCCCAGAGGTAGTCATCGTGGTCGAGTGGGGGTGAGAAACTGACGAAAGAGGGGTCGGAGGTCAAGGCTGTTCCTGGGAGTTGATCTTCAGTAATCTGCAGCAAGCTGGGAGGAAACCCCAGAATACCCTCTACATCGATCAGGGTGGAGCTGCTACTGTTACTGGGGGCCTGGGATTTAGATGGTGTAGCTGTGGATGAGGGACACACACACACACACAAACCGATATTTATTTAAATTATTTCAATAATTGGGGCCGAGAGCATCTTTATTTGAACTATGCTCTACCAACGTTGAGTGTTTCTACTACCTTCTAGGCTGTGCTTCTGTTTAGGTGTGTTTGGATGAGATGGCATGCTGGACTGAGTGGTGTGTGAGATGCCATATGAGTGATCCTTCATGGCATCCTTCACCGGGCTTTCATCCTCTAGTACCTCCTCTGGACAAAGATACACCTCAATAGCACCGTTTTTACTCTTCAGATAGATCTGCAGTGACCCCTGGTGGTGGCAAAAAAAAAAATACACGTATATAATACACGGGAACATAAGAAAATAAACAAAAATATGATTTTTATAGTTTTTTTTTTTTATTTAAAGCATGACGAAGGTCACATGCACTCCGTTATGACTTGTTTAGAAACTCAGAATCCGAGTCTTTTTTGTCTCCAATTTTGATTCAAACATTAAGTTTGTTTAATTATTAATGGATAGTTGCTGGATAGCGATACCCTCCAAGCCTGGGGTGCAAAGTTGTTGTAGTATACCTGTACACTACCTGGGAACATGAGCACAAAATAATTTTTTTGTTCCCCCCTCTTCTTTTTTTTTTCCCTCCCCGTGAAGTGTTGCCTCCCATACAACCACCACCAACCGGGGAGGGGAGTAAAAATGCACGTTTGAGCTTCGTAGTTCGGATACAATCACGTTATTATGTATTTGTATATGAAATGATGCACTGGAGTCAAAGACACACCTCCCTTCAGAATTCCTTCAAAAGTGACGCCAGCAAAAAATAAAAATAAATAAATAATTATGGACATACATTACCAAGGTAATAACACTGACAAATACACCCTCATCTCCCCTCCGACCAATCAACTACAGGGGTTTGTTGTGCTGTGCATTAGTGCCCGCTGGTGCTGATTGGCTGGAATAGTGTTGTGCGGCTTGCTCTGAGCCACTTCGCTTGTCCCTCATCTGCTGAGTGTATTTTTCTAGAGAAACAGGAACCGATCTAACCCCTAACCCTGGGGGACGGCGGAAAACCTGAAGGGGTAAGTCGAAGGGGTAAATACCTCGGGCACCTCCAGTTTGGTCTCAGAAGGAGCTTTGACTGCGATCACGGTTTGATTCTGCAGACACGAAATGGTCCGAATGTCCTGGTATGTCACATATCCAAATGTGGCCACGAGTTAAGGACGAATGGTTGAAAGGCGTATATGCTCATGTATCTCGATGAATAAACCTCATTCATACGGCTGCTCCTGGTTGACTCGCTGACATATACACAAAACAGCATCTGAATAGAATTTTTACGCCATAAGCACTGGGCAGGAAGGATATTGTTGGTTGTCTTTGTTTTCGGTGAGCTCTCGCAGCTGATTGGTGCTGGACTGAATGAGGTCATCCAGAGTGTTCTCCTTCCTGTCCAACTCAGCGAGTTCTCTCTGCAGGGCATTCGTACGCTCCGAAGCACTCGCCGAGCCCTCGAACACTCCGGTCACCCTAAAAGACACAGCCAGAAACAAACGCTTTAGACATAAAACCATTTTGCTTCACAGAAACACTCTGGCACATTTAACACTCATTCATTTTCCGAACTGCTTCATCCTTCCAGGTTGCGAGGAGGCTGGAGCCTATCTCAGCCGGCGCCTGGCGAAAAAAAACAGGGTGCCTCATAAACAGCTGGCCCGTCCCTCACTGGGTCAGAACACACAACAATTTACACTCACACCTAGGAGCAAGTCGAACAAGCCAAGTAGTCTAACGTGCGTCTCTTTGGACTGTAGGAGGAAACCGGAGGACCCAGAGGAAACCCATGTAAGAAGAGGGAGAACATCACACAGAAACGCCCTCGCTGAGCCCGGGACTCAAACCCACGACCTTCCTGCTGTGAAATGCTAACCACTACACCACCAGTGATGTTCCATTCTAGAGACACTTGGTCCTCCGTTTATTAATTCAGTGATGACAGTCTCAAGGAAGAGTAAAGCTCAAGAGAACGGACACTGACAGGCCAGCATGGTGTTGGTTGAATGCGCTTACAGCCACTGAATGTGGTTCTTGGATTTCTTGCGGATGAGCTGAACGCCCTCCAGCACGTTGGTGATGTCATAGATCCTCCTCTTCTGCACCTCCAGGACTTCGGTGGCCCAGTTCAGGTCCAGAACCCCGTCGGATGACTCGCTCAGCAACCCCACGAACTTCTTGGTGAGCAGGCCGAGGGAAGTGTCGTAGCGCGTTCGCTCGCCTGGAGACTTCGGGGCTGTGTAATAAAGAGGAGAAGGACAATTTATTTTGGGAGATTCATTTAGAGCCTGGAAAGCTTTTCAGTAAAAAAAAAAAAAAAAAAAAAAGTTTATTATATTTATAATCAGGGGAGAAACGGATATGTATTTCTTTATGTTTTTTTGCATGAAGCTTTAACCACTCACTCGTCGAACCGTTAAGGCCTACAATTAAGGGCGCAGGGAGACTGGAACCTAGCTCAACTCGCCTATCACAGCTCGAAAGACCATCGCAGGGCAATACCAGGCCACCACTGCCCCCAGTGATCATACACTATCCTGATAAACGCAGTGATAATCCAAATAATATGTTACCATGACAACACCAGTGCATTCAGCATTGTAATATCATATATATTAGGGACGGGAACCACCAGGGACCACCTGACAGTATTATCAGGATACCCAAGTGCCAGTTTAATTCGTATTATGATTCTGTAACTATCCCTATGAATATTCTATAAACATACAGTGGTGGTTCAGTGGTTAGGGTTCTGGGTTACTGATCCAGGGGTTGGCGGTTTAAGCCCTTGTACCGTCAAGCTGCCACTGTTGGGCCCTTCAGCAAGGCCCTTAACCCTAAACTGCTCAGTTGTGTAAAACAAATTAAAAGTCTTTCTGGATAAGGGTGTCTCCAAAGTGACAAATATATATATATATATATATATCCCGATTTGTTATTACAATTTTTTTCTTTTCTTTTGCAATTTTAAAACCTTAAACCATGTTAAAAAAAAGGAGAGATTAATTCATTTCTACACAATGTTTGAAAATAATTCGCTCCTACCACATAGAATGCTGCGTAAGTTACTGGCTGCAAATTTGTAAATAGGTTCAAGTGCACCCCCTGTAGGGCTATAGAGGAATAGCAAGGTTTCACCACCTTGAATTTAAATCTATAAATTAAAATTGAATTTATAAACAAAAATACACTGTATAAATTTATATATATAATATTTTTCCTATAGAATATTAAATGGACATTAGTGAGCGTACATTTGGTCATTCTATTTTCATGTGTTTCTTTTCTACCTGTCAATCATTTGAAAGTACTTTTAAAATAAGAGCACACTGTGCTGTATGTAGTTCATATCACCAGTTACAATCTCAGCACAGTCTCTCTCACTCACTCCTTGGGCTGGAGAGTTTTGCCAAGGGGGTGTTCCCCTTTCCTTTGGGCGTGCGGAATTCTGGGTGATAAAGGGGATCCTCCAAATCCAGTCGCCTCTTTGCCTGGGAGAAAACAGGGCAAAACGATCATTAATACAGTGACGCTATTTATATGGGGGTGTTTATTTAACATTTATGAACCGTCAAG
>JBCNYG010000021.1:43409183-43427326 GCA_039654305.1 Porochilus rendahli | reverse complement strand
CAAGCACGGGGAGAACATGCAAACTCCACACAGAAACGGCCGAGCTGGGAATCGAACCCAGGACCTTCTTGCTGTGATGCGGACGTGCTAACCACTACTCGGATCAGTATTTCTAGATAAAATGCCTGTGCTATCTACGATCTGAAGTGCTTCAGTCCTTCTTCCACCAAAACACTCCCACATCATGGTGCCACCCCCATGCTTTACAAGTGGGAAAGTGTTCTTTAGATTAAAACCCTTTTCCTTTTTTGCAGTCGCCCTCATCACTATAGTTATAAATCGGCGTTATCTGATCAGAGGACACTGGTGTACCGGTGTATATAGATCATCACCTTCAAACCCTCTGGTATACAGTTGTTTTGCAGGTATGTGTGGTACCTTCAGTTGTTTGGATACTGTTCTTGGAGTAAGCCCCTATCACACTCAGACAAAAGACCATGAAAACCACACTGCATCCTAATTTCGTTAGCTGCACTGGGGACGAGGTCAAAATGGAAAAATTCAAAAAGCTTTCCATTACGTATAGTATTATGTCCTTATTACGCCCATGCCAGGTTGCGTCTAACTTCTTAATACGTGCATGATCACGTGCATCACATCGAATGCGTTCTTACTACATTTTAAATACGACCAATCAGATCGCACCACGTGCTTACCGTGTTCTTACTGCGTCCGTCCTTTCTTTATAAACACTGCACCACCTGCTACGCATTTTCATTCGTTCTGCAAGTTTTCTTGTGTCGACATCTACGTTCAAGAAAGCCGCACCACAGTTAAACCACGTCAGCGAAATCCCTACGAGGTTTTCGTCAGGTCGTTGCTACGTTAATACCGTCATTACTTTGTCTTCATTATGTTCTTACTTACCGCATCCTGATTCAACCAAGTCCGTGGCACGGTGGCGCAGTGGTTAGCATGTTAGCAAGACGGTCTGGTTTTGATTCTTGGGCTCGGGCGTTTCTGTCTGGTGTTTGCATGTTCTCCCCGTGCTTGCATGGGTTTCCTCCGGGTACTCCGGTTTCCTCCGACACTCCAAATACAACATATTTCACTGTAGGTTGATTGGCTGTTCCAAATTGACCCTAGGTGTGAGTGTGAGTGGTTGTATGTATATCGCCCTGGAACGGTCCGGCGAGCTGTCCAGGGTGTGCCCCGCCCTTGCCGAGAGTCGGCTGTGATGCGTGCCAGCCTCCCCGCGACCCTAATTAGGATGAAGTGTCTTATAAAATAAATAAATGAATGACAAAGCTTGACCACGTTCTTCATGTCATGTCCTTGGCGAACCTTTCCCCTACTGATGACGTGTACGGCTCAATAATGAGCTGCTATCTGCTATTTTCAGCACTATCCTTGATTTCAATCCACTCACGACCTTCAACCTTTAATACATAATCGATATCGTTTATCTTTCAGGTCTGTGAGGGAACCCGGAGCCAATCCCAGCTGACTTCAGGGGAGAGTCGGCGTAGAGCCTTTGAACAGACTGTCAGTCTATTCCAAGGATAACACACAGCTGAACAACCTTTCAGTTTCTATCTCAAATCTCGGACTTTTTCCATTCACTCTTCCCATTAACAACTTATAGCTAAAGCCCTCTTTCCTCACAAAGTGTCCCAATGATACACTGATACAGCGTCTAGATATAGGGGCTGTCTGCGAATACTAAATAAGCAGTCGCAAACCGCGGTGGTGAAGGGGTCGTGATTGATGGTGGGGTGGTGCCCACCACCTTACAAAAAAATGTCACAACAACCAGTAGCCCCCTTGAGACAAGGTGAGGATTAAATACGCCTAAGCGATGGCGGAGTCCCAGGACCCACTGTCGACCAACCTTTTAGGAACATTTGTATCATGGGAACTTTAGCGCTATAATAATGACAGTGAACAGTACTGTTTACAGTAAACGAGGGAAATATTTTGATGTACTTTTTAATTTATTTAAAAAAAAAGTCTGATGACAATTATTAATAGATATTTATAGTAATTTCAGGCAGTACTACTCTCTGAATAACATTATGGCTGCATCCTGATTGGCTATAATCCAGTCAGAACAAAGATGGCGCCCTCTTCTGGAGAGCAACAGTACTTACCGACTATTGAACATTTCAGTAATGAAAAGGCATGCAAATACCTGAACTCACTGTTCCCTGGTCATTCTATTTCATAGGAAAACATTCCGTCTATGTTACTGTAAACCTGATGCTACCATGGATTTATTATGAAGTGTAAGGGGAACGGTGTTCAAATATTTACCAGTGAAACTGATACGCTTATCCAAATAGTACACATATGGAATAGATTTGTGTAGCAAAGAATACTATCTGGGCAGCACGGTGGCATAATGGTAAGCATGACTGCCCCCCTGCAAGAAGGTCTTGGTTTCGAGTCCCGGGCTCAGGCGTTTCTGTGTCGAGTTTGCGTGTTCTCCCTGTGCGTGTGTGGGTTTCCTCTGGGTACTCTGGTTTCTTCCTACAGTCCAAAGACAATTACATCAGGCTAACTGGCTGTTCCAAATTGCCCCTTGGTATGTGTGAGTGGTTGTGTGTCTGTGTGTTGCCGTGCAACGGTCTGGCGAGCTGTTCAGGGTGGTCGGCCGAGATGGGCTCCAGCGGTTCGGCAAATACCGAGAAAAAAGACTGTGTCTGTATTTGTTTAATGCTTCTGAACTGAGTGTGACCTAACCCCATTTGCTGTGACCTCTGGAATAAGGGAAAAAGTGCCTTCTGTCAGCATAATCTGTGAATTCTATCTCCGAAAATCCCTCGACCTCACTTACATCACTTGGGTTTAACTACAGATTCTATTTATTATTTTAAACATTTGATTCTGGGTCTGTTTCCTAAAACATAAACAAGCTAGTAGCCTTCAAACCACTATGATCCTGAGCAGTGCTTTATTTGCCCTGCAAGCTTTATATCTAACAGCCTGAAACAAAATAAATAAAACTGTTTGACATTTTTAGTTTATATCCCAGAGGATCCTTGTAGTGATGGCGACTCTCTTGTCTGAACTAGACGCAAAACTTCCATTTAAAAAAATCAGAATAAAATCAGTTTGGCAGGGTGGCACAGTGGCGTAGTGGTTCGCATGTCTGCCTCACAAGAAGCTGGTCATGGGTTTAAGTCCCGGGCTTGGATGTTTCTATGTGGATTTCTCTTTGCAGGATGACCTGTTCTGGGTGTAAACTGCCTTCACCCAGTGACGGCTGAGATAGGCTCTAGCCTCTTCGTGGCCCTAGATGGAGAGTGAGTGAGCTTGAAATATACAATATTGAACAGTTATGTGCCAATTGCGAGGTGGATGTCATCAAATTGAGCCTGAAGTGCATAATTGGTTTAGTATAGCTTACATAAAGATATAAGCCAAACAAAAACAAACAAACAAACAAACAAACAAAATACCAAACGCACACACTAAAATTACATTTTTATGAAATAATAAAAAAAGGCTATAAAGTATATCGTACATAGGCTAAAGTTAAAGTACATAGCCTAGGAGCATTGTAAGAGTGTGTCTTTAAACCCCATTCAGAGTTTAAACCACATAAACATAAAAAAGTAAACTGTAATATAATTTTTACAGTTCATATTTACATATTTTAACCATGACAGAGGCGGGACAGGTGAGCTCTGCATGCTCTGGGCTAAGAGTGTTGTGTGCTTAAATCTTCCGAGTCCACTTATTCAGAGTCTATAATCTATAGTACATATAAAATATAAAAGTCATAAATCTATAAAAGTGAGTTTTTACACTTCTTCGTTTTACTAGGCAAAAATACGCCCCCCCCCCCGTTTTTAAAGCCCAAGTGACTGTTACAAACTGAGAGTGTCTGTCATTTCGTTTCAAGTGTTATCTACTCTGTATAATACTTTTTCATACAGATATAACAGACCAATCAGACTGAAGAACCAATATCCATTCACTCTGAATTTAGCTATAACAATGAAGGTATTACTCTGGCCATTATTCAGTCTCCCAAACATAATAAACCTGTGGTTGTTTTGGTTGGAAAGGTTATTAGCTGATATGGCTGAAACTTTGCTCATTCTTATGAGCTGCATCTGATTAACTTTGGTGTGCCTTTCTATATTGTAAATACCAAGTACAGTATGCTGAGGACAGGAACACAAATGCATGGGCTGCCAAATCGTTGATTGACCACTAGATGGAGCTAGATTCATTCATTCATTCATTCCTTAACAGAGCCGGTTAATCCTACTAGGGTCCGTTTGTATGCCTTATCCAACCCTGGCAAGCCTCAGCTGTAATATCTAAACCAGTGGATACGATTGTAGGGGTCTTGGCCGAAAAAAGTCATCTGTGTGGTTTGGGAAGTGAGAATATGCAGGTAGAACGATGTTGCTGAATCCTGGGTTGTTCATGAGCCAGCTACGAAAAATGGAATTGTCCAAAATTAAACTGTTGCTGGTATGCATGATCTCACAGACCACTGAGGAAAGCCAGCAGACGCATGGAGTTTGTATGGACTCAGGGTTGCATGGTGGTGGAGGACCCCTGATCGCGGCACACATAGTCACATTCCCTTCTTGCTTGCGCGGAACAGTCACAATGGCCCGGTGGTCAATTATGACCCCCCCTCCAACCCCCTACTCCTTTTGTTAAGATTACATCCTGCTTGATCAACAAAGATGAGTTCACATTGAGTGTCTCTGGCATCAGTATAAAAGAATCTCTGCAAAAGAAATGAACTCTCTTTAACATATTACTATAATACACAAAAATAGGCCCTCATATATCCTGCACTACATAATTATACATAACTGTCCTCAAATACTCGATCCATTATGAAAAACCAAACTTGGACATACTCTAAGTGCTGGTTTTTGACTCTATCAGAACATGATAGGTCTGTTTCATCCTCAATCAGTGGTGAGGTAGAATGTGGTCAATTGTAGAGATCAATGTCTTGGAATATTCCCTGATCCTTAATAACTCTCTGTCGTATCTCAGCCATTCGTTCATTCATTCATTCCAGCCCATTTCAGGGCTGCATCTCAATCAAGCGAATGATATTGAATTCCATGACCATACTGAAGATTTCCACCTCTTGCTGTACTGAAAATAGCCGTCTTCTGCCTCCATGGGGTGGTCATCTCTCAGTTTTGCAAAAATAGAAGTAGCGATGAGATTACAGTAAACCACAAATTTTACAAAATAGGAGCATACAGTATCTCCCGTTTACTGTAAGTGTATGTGATATGGGACAGTAATGCAATGCATTTCAGACAGTATACATTACACTACAGCAAACAGATACAGTACATGTAAGTACTCTAACAGCACTCCAGAGTTAGAATAAATTACATACCAAATTCCTGTCTGGATTATAGAGACTACTGTAAATAGGCTTACATCTGGCTGCACCCTTTTCCCAGCTTCCCTCAGTGACAACACCTGGACCAGGACAGGGTCAACTAGACTTGCATGAATCTCATCAAAAACCATTTGTCTCCTCGCCTTTGCATCTTTTCTCCCGTGTCCACTTTTTCTACCTTCAGGTCTTTTGAGATACAAAAAAAAGTCAACTGACCCATGGCCCTTTTATCTCTCTCTCTCTCTCTCTCTCTCTCTCTCTCTCTCTATCTATCTATCTATCTATCTATCTATCTATCTACCTATCTGTCTGTCTGTCTGTCTGTCTGTCTGTCTATCTATCTATCTATCTATCTATCTACGTTTCGGATTGGTGCGTTAACAATTCTGACTTTTTGTTTCCGCTTGAGGAATTGTTTATTAACTGGGTTCCAGCTGTGAGACTGTGACTTGAGCTCATCATATTGAATGCCAGTACTTTCTAGACAAGCACATGGTGCAGCCAGTGATATATAAAGAGTTTGTGTGTAAAGTTTGTCACAAGCTCAAAATATCTCATATATATTAAACAGGGGGATAGTGTTTATTACTCATTCATTTGCTGAACCGCTTAACTCTACTAGGGTCGCCGGGAGACTGGGCCGACACTAGGCGGAGGCGGGGTATGTGGGAGGAAACCGAAGTAGCCGGAGGAAAACCACATAAGTACAGGGAGAACATGCAAACCACACAGAAACACCCGAGCCTGGGAATCAACTCCAGGACCTTCTGGCTGGGAGGCAGATGTGCTAACCTCTCTGCTACTGTGCCCTGCGATAGCCTGGCGAACTTCCCGCGACCCTAATTAGGAATAATCTGTTCAGAAAATGAATCAGTGGCTACGCTACCATGCCAACCGGAACCGTGTTTATAGTTTTGGTAATCTGGCATCATGGTTTGGGAGGTTTAGTTAACAGGCCGAGTAATATCGAGAAAAACTGCGGGAATCAAAATGCACATTGTAAATATGAATATTGATAAAATGCTGGAAACAAATACTGAGTTTGACTGTTGACTTAATGCCCGGTGAGCTAACTGTGTTCCTGTAAGTGCACTAGGCATGGTTAGGAAATAAGAGCGTCACTCATCTACTCAACTCAATTTCGATAAAAGCATCTGCAAAATATTATAAAAGTTAATAAACAAAACACAGATTTCCTGTGAACACTGCTACATGCAGATAAGTTACACCACTGAAATATTTTCCACTTAAGAGCTATTTAATAGCGATGCCAAATAAGTATCCACAGCCGTATCAGTCACCACAGCAATGCATTATTCTCATTCACTGCTAAAGAACAAGTTAGCCCAATGACCAGCTGTGTGTCTCAATAGGAGCCTGAGCTTCAGCATTGTGTTGGATGGTTAGATCAGACATGCACACTGGGCTTCATTTTCTTCAAGTGATTTATTTCATTATGCAAAAAAATGTGAATGTATAAAAAAAACACAACTGATGAGAGTTTATAAAACTCAGCAGATACATATACAGTCTGCAGAAAAATAGAATCCCCACAAACATTTACAATTAGAGTTCATATTATAATTTGTCAAGAATCCCTACACACTCCACTCCATCAAAAAACAAATAAAAAACAAACAAACTATGAAAGAATATGTACACATATTTAAATGATAAAAAATTGCAATGTCTGTAATCAAACGGACTGGAAACTACTTTAGAACACTGCAGTGTTATCAATGAGAGAGAGAGAGAGACAGAGAGAGGGAGCAAGAGATAGCGAGAGATAGAGAGAGACAGAGAGTGAGAGAGCAAGAGAGAGAGAGAGCGCGTGAGAGAGCAAGATAGCAAGAGAGAGAGAGAGACAGAGAGAAACAGAGAGAGAGAGAGAGAGAGAGAGAGAGAGAGAGAGAAAGAAAGACTTGGGAATGTGAAGTGTGTGGCATTGTAATAGCTTGGAATGTAACCAGCCAACAATACACAATGCCTGATTGTAGCATCACAAAAAGAGGAATGATTGTATTTAAAAAAAAAAAAAAGAAACTTTTTAAGAGCACTTTACATCCAAACTCCAGAAATCTTCAGCTTTGGTGTGTTCAAGTGTCCAGTGACCAAAGACTGTTCAGCCCCTTCACTCCCTCCCGCTCTTGTCTATGAGTGGAGAAGTTTCTGTCCTGCACCTGCAACATAGATAGGACAGAGAAAAGTGAAGTCAGTGCTCTCCCGTTCTCTCCTCCCCTCAATCTCTCACTCTCTCTCTCTCTCTCTCACACACTCACACACACACAAGCCATTCAAGCTGCAGACAGTCTGGCGCCGGCTGGAAAACTTTCATTAACCCAAGCTGATAAGAGCTGGAATTCTCTCTTCTCTTTAGCAAGATCATGTCCTGTCTTCAAAGTTATTTTACAATAACTTAGGGGGTTTTTTGGCTTTCTCCTTTTTCTTTTTTGCATAAAATGCCTACTGAACAAATGAGGAGGAAGTGACCTCATAAATGACAATTAAAAAAATGCTAAAGATAGATATGGAGATGAGAAATTTTTGATGACTGGTTTGATGACTAACAGGAAGAATGTGGGATGTCTTAAAGTAAGTTGAAAACGTCAACATTAAAAAAAAGAAAAGAAAAAAGATATATATGACTCATTTTTGTCAGATAAACCAATTGGGGCAGATGGCAGAGTTGCTGAAATGCTCATTTGGGCAGAATGTCAATCAGACTGATTAAATAATAATAATAATAATAATAATAATAATAATAATAATAATAACCTTGGAAAGTAGCTTTGGAAAGTACTTTCCAAAAAGGTTTTGTACAACGCCTAGTTACATCCAAATATGGCAATAATATGTATGAGTGAAAAGTAGCAGAGGGTGAAAACATGCAGATTCACAGAGTTTATAAACTGCAACCTACCGATGGGAATAAAAAACCTGAGGCGCGCGCAGAGCTCTTTCACTTTCTTTGGACAGACTGTGCTTGATCTCTGAACTCTGTCCAAACAGAAGATGAACACACACACACACACATGAATATTCATACATCAACATGTCCAAGATCATCCACGACACGGCCATCAGGATGGAGGATGAGCGCTCCGGGATCGAGGGATGGAGACTCACCTTCAGCTCCATCAGCTTGTCTGGAGCGCCTGTGGGGCTTTCCAGCACGATCTCCAGATCGAAAATATAATCGATGACATGCTGCAGGATCTCGACCTGGCTGACGGATTTGTTCTGCGGGATGCTCGGGACCAGCTCCTTCAGCCGCGAGTAGCAGTCGTTCATGTCGCTTAGAGCTTCCACCGGCTCCTCGCTGGGACTCCGACTGATGGACAAACTCTGCTCCGAAATACAACACACGGCCTCGTAGCAGCTTCTCAGCGAGCGAACAGGACTGATGGCCTTCATTTTCACTTTCCTTTTCGCAACAGAAAATCCAAGAGACTCCAATATCCAGACGGACCGCGCGCGCTGCAGCTCCGAGCCTGTTACGCACAGCTGTCAGCGCGCCCCGAAACTTATATGTGCGTGTCGCGCCGCTTCCTCACCAGAATAAACAAAGCGCCAGCCAATGAAAGGGGGCTATGCAAATGAGGCGCGAGTCAGCTTCAAGTCTTTACCTCGTGATTGGCTGAAGTGAGACTTCAAAGGCGTTGTAGAGGAATGAGGACAAGCATCAGAATAGAGCACATTTTTTAATCAGCAATTATCGCCCAAAATATTCGGGGTGATGAATTCTCCTGGAGAACCCAAACGGCTTCGTGTCAGCAAAAGCAACAGCATACATCTGGAAGAACGAGCACAGCTGGATCTGTTTCTGCTGCTCCTGTTCAGTTTTGGAGTGAAGTTAACACCGGGGTCTGGATACTTACTCAGCCTGGGGCAATTATTTTTACACAAGAACCAGCTGAGTTTATCTCCTTCATTTTACACACACACACACACACACACACACACACACACACACACACACACACACACACACACACTCATTCGCTCAACCACTTAATCATACTGGGGCGTGGGAAGGCTGTAGACTTTCTCAGCCGACCCTGGGCGAAGTTGGGGTAGACTCTGAACAGTCCGTTGCAGGTCAACACCCGCACAATGGTGGCTTATTGGTTAATGTGATGGGTTAGTGATCCGAAGGTCAGTGGTTCAATCCCCACTGTTGTGCCCTTGAGCAAGACCCTTAACCGTCAATTGCTCAGTTGTATAAAATGATAATTGTAAGTCGCTCTGGATAAGACCGTCTACCAAATGCTGTAAATGAAATCACGCACACCCATACACACTCATGCTCACAACTTGGGGTAATACTGAACAGCCAATTGGCCTAATGTGCATTTCTTTGTACTGTGTACCTGGAGGAAACCTGGAGGAAACCCACACAAGCACAGGGAGAACCTGCACAGTCCACCCTGAAACGCCCTTGTCGAGACGTGAACCTTGAACCCAGGACCTTCTTGGGTTCTTCTTTGGACCGTAGAGATTTATTCTGTGCAGCTAGTGTCATGCTGACCAGGCTTGCTTTTAAATCTTACGTCTTATTTGTTCCATCAACTGTCACTCTGATCAGACAAAGGTGTGTGTGTGTGTGTGTGTATTTTTGTAATGGTTATTCCATGCTGTTGAATTGCATGTTTAAATGGATTTTGTAATACAGTGATTTTCCATGGGCTGCACGGTGGCATAGACCTCTACCACGTCTCCCTCACAGCAAGACGGCTTCCCAGTATTTTTACTGGTACCCATGTTTACTGCTGGATGGACAGAGGTACACTTGTGGGTAAGACCTTGTCCAGGTGTCTTAGTGCAGTGGGGTGTGTGTGTCTTGGAGGGATTCGAGCCCACAACCTCTCGAACATAATCCCAGCACCCTGACACCTACACCAACTGCCCCCACCCCCCAAGTTATGCTGTATCTTCTGTTACCAATAATAAATCATCAAATGCACAAGAGAGATTTCATTTAAAATACACCTGGATACCACAAGAGGACAGCATCAACTTCTCCTGGGAAAATCGTCCAGAAGGAAGAGGTAAGTGACGGTCATGAGGTCAAAAGTCCTGTTTGTTTTCAAACTTTGAATCTGTACATATATGTTCAGTAGCTTCTGGTACCACCTTTTCTAAAGGAAGAAGAAGCCCAATCAGTGAAAAACGCTGTGAGCGTGATGAATAAACTGCTTTTGTTAGTTTTAATTGGATAATTATTATAAGATGAAGAAATTATCCCCAGCAGGAGGCTAATTGCTTTTTGAAGAATCTTCCGTTCCTGTATCTTCTGTTACCCTTCTGCAAGAACAACAGAAGATACAAAATGCTGTCAATTCAATTTCCATGTAAATGAGAAACCTGGATAAGTGAAACAATGTTAGTTTTGTTCTTAGTAATACCTTAAAATCTAATTTTCAAGCATTTATTATTATTTAAAAGGTATGATTTATTGATTGCACTTATTTTTATTATATTGTTCTCCAGAATGACCCTTACTGATGCTAAAAACCAACAGTGCTGCTGAGTCAGGCTGACGCTGATGCACAAAAATGTGAAGGAAGAGCGGTACAATAGAAGAGAAGTGCAGAAATTTACAGCATTTGACAGACACTCTTATCCAGAGCGACTTGCAATGATAATTTTTTATACAGCTTAGCAATTGAGGGTTAAGGGCCTTGCTCAAGGGCCCAATAGTGGTGATAGTGGGGATTGAACTGCTGGCCTTCAGATCAGTCACCCATCGCTTTACCCACTAAGCCACACCCCAGTTCAACTCCTCCTGGATGGGACGCTACTTTCTCAGTACCTTTTACTGGTACCCGTTCATATCAGAGGACAGAGGCACACTTGTGGTTAAGACCTTGCATTTAGCAAGGTGAGGGTCTAACAGGCAATAGAACCCACGACCTTTCAAGCACCCTAACCATTACAGCACCGGCCCCACCAAGTCAAGGATCTAGACAAAAGGTCTACATACAGCAAATGAGAAGCGTGTATACTAAAATTGCATACCTCTAATGAAGTAGGGAAACTCTCCATTTTGGCACATATCAAGGAGAAGTACCACCAGACCAAGAGATAAACACCATCTCCTAACACCCATGTCTGGAACGTGCATCAGAAAATATCGTTTTCTCAATTGGGACCAAAGAGTCTTAGCAATGTCCAGGGTCCAGGTAGGTGGTTCATCAGCCACAGCCGCCCGCTCTCTTCTTTGCTGATAGTCTTTACACACAATACCGTCAAAAGAAAAATGTTCTATTTTCAGCTGAGCTTCAAAGGAGGGGTTTTACACCAGAAGCATGGCATTTTTTTTCCCGAGTGTTCACATGGAAAGGGGGTACCTGATGTGGTCAGTGCTGCTCTTCTTGCAGAAGAAAAATATGTATCACGTTCTGTTCATCTCTTCCAGTAACTAAGACAAACATTATCTATTCGTTTGTACTCATCATTCAGTCACCTATCTGCCGAACTGCTTCATCCTAGTAGACACACACACCCATTTAGGCTCACATATACACCCATGTGCAATTTAGAACAGCCAGTTTACCTAATGTGCATGTCTTTAGACTATGGGTGGACACCAAAGTACTCGAACCCGGGACCCTGTTGCTGTGAGGCGTGCACGCTCACCACTACGCCACCATGCCGTCCTCATCTGTACTATGTGCCATGTGCTATGTGCTTGGTTGCGTGGACCAGCTGGACAACAGATCCCCCTCTGCAAGATATGTAAAGGACACGATCCTCTTTCTCTCTCTGTTCAATCATCAAAACATTAGCATGTAAATTCCTTTTGTTAATAAAAAGTACTTTGAGTGTTTTGATTGTACAGTTTCCAAAGCAGGTGTAATGCAATCTGTATCTGTTTATAGCATTCCAATATCTTTATCTAAACCTGAAGGTAATACTGAACAAACACACCAGATGTGGAATGTCAGCACAACTTGAGCACACGAGCGCCCCCCATCCATCTATCCATCCATTCATCTATCCATCCATCCATCCATCCATCCATTTGTCGAACTGCGGTTCTATTAGTATTATCCTAATTTCTCAGCTGACTCTGGGCGAAGGTGTGGTATAACCAGTCCATTATAAGGTCAACACACATACACACACACCTAGAGCCAATTTGGAACAGCCACAGAATTCCCAGGGGAAACCCATACAAGCAACAGGACACAACCGTTTACACTCACACCTAGGGGGTGTTTTTATTTATTTATTCTTTTTTTGTTTGTTTGTACTGTATTAATCCTGCAAGTGAAATTATTCCCTCTGCATTTAAACCCATTCAAAGTGAGCACACACACAAGTAAACAGTGAGCGCACACACACACACTCCGAGCAGTGGCTGCCACACACATTGGGGGCGCCTGGAGAGCAGTTGAGGGTTGGGTTCCTTGATCAAGGGCACTTCATCCATGAAGGTAAAGGAACGGTGCAGCTCACTCCCCCACCGCCACACATTTTGAACAGCCAATTAGCCTACTGTGCATGTTGTTGGAATGCGGAAGCAACCCAGAGGAAACCCACACAAGCACCGGGAAAACATGCATACACCACACAGAAACGCCAGCGCCAGGGATTTGAACGACTGTGATTAGCTAATTATCACATCTGTTCTGCTTGTTAGGCTTCATGAATATACAGTACACAACAGTTAGGGTGGTTTTTTTTATAGCAACGTATTGCTGTTACTCAGGTAAGGACAAAAAAGATCAGTATCATGCTATAACATAAAGATATATTATTGTTATAAGGTCAAACCTGTCACAAAATTTTCAGATTATCACAATGTGATTTTGGCATACAAACATATCATGTTATAACAATAAATGTTTAATGCTATAACTGTCATATCACGCTAGAACGTTACATTTTTCACATTACTGTATAACAATATAACGTATTGTGGTCACATGGCCAACACAGCCATGGCCTAATGGTTAGAGAGACAGGTTTGGGACCAAAAAGTCACTGGTTTGATTCCTGAACCAACAGGAAAGATGTGTGGCGGTGGTGGGGGAGTGTGTAGTACCTTCCCATTCCATCACCTTTAAAGTGACCTTGAGCAAGGTACCTAACCCTTAACTGCTCTTGGAGTGCCCCATGTGTGTGTGTGTGCGCAATTACCGCTGCTTTGAATCTCACCTCAAGATGTCTTTCTCTCTATCTCTCTCTCTCTCTCTCTCACACACACACACACACACACCCTATCCTAAAAATGTTGAGCAGTTTTTTAAAGTAATGGATCTCAGCAGACTACTAGAGGGGGAAATATTTACAAAGAAATCAGTGCGTGGTCACTGTGCATTCTAAAAGTGTTACTCCTCATCCCGAAAAATAGCAAAAACAAACTCATGGGAGAGAAGGAGAGAGAGAGAGAGAGAGAGAGAGAGAGATCATCCCAAGTCATCACCAAGCTGTTCCCTTTCTCTTTTAACCCATGCATTTTTAGCATGCTCCTAACTGTGTGTGTGTGTGTGTGTGTGTGTGTGTGTGGGTGTGTGTGTGTGCCCTTCCCGCCCCACCTCTGTTCCCATTTTTCGTTTTTCTCACAATCCTGTTTTTGTGCAGGAATGCGCTGGCGGCCCAGCTGTGTGTCCTAGCCCGCTCCAGCTGTGTTGATCTAACGCGCGACTCCCAGACAGCCTGGCGCCAGCCTCGTGACGTCACCCATTCACGCACTCCAGCGCTCTCCGCCGGCCAGGAGCTCGAGCAGCAGCTCTCATTGGTCAGTCGGGAGGCCATTCGTGGGCAGCAACAGGCTCCGCCCATACGGCGAGAAATCGGTGTCTATACAACAGGAGCGCTTAAAAAAAACAACAACAAAAAAACAAAACTTTGGTTTTTATCTAATGAAATATATTTGCGCGAGCAAGGAGTTTTCCAATGTTTCTCATGATTTTACCGGAAAAAGTGCAATAATAACTCACAGAAACCTATGATTAATAATGTTAGTGTTAATAAGTTATTATGTATACTGGGAGATATAAAAAAATAATAATGAGAATGTTTTACTTGGATGTTAAATAGAAAAATAATACATTAATATATATATATATATATATATATAATTTTTTTTTTTTACAATTTGTTTTCCACTTGTGCCTGTTTCAGGGTTAATACCATTGTTAATATTCAGTTTTGAAAATTAAACAGGACATGCATTAGTGAACCTGCCTTCATTTTAATCACATTCTGTTAATCCAGTCATTTATTATTCTGGTCAGGGCTGCGGAGTTTGTCCTGGGAACACTGGGTGTGAGGACGCAGTACACCCCGAATGGGACATGGGTCATTCACAGGGACATGTAGAGCCTATCCATCTACCTGTGTGTGTGTGTGTGTGCTTTAATGAAACTCATTTAGTCTGGACCTCACTGCTTAGGCTACTGCTCCCATGACCCGACCCTGGATTAAGTGCAAAAAGATTTAGATGAAGATTAAGTCTAAAAAAAAATAATTAGGAAAGACATCAGTGTTATTGTGAACCCAGCCACTGAGGTCACACAGGCCAGTGTGTTCTTAATGCCGGTCCAAAGCCTGGGCAAATGGAAAGGGTTGCATCAGGAATGGCATCTGTGCCAAATCAAACATGCAGATTCAATCTTTTAAGGATGATCAACTGTGGCGACTCCTAACGGAAACACACGAAAGAAGAAGAATCAGTGTTACTCGGATGATCCATTCGATTCAAATTACAGACCTTCTAGGGTTAGGCTTAGAAGAAGAACAACAACAAAGCAAGCTAGATGTATTAGTTGACCTTGATACTGATGTAGTTACATGGACTTTCAGAGTATTGCATTAAAATTATCCACATTCTTACGCATTTATTTTTCTGGAGCTCAACTCACTCTTCGCTAATCTGTGGTGCTAAAGCTCTGCTGTTGTGTGCTATTACCTGATTTAACCCTTGAGTTACCTTACAGACAAAGCCTAGAGCCCTGGTATGTTAATTATTCATTTATTCAGTCACTCATTCATTCACTGAACCTCTTCCCCCTACTAGGGTTGTGGGGACCACTGTGAATGGTGGTGTGTGAGTAGTTGCCCTGCACATGTATGACAAGCTGTTCAAGGTGTACCCCGTCTGCGGCCAGTGTTGGCTAAAGATGGGGTACACCCTGAACAGCTTGTCATATCATTGCAGGGCAAACACACACACACACACACACACACACACACACACACACACACACACACACACACACACACACACTTATACAGCCAATTAGCCTAATGTGCATATCTTTGGACTGTGGGAGAAACATGAGTACTTGGAGGAAACCCACTCATGCTCCACACAGAAACACAGACCGCCAGTCAATGCAAGAAGGTCCTGGAAGTGAGTCTCGGGCTCGGGGCGTTTCTGTGTGGAGTTTGCATGTTCTCCCCGTGCCTGAGTGGGTTTCCTCCAGGTACTCCGGTTTCCTCCCACAGTCTGAAGACATGTATATTAGGCTAATTGGCTTCACCAAATTACCCCTAAGAGTGTGAATGGATGTGTGTGTTGCCTTGTGACGGTCTGGCATGCTGTTCGTGGTGCACCTTGCCTTCAGCCAGTGTTGGCTGAGTTAGGCGCCAGCCTCCCGCAACCCTAAGAAAGGATAGAGCAGTTTGGCAAAATGAGTGAGTGAATAAATGACTGAGTGAGTAATTCTGGTTTTACTCTGTTTAGTCTTGTGTTGATCGCCAGACCATGTGCCTGTTTTTTTAAGCAATAAAATCACACTGTGCAAGTATCTCTAATATCGTTAACTCTCTTTACTTCTCTAACTTTTACAAACATCACTGAAGCCACAGTGAAGCGTACCTTCAACAGCAAGATCAGCTAGTTTGTTTGGAAGGTCTTCTGCCTCTGGTCCTTCGTTGGAGCCTAAAATATCTGGCATGGCGTTTCGTCGACCAGTCCTTCCTGTGGCAGCGAAGTCAGTGACAACAGTCTCCACATCAGTCATCTCTGTTCTTGTTTTTCACATTATCATCTACAAGACACAAGACAATTTTCCGTCATTCATTCATTGGATTTCTTTTATATGACAGTAAAGGTTATACAGTACACAGGCCATAATTCTGAATACTGAAGAAGGACTTCTGTAGTTGATTCTTTTGGAAGGTGATCTGTTTGATTTCTCAGAATAACATGCATTCTACACTTTTTAGATTTCTCAACGTAAGACCCACTGGAAAAAAATTAAATACCGGGCAGGAAACCTGTTTCACTGAAAGTGAAAGGAAATGGGATGAAAAGATAAATTAGTTTCTGTAAACAGTTAAGCCTTTATCTGACAAGGCGGCAAACGCTAATAAACAGGGTTAATTTTTGGTTTCACCAACGTTCCTGACAAATGTTGACGAAAATCACGGCTCGCCCCTGTCGTTTTGCGACACTTAGCGACAATTAGCAACGTTCTCACGAATGTTTGGGAAGGTGTTTGTGAAAGACAATTGGCAAACATTAGCGACAGTTAGCAAATATAAGTGACAGTGTTTGTGACGATTTGCAAATATTTGCGACTGTTTGGGAATGTTTTGGACTTTTTCCCAACTCCTAGTAAAATACCAGACGAATGAATCGAACCACCCAACCGCATAAAATAGGAAGCTGGATTTCTGTCAGGAAGAATCCCAACATGTTGCTGCCCTTGTGGAAGAATTGCTTTGTCTGGCTGCTACTGCAACTATCCTACAGCAGAAGAAAATGAAAGAAAAGGAGGATAAAGAATGATTGATGGACCCAACCGTATAAAAAAGGTTGAGCAGACCCTCGACAGCATTGTGTTCACTACTTGGCAAACCAAAAAAAAAAACTATGAAGACCCATGTTACAACTGTTTGCTAATGTTTTAAACCGTTTTGCAATTTGCAAAAAGTTTGTGGAAAAACACATTTGCAGAGAAACCTTTGAACAAGACAAGAAAAACCTTTGCAACCCTTAAAACTATCTGCCACCTGTTTATCTGCATTTTGTGAACCCTGATGAAAACTGATATTCGTCAGTTTTTACGGATCCACGAGATACTAGCTGTGCTTCAAATTTTAAGGCCTTGGTGAACTTTGACCTGAATTTATTTTGTGACCCAACTGAAAAAATGTGTGTTGATGTGATTTCTTGGCAGATAAAAATGAAGAATATTTTAACTATTAGGTAGCAGATACATTAGATATTTGCCTCTGTTTTCACTAGGTTATTCATTTTCATGACTAATGGTCCTTGGATCACATCTGAAAAAGCTTCTGAAAACCTTCTCACCCATGTTGGCATATTCGATTAGTAAAGTTATAGTCAAGGCGACAAAATTCAATTCCAAGCCTAAAGGTGCACTCACAGCGTACTGATCATGATCCCGATCATACTCCGGTGTTATGTCGGAAGAGCTCAGAGAACATCAGTGCGCCTCGGTATGCATCAGAGGCCATTGTGGAAGTTCGGAGGAAATTTCGGGGAAGAGTGAAATATTTTAGGAGTGTTGAAAAATGTGGCACTTTTTGTGTTCAGAGAACAAAATCGTATGAAACACCAGACCAACATCAGAATAACTTCGAAATATGATCGGCTTAATTCGGGATCATGATCGGTATGGTGTGAGTGCCCAAAAATCACAGCAAGCTGAGATCAAGATTTAGTCTAAAAGGTGTCAAGGTCATTATAATTACTACTACTACTGCACTGAGAAATATAAAACATTAAAGAATATATTTTTTCACTGATCACCCATAACATAAAAAATAAGATTGACAGGTGATTGCTAACATTGCGAACAGATGGTCTAACAGGTGGCTAACGTTG
>JBCNYG010000021.1:43360093-43371885 GCA_039654305.1 Porochilus rendahli | reverse complement strand
GAGAGAGAGACAGACAGAGAGACAGAGGGAGAGATTGATATTTTTGTAACTGCTGGCTTCCTGGAATTTTCATACATGACAGACTCTAGAGTTTGAGTTAGAGTGTGGCGCGAAAAACAAAAAACATCATACAATAAGTGGGAGCTCTGTAGGTAGAAACACTGTGATGTGAGTGAGAGAAATAAAGAGAGAGAAAGAGAGAGAGAGAGAGAAAAAGAGAGAGAGAGAGAGAGAAAGAGGGAGTGAAAGTAACTGAATTATTCTCTCTGGTAATCCAGTCAGTGGGTTTCCTTGGGGTACTCCGGTTTCCTCCTACAGTCCAAAACATGCACATGAGGCTTATTGGCTGTTTCAAATGTCCCTAAGGTGTGCACATGTGAAAGTCTGTGTATGTGTTGGCCCTGTGAGGGTCTGGTGAGCTGTTTAGGGCGTACCCTGCCTTTGCCCAGTGTTGGTTGAGATAGGCTTCAGCCTTTCCGTGACCCTAGTAGGATTACATAGTTCAGCAAATGAGTAAGAGTGAGTGAAATTGGTGGCCAGGTTAATCCAGTTATGGTTGTATTTACATTTGGCCATTTTGTAATGACTGATTAGGCCATTTTAAGAGTAAACCCTTGAACTGTGAAAGTTGTAAGTTGTAAGTTGACAAACAAAAAGACATTATTCTGATGTGGCACATATTTCGAGACTTTTGTTTTTATTTGAGTGAATGCCCCCAATTGTTCAGCCTGGGTGTTGTATTAACCCGCTTATTTCCATGTATAGTTCCTCCACCTATAGGGCTCTTCACTGCGCTTCCTTCCCTGAAACACACTCAGCACATTCTCCCTGCATGCCTGTGTGCATATGTCTATCATAGTGTGTGTTTACTTTAGAGCTGTTGTTGCCCGCCGAGCTGATCCATGGCCGGTATTATTGTTGTTTCTGGTATATTACTAGCATAACATGTAGTAATTTTAGATGCCGTTGTGCAATATCTTCTTCAGATCATACAGTTGTGTTGTTAGATTGTTTCGTGTATACTCCCACTATTGTCTTGATCTTGTAACTTAGATTAGATACAAACTAAGATTAGAACCTGACATGTAGGTGAGCATGTGAATAGGTTTGAGGCTTCTCCTATATATTCATGTGCGTGTGTGTGTGTTTATGTGTGTGTGTGTATGTATGTGTTCATCTGGAGGAAACCAAATTCAGTGTCTCTCCCATGCAGCTGCTCCCAAACACCCACTCTCTTCCTGCTGGAGTGTCTGTGCTGGTGTTTGTGTGCGTCTGTGTGTATAAATGAATGTGTGTAAACATGCATGTGGATGAATGAGTCTAAACTTAAAATGTCTAAATGTATAGTACCTTGTAATTTTGTACTTTTTATATGGCTATATAAACCTTACAGGATCACTTTTTATAAAACCCCAGATTAAAAGAGAATTATATCTATAAATTATATATAACGTTTCATTTAATCAATTTTCATGAATGATAGCTTTCCCTTTTTTTTATAATTTTATGTCATAAAAACATAAAAAAATTTAAAAAGCTATTAATTGATTGATTTATTAAAATACTTCCATGACTTTTAATGAATGTTTACTGAATGTAGTGTATGTACAATTACTAGGAACAAGAATGTCAAAATTTCATTAATAAAAAATTAAACCCCCCATCCCTAATTTAAAACATGAGAATTTTGCATAACAACATGTCCCCTCCCCAGGAAAAAAAAAACAATAAATTGCAAAGATATGCCAACTTGCCCACAAATGAAAACATACTTCCGTCAATGTGATCAGAGCAGATTCTTTTCTATTTTATTCTCTATACTCCCATGACTCTCACTTCATAGCTGCTACACATAGCTTTACACGACGCATCTTGGAAAACTGCTAATGATTAATTCCCTTCATCTTGTCCTCTTGTCTTGCTTTGCTACACCCAGGAACACAGCAGTAATTTTCAATGGCAGTTTTCTTCTGAAATAAGGAGACCTTACGTATCATGAGCTCTGATTTGACATTTTCGTAATGTTTACAGTATGTTTCATACCGGAACCAGTGCATTGTGGGTCACCAAGAAAGCCTCTATATAGATTCTGTGGCAATTATTTCAAACATGATGTGTCCATGACGTGAAAGTAGATGCTGGAACAGAGGCGATGAATGTAGTATTTAAATACTAGGAAGATGGAAAAAATAGAAGACATGAACTGCTGTAGCTAATTTTTTCTTTTTGCTTATTATTTGTATTGATGTTATTTTTGAATAAATTGTCCTCATAAAATCTGTCTTTGGGTTTTTAGTCCACCATTCAGCAGATCAAGTCACTTCTCATCCCTGCTTCATCGTCCATCCGCTAACAGTCCTTGTGGCAGCCAATCCAAGAAAACTACTGAATAGAACTTCACGATATTGTGCATATAGTTTTTGCCTAAAGTCTTATTGTGCACCTGGGTATTTTTGTTTCATTTGCTTATTCAATAGAGCTCCCGGCAGCCATGTTGATTTGTTTTGCAGCAGAAAATGACTGAAGAGAACTTCACGATATGTTGCTTGTAGGTTCCCAGTATGGTCTAGTTGTGCACCTGGGTATTTTTTTAGTCTGACGTGTGTGCTGTTGTCGTAAAGTCAAAGGAATGGCTCCGTTTTTCTGGCTTAGCTGTAGTACTTTGGACACCTGGCGATAATTTAAAACTCAACTACTCCAAAGCTGAGAATAAATATTCTCTACAACAACAAGTAAATGCACTTCAGTAAAAATACAGCCAGTAACTAACCGAGCTAGAAATCTAGAAAAAAAAAGGTGATCATTGCTAAAAAGTGTGAGTTCAATGCTGTATGGTTGCTGGATGGAGGCTGTCAAGATCTGTATGTATTTCTTGTTTAGATAAGTAGCTGCGAATGATACGCTTTAAAGGCAACTCTTACCCCAAGCAAGCTGCATATTTTTTTTTAAATAAACCCTAAACAAAAATTATTTAATGTGTGTGTGTGTGTATATAACTGCATTCTACGAAATTCTATTCATATTCATATTCTTTTGTCAGCCAACCAATCTCTACATGGTAAGACTTTCTCTCGCTTCTGTTTCCTCCCAGGACTTTTTTCTGTTAAGTGTCAGAATTACCTTCTTCTTCTTCTTCTTTAATTATTTGAACAATCAAGTTGAGATCCCTTTCATACAGTACACAGAGATATAGCTATATATGACATGATATTCCCTGACGAATTACACAAAATATATATTACATTTACATACATTTATTAAACTGCAAAGATATGACTCATTTATTCATGAAGTCATTCATTTATTCATTATCTGTACCGCCTTATCTTTTATTAAGGTCGCGGGAAGGCTGGACACACAACCATTCACCAGTTACATTCAAGGGAAATCTGGAACAGCTAATTAGCCTAATGTACATGCCTTTGGACTGTGGGAGAAAACCAGAAAACCCACACATGCACAGAGAGAACATTCAAACACCACTTAGAAATGCCTCCGCCAAGCACGGAGCTTGAACCGATTACCTTCTTGGTGTGTGACTAACTGCTTCGCCACCACAAACATACCACTCACGCTCACGCACGAATCCTAGTTAATCATACTTAATCCTGCTATTAGGGTTCACAGAACACTGGGTGAAGGCGGAGTACATTCTGATGATGAGCTCGCCAGATCATCATACGGCAACACACTCAACCATTCACACCCATATCCACATATAGGGACAATTTGGAACTGCCAATTAGCCTAATGTGCATGTCTTTGGACTGTGGCGAGAAACTGTAGGAACTCATGCATGGGGAAAACATGCAAACTCCTCAATGAAGTGCAATGAAGTGCTAACAATACGCCACAAACATAACACTTACAGAGAAAAAGTACACTCAAACATTAAACACCTTCAAAATCATAAAATCCATATAAATAAAGTGTTCCAGATTTGGTGCCATTGATTAGAACCTCCTGTAGGTGGAACCTGTCTGATATAAACGGGACATCTTGGGTCTGGTGTTCTTTTTTGCTACTGAATATATATGGTGTCAATATGCCAAGATCTAAAGTGCTCTCCGAGGCCTGTAGATACTAAGATGAAAATGTTTAATAATGACAGTGTGTTGAAAAGCATATACAAAACAAAAAAAGAAAGTCACTCACAAAAATATGTTGTTGTTCCATCGTTAGGCTTGAATCGAAGACGGAAAACTGATCCACTCCGTAAAGTCTTCTCCAGCACATCCCGAAAACGTTCAATAGGGTAAATGTCGGGACTCAATACATATGTGAAAATGAATCCTCGTGCTCCCTGACCCACTTTTTCATTATTTGAGTCCCCATTTTATGTCCGTACCATCAGGGAAGAAAAAGTCCATTGATGTGATAACCTGCTCATTCACTACATTCAGACCAGCAGACCTCATTTTATTGCCACATTAATGTTGCTGAGCCTCGACCGGACCAACTGGAGCAACAATGCCATGGAGGTTACATGTTGTGATTAAGACTATATGCATTTTAGTGTGTGCAACTTTCTCTTTGGCATTTTATATTTAGGGTGCAACCCAGAAATAAAAGTAATCATGTGTTTATAAGAAACTAAAATACAGTTCAGTTTCACAAAAGAATTACTCAACAATTTAATATGAATGAGATTGTAAACATAAACATTGCCTAACGTGTTAACTGATAAACTGAAACTAGTCCTTGGTGGTAGACTTGGACTTTTGGACTGAAGAAACTGAGTCTGCGTTAGTCCGTGTGAGTGTTTTAACTATAGGCACCTCAAGCTAACGATGATTTTCTTTTGGAGAGGTGCACTCTGTGCACAATGTACCCAAACCGACCAGTCCCACACACAAACACACATCCCACATACACGAAGATAAACACTAATACACACACACACTCACACACGTACGTCCCACACAGTGCAGTTCGCCCACGCACCTCTGCAGCCTGCACCATGCAGCCCGCTGCAAAAGTCGATGTGTTTTTCATGGGATTTGCGAATCAATCTTGTGTAACCACCCATCAACACAACATCTCATTGTGCTGATATCTGGTTGTATTGTTCTCATGGCAGCAGGGTGTTCCACTTTGATATCACAAAAAAAAAAAAAAAAAAAAGAAATAGACCAAAGGTGCAGCGAGTAAAGCACACCGAGGTACCAGCGAGGATTCACCAACAACCCTCACACTCTTAAAAAGAATGTTTTGATTTAAAACATTATCTGCGTTTACTGTTTCAACTCATTTCACAATATACCCACCAACACCCCCCACCCCCACGCCCTCGCTATGTGGATTACTACTTTAATAAAACAGTGATAAGAACTATTTTATAAAATCCAGGGTTCAATAAGAAATTTTAATTATTACTTTACTATTATTTGCGATAAACAATTCTTTCTCCACGGAAGATAAGCAAAGATCTTAGACTATACTACGAGGATTGAGCAATGTCTTGTTAAGGAATTTAAGAAGCAATATAGCTGCATGTCCTTAAACAAAGTCTTTTTTTCCCAAAACAGTTCACCGATCGGTACCAATGATCACTGTCTGCTATCATTCTGGTCTCAAGGTGACTATAGGTACCTGGGAATGTGTTGTAAATTCCTCCAAATTGCCATTAACCTTCCCAGAGGGAAATAATGGCCAATGTTTTGGCTTGTTTAAAGCACTGGGTTTGACTTGAGTAGAACACTGGGTCACTCTGGTCTACATAAACACGGATCGGTCCCCCCTCGCCCTTCCAAAAGGCAAATGTGGAAGTGATCATACATTTGCAGCTCTTGTTTTGCCCCGGTACTCTCTGAGATAAGTTTGGTTACAGTAAGGTATAGTTACTAAGCTACTGTACATAATATACATAGATTACAGTACTGTATTGATAAAACGATGCCTATGTAGGGAAATGTAGGGGAAATGTAGGGCTCTTGTCAACACCACCATTGTCAAGTCCGATACAAGTCCAGACCAGAGTTTTAAGGGGTCAAATTCAAAGTCAAGTCCAAATGAAAGTGAGACCAAGTCAAGATTCAGAGTGAAAACCAGCAAGGTCAAGGCTTTACTTCAACTGGTTTGGTTCATTTGTTCATCAGCCAGTGATTAGGCCGTTTACGAGAAGAAGGAATTAAGTATGTTCAAGTATGTGAAAAGAAAGGACAATGCAGCAATTGTTAGTTATCCATCTCGCAAACTCTGAATAATATTTGAATGAATACGAATATATTGGCTAGATATGTCTCTCACATGTCTCTCACTGTCTGTGGTGAGCAGGATGTAAAAGAATCGTTGCTGATTTTCGTCGAGAGCAGGCTGCATAGCCGTCAGCGTGTTTCTACCCTGCGATGGCCTGGCGAGCTGTCCGGGGTGTACTCTGCCCTCACCCAGAGTCGGCTGAGATGGGCGCCAGCCTCCCCGCGACCCTAATTAGGATCAAGCGGTTCAGAAATGAAAGAGTGAATGAATATCGGATCGAAGGTTTTTTGATGACAAGATTCCATCGCAAAAATAAGAAGAAAACTCCGCAATCTGGCCTTGATGTTTTTCAAGGTTTTCGAAAGATGCCATAATTTGGGACACATAACCCCTGAGATGGTGTCTGTGTGACCCCTGTCAGACTTCAAAACTGTAAAAACAAACCAATTGATGTATGGTGTTAAAAAAAAAAAAAAAAAGAATTGGCTCCACCTTCCCTCATGACCCTGATGGTACGGATATAGCGGTACAGAAAAAAGATGGATGGATGTAGCACGGAGTCATTCAACAGTAACACAGCTGAAAACCAGCCATTCACATCCGCACTTCTCTTTAGATCATAATCTAACAAATACTAAAACAACTCGCTGTTTTCCCCCTTCTTCGGGTGTTCCAGACCTTTTGATTTCCTGTGAGGTCGGGTATTCCATGAACTTAACATGCAGCTGTTGGTAGGAAATGGACTGCGTACCATACAAGGGTGTGTGAAGGTCTGGATTAGCTTTTCATGATGTGCTACACTGTCTGGTGGAAAAACACAGCAGTTAGGTGTGTAGATGATGGTCAGATACGTCAACCAATACACATTCATTTAGTCATTTCTTAAGCTGCTTAGTCCTAATTAGGGTCACGGGAAGACTGGCGCCCATCTCACGCGACTCTGGGCAAGGGCTGAGAACACCCTGAACAACTCGCCAGGCCATTGCAGGGCCAACACACATACAACCATTCCAGATTTGGAACAGCCAATTAGCTTACTGTGCATATTTTTGGACTGTGGGAGGAAACTGGAGTATGTGGAGAATGTGTAAACTTCACACAGAAACGCACCGAGCCCGGGAATCAAACCCAGGATCTTCTTGCTGTGAGGCGGACGTGCTAACCACTGCGCCACCTACCAATAAACAACGGAGCGCTATTACACTTATAAAATAGATTTAAATGACATCATGTATATTGTCATGATTACTCATATTATGCTGGTTGTTAAAAGTGTGTGCTTTAACACGCACACACTCTCTCTCTCTCTCTCTCTCTCTCTCTCACACACACACACACACACACACACACACACACACACACACAGCTTTCTCTGTGTTGCCCACTGAAGCTACTGTTTTCTGGACAGCACATCTGCGAACTGTGGGCGGTGGGTAGCACCAGTTGGTCTCTTCACCTCCCTTCTTCTCTGTCTCTCTTTCTCTCTTCTGTGTTTCCTTTTAGGGCCATTTGACCTCCACTTTAATGGAGTCAGCACCACCCCTCCCCTTTTTAATCTTTCTCACACACACACTCACTCCCCTGCTTGGGCAAGCTGGAGTGTGTCATCGTGTCCGGTTGCACTACATGTGTGTAACTCTCTCTCTCTCTCTCTCTCTCTCTCTCTCTCTCTCTCTCCCCTGCACCTGTGACAGAGAGACAGGAAACACAGAAATAACTGCTGACTGTCTTCATCCCGTGCCGCATGCGTCAGTGTGTGAGTTGTGTGTTGTGTGTGTGTAGCGATGGGAGAGACACTTGCACCTGGACAGTTTGGCTCTGTCACACTCACTGCCTTCACACTGTGACACCCAGTCACTAATACCATTATAGAGCGAGAGAGTGCAATAGGGATAAAGAAGGAGAGAGAGAGTAAAAAAGAAATTATAAAGAGAGCAGTTAGGAAGAAGGGAGGAGGGAAACAGTGAAAGAAAGAGACAGACAATGCAATCTATCTTTGGCCACAAACCACACACGGAATTAGTAAATGCATGATATAAATAGTAATTTATTTATTATTTATTAGATATTATAGTAATTTATTAATGAATTTATTTTATTTTGCAGGACATCGGCTTAAATATACTATGGTACCAACTGTGAAAACAAGCAGCACTAGATACTGACTAACGTATATTTTATATCATGTAACAATATATACAAGAGCACAGAGAGCGCAAACCTCCTCCAAGTTACAAAACAAGTAGAATTGAGCAAAACTTTGCCCTTTATAAAGACATTTTTTAAATATATTTTCATATTTTTGTGCCATGTGTGTGGATTCTTCCCAAAATTAAACAGGAACAGCCTGGCTAATTACCAACCCATCCTAAAAACCTCAGATTGATCTGAGAAAAAATGTGGACAGGAAGGTACTAAACAACAGACAAACAAACTTAAAAAAATAAACCCATTTTGAAAAAAAAACCCCAAAAAACAGCACGTTAGACTCCTGGGCAAGGTCTTAACCACAGGTGTGCCTCTGTCCACCCAGCAGTGTAAATGGGTACCAGTAAAAATACTCCGAAGGTAACCTGCGATGGACTAGTGTCCCATCCAGGAGGAGGTGAGGTTGCTTTACGCTACGCAAAACGGAAATAAGCTCCGGCTTGATGAGCCAGTAGGCTTGGGTGGGAAAACCCTACAAAAACACATCCCTTTTTAGCAAAGTTAAAGGTTGTTGTTTTTTATCCGTTATGTTAGGAATCCTAATTTAATTCTGTTCCCTGGTAGAACCTGTAACTCTGCTCCCTCTGTACAGTGGATGGGGACCTGGATCTATTTCCCAATTTGTGTGAAAGTAAGAGTCCTCTGAAGGCTGTGCCGTGGTGCCATTATTTACGATGTGACCAGGTAATAACAAGAGTACCAACAATGTACTCGTGTCCACTTCTGATTAACAAATCATCTTTTTCAGGACGTGCCAAAAAAATGTACAAAATACAAAAAATAGAACCTTTCTAACTTTCTATCGTACACGTCAGGGATGGAAGCAAACACCACTGCTTTAAATTGCTGGAATGTATTCTGGGGTAGATAAGTGTTTCCAGCTAGTTTTATTGATTTAAAACAATGTGTTGATGAATTCATTTTCTGTGTAATTTTTGGATCCACCAAAACGTACCACTTTGATAAACCCGGTACCGGTGAGCAGTACCTTCCCACCCTCTACCATCGCTGCTGAAGTGCCCTTTAGCAAGGCACCTAACTCCCGACTGCTCTCTGTGCCGCAGTGTGTGCCACTGCTCTGACTGTGTGTGTGTGTGTGTGTGTGTGTGTTTTTGATTACTTTGGATGGGTTAAATGCAGATTCTAAGTTTTCCTTTTGGGATTAATACAGCCATTCATTCATTTTCTGAACCACTTCATCTTAATTACGGTGGCAGGGAGGCTGACGCCTATCTCAGCCGACTCAGGGTAGAGTACACCCTGGACAGCCTGCCAGGCCATTGCAGGGCAGAAACATGCTGACGGCTATGCAGCCTACTCTTTATGAAAATCAGCAATGATTCTTTTACATGCCTCTCACCATAGACAGAGAGAGACGTGGCCTGCATTTGATAACCCAGTTAGCTTCACGGGGGGGCGGGGGGGGGGGTGTATAGTGAACTCCCGCCCTTGGGATCAGTAATCCAGCCTCCTACCACCGGGCCACCACTGCCCCAATTAATACAGTATACAAACCAAAACAAACAAATAACAAAAAAAATACTTTCCATCTCCATTTCCATTTCCATCAAGCGAGTGGGTTTTTATTGGTGTAGAATGGAGGGCCGAGAAGGTCAACCTGATCTTACCTCATAGCTGTAGTCCTCAATTCTGGTCAGTCCTCAAGTCAGTCTCGGCTGTCGATTTCACCAAATATTCCGGTCTGTTGGTCTTGAATGAGTCCAGCTACCTTTGAAAAATGTTTATTTCCCTTCAAGTAAAACGTCCTTAAAAGAAATTTAATTAGTGAGCTTGTTCATAAAATGGGCATTGTTGTTTTCAATCAAAATCCACTAAAATGAGCATGGACATTGAATAATTAATAACAAATCATATTCCTTCCAAGCTCATTACCTCTGACCGCTTGGTGGGGGAGCTTATGTATTCATCAGCGTCAGTTCTGTGTGTTAGTTTGACTTTTAGCAGGCTAACGCAAAAACCATCGAGCCGATATTCACCAAACTTGGTGGAGGGTGGAGCCTTAGCCTAGAAAGAATCTATTACATTTTGGAGTAGGTCCGGGTCATTTTCCAGATTTAAATGTGAACTTGACACCAACAAAACAACAGCAAAGAAGAATAAAGTCTACATTATGACAGGTGTCTGTTTGTGAATTTCTAGCTATCCAAAGCTAATAATAGGATATTAACATTAGCAAGCAGACAAAATGTACATGACAAGAACAAAACAACAAAACGACAGATCCAGGGGTTTCTGAAATATTATTATATTTTAAGTGTTTTTCACTGCTTTTTCTAATTTATTTATATTTTTGCATTTTTTCCCTCATTTTCTCCCCTAATTTTAGTCGTATCCAATTCCCACCCATCAAGTATTGCCTTCCTATCATACGACTCCCTCCGTGACATGCAGTGCATCTTTTCGAACTGCTGTATATGCATATTTGGGAGCGGTCTAACATACTCGGAAGGAAAGCGCTATACGCCCCCTTATGCGAATGAGCTCACCGATGCCCATGATTGGCTGTGAGTGACAGGGAAGTGAACGCATGCCATCCCTCCCTCCCGTGAGAGGTCGGACAATTAGCTCCCATGGACTCCCGGTCACGGATGGCTGTGGCATCAACCTGGATTTGAACTTGTGATTTCCGGTGTGGGGTATGGGCCATTCACAGACACTGAGTCACTGACTATGGCCTATACACATTTCCCTGCCCAAATAGGTACACATAGCCCACACAGCGGAGGCTCATGCACTGTCCCAGTGCTTATTCTCAAGTTGGACTCGGCCTTAACTCGAACTCTAATCTCTTTTGACTCGGGTTTGACTTGCTTTGGGAACTCGAACTTGACAAAGGTTGTTTCCATTACATCTCTGTCTTAGTGGCGAATGGATCAGATGCACTGCTAATGCTAAACTCGAAACTCTTACCTGATTGTGTAATAATTACATTTCCAAATTAGTAAAAAAGCAGCACGCTTCCACCGCAGTGAAAAAGAACAAAAAATATGAAAAACCAGCGGAAACGTTGGTTCAGAGCCTCAAATTAAACTGTAGTGTAGACTATAAAAAGACTCAAAGTGAGTAAACTTTAATATCTATGTGAAATGGAAAACTTATTTATCTGTGTGAGACAAACTCATGGGAGAGCGCAAAACAGCAAGAATATTCCGAGACTGAACTGAACTTACACAGCAAATACACATGCAATTCAAGCAGACAGAGGCAAATGAGAAATGTGAGCTATCTGATATCTCGCTGATATAAAAATAACCTCAGAGAGAGAGAGAGAGAGAGAGAGAGAGAGAGAGAGAGAGAGAGAGAGAGTGCGCACCTGCAGTGTGGTCCACACCTACACACAAGTGTCAGGAAGAGACTACCACAAA
>JBCNYG010000021.1:43236514-43257451 GCA_039654305.1 Porochilus rendahli | reverse complement strand
AATAATAATAATAATAATAATAATAATAATAATAATAATAATAATAATAATAATATTTTTTTTTTTGACTGTCCTTGTGCTCTGGGAGGAATTCTAGGAGACTCCTGCCAGGAAGTTTGCAGATTTGCTGCCCTCTACTGGTCAGTGCCTTTTATTTCCGCATCATGCCGCCATTTCCTGACTCGTCTCTTTTCCTTAAAGGAAACTGATCTCCTTTTACTCTTCATTATTAAAACCCACTCATAGTTATCAAATGGTTGAAATGGAAAAAAGCTGGACCATTTTACTCCATTTTAGTTAATAATCCACTCACTCACTCCCATCTCACTCATTTGCCAAACCGCTTAATCCTACTGTGGTCACAAGGAGGCTGCATGGTGCCTATCTCAACCAACACTGGGTGAAGGCGGGGTACACCCTGAACAACTCATCGAAGCATCACAGGGCAACACACACAACCATGCACATTCACACCTAGGGGCAATCTGGAAATTCCTATTAGGGCAATGTGTAGGCTGGACCCTATCTCAACCGACACTGGGCAAAGGCGGGGTTTACCCTAAACAGCTTGCTAGACCTTCGCAGGGACAACATTCACACATACATACACAACTGTTCACACTCACACCTAGGGACAATTTGAAACAGCCGTTTCGCCTAACGTGCATGTCTTTGCACTGTGGGAGGAAACCCAAGTACCCAGAGGAAACCCACGCAAGTACAGGGAGAACATGCAAACTTCACACAGAAGTGCCTACGATGAGCCTAGGACTCAAACCCAGGACCTTCCCTGCGCAACCCTACAATGCATTCAGGTCATGATAAAACACTGTCTGAAGAAGGGCTTGATCCTGGACAGGGCTGTGAGTGGATCTATATTAGATCCAGTGCTGATGCTGGGAACACTCACTCAGTGAGAGGAGGGTATACACGTTCCACCATGCACATGTTCACACACACACATTTACACCTTTAGAGAGCAGTGGTGGCCTGGTGGCCTGGTGGTGGGGTGCTGGATTACTGATCCCAAGGTCGGCGGTTCAAGCCCCACTCTCAGCGGGTTGTCACTGCTGTGCAGCTAACTGGGTTAGCTACAGTTAGCAACCTCTCTCACTGTCTATGGTGAGATGTAAAAGAACCATTGCTGATTTTCGTCAAGAGTGCAAAGCCGTCAGCGTGTTTCTGCCCTGCGATGTCCAGGGTGTACCCCGCCTTCCCCCAGAGTCGGTTGAGATGGGCGCCAGCCTCCCGGCGACCCTAATTAGGAATAAGCGCTTCAGAAAATGAATGAATGAAATTTATTAGAATAAATTAGCACGTCTGCCTCACAGCGAGAAGGTCCTGGTTCGAGTCACAGGTTCGGCGAGGGAGTTTCCGTGTGGAGTTTAGATGTTCACCCTGGGCTTGCACGGGTTATCTCCGGGTACTCTGGTTTCCTCCCACAGTCAAAAGACATGCACATTCGTTGTTACCTAGCTGTGAGTGTGAATGGTTTCGTGTGTGTGTGTGAGCACTGCAATGGTCTTTGCAATGGACCCTAGTGGGATTAAGCGATTGAGTGAGTGAGTGATAATTAAACCTGTAATATAACCTTGTTCTTAGACAGCTGTATACTGCCCCCTAGTTGCTTGGATGTATACATGTAGGTCCTGGAGTACCTGCTGCTCAACAGGTTACTGCTGTGTCTACTCCCAGGACATCTGATCCAGCTAACTCACAGCCCTTCCTGTGATGAAGTAAGGATATCGAAAACAATAAAATGGGCAGCATAGGCGGTTCTTTGTGATCAGTGCCGGGAACCTGTGCTCTGGCATGTCTTGCACTTTGTTATGCCAGGAATTTTGGCGAACGACTATTACACCTGAACACATTTCAACAAAACAAACGCATTTGTTAATTCATTAGCATTCATACTTCACTCTGGACGGGAGTGCTGGTGTGACAGGAATGAAGCAGGAATACACCCTGCCAATTAATCACCTGGCTCCACGCGCACACACCACATCCAGCAGCAGTTTAGCAATAGTCCACGACTGGCATGAAAAGCCAAAATTGCCGGCACCTGAACAAGGGGATCCTAAAACTGAAGCGAGCTACTGCCCCACGACACAAACTGACGCAAACCGCCCACGGTGTACTTCACTTTGCATACTTCCATACTTAGACTTGCTATTTCGAAGACACGAGTGTGTTCATGTTGACAAGTAAATCAGCATGCAGTGCTCTATGAGTACCTGGGAGGTGCACTCAAAACGGTCCCAAAGTTGAGCGAGCTACGGTTTTACACTTCTCGTCCACGATGGCTGCCATCTTGGCTACATTCCTGCAGTTGGTCAGCGGCATGTCACCGGCGCTGATGGTGACGCAATTTGGATGTTGCATAAAATATCTCCCACGGATACTATGATCGTTTGCCCGATCATCTGGAGATCGTGAGTTCAAATTCCGATGATGCCACAGCCATCTGTCAGGTAGGGAGGGATGAGATAGGCTCTCTCTCTCTTTCTCTCTTTCTCTCTCTGTCAATCAAAGTGACACTAGCCAAACATGGGCATCTGCCCCTGATATTGCATGAACTACAGTTCTAAAAATAAAATGTGCCTTAGAGGAAGCATGTGGTTGGTAGCTTCTGTATGCTTGAGAGATGACTGAGGGTGGGAATTGACTTTGAGCAAATTTTGAACAAAACGGTGGGGGAAAAAATTTGTGGTAAACAAAACAAAACAAAAAAAGCCGACAAACGGTATGGCGAATGATGCAACAATCATGGTAAAATGTTGCAGGTATAATTTTCGGGAAGTGTACAAATTGCCCTGTTTAATTTCAGACCGCACTACCCTGCCAGTGGTGGCCCAGTGGAAGGGTGTTGAATTAGTGACCCCAAGGTTGGGGGTTCAAGCCCCACTATCAGCGGTTTGTCATTGCTGTCCCCCCGTTGCAGCTAACTTGGTTATCAAATGCCAGCCGTGTCTCTCACAGTCTGTGGTGAGAGGAATGTAAAAGAACCATTGCGTTTTAATAAGAGTCGGCTGCGCTTCCGTCAGCATCTTTCTGCCTTGTGATGGCCTGGCAAACAGTCCAGCGTCAGCTGAGACGGGCGCCAGCCTTCCCGCGACCCTAATCAGGATTAAGCGGTTCAGTAAATGAATGAATACCCTGTCCATAACACATAGTTCGCAATGACTCATGAACGTGTGAGTCAACGCTACCAGACAGCACCAGAACCTTCGTTATCACCAAAATATCTGAAAACAAATTACTTTCCTCACCAAAGTAGATTGATCACTAACCCACTCATTTGTCAAACTTTTCCAGTAAACTATAAAAGTCACCAGACGGCTTGGAGCCTATCTCAACCAACACTGGGCAAAGGCACGGTACACCCTGAATAGCTTTCCAGACCATTGCAGAGCCAACACACACACGATCATTCACACTCATATCCACACCCAAGGGCAATTTGGAACAGGCAGTTATCCGAAAGTGCATCTCCTTAAACCGTGGAAGGAAACCGGAGAACACGCAAACCGAAGCCAAGACCTTCTTGTGCGTCAGGCAGACACAACACAACACCACACCACCATGCCGCCTGATATTCACAAACACACGAAACAACAATGACTTAGAACAACAACCATGCATTTCTTGCATATTAATCATTATTTTTACTAGCATGCAGACATCACAGTGCCTGATGGTGTAAACATCATCCACCAACTACATTCTCCAGTACTCAATGCCTTTAACCTTTGCACTAAAGTAGCATATAAAGATGCAAATCATACTGTATGTCGACTTCCCCTGATGGACCACAATCTAAAAGCAGTTATTACAGCAGGACGGCTTGTGCCTTTAACCCTAAAAAACTTCTTAACCGAGATTTTATCTGCTAGCTAACAACATATACTGATATACAGATCAGAGACGTCTCTCATCATTAGATGGTAAAATTTATACCAAAGGAGTGGTAGTTGCAAACACGGTCCTCTGCTTATTTTACTGTCTTGTACTCATCCTGACAGTCCTCACACATAACATCAAGTACAGTTGACTTTATATTATACAGTTAAAGAAGAGTAATTCTTTAGAATCACACTATTCAACGTCACCCTGAAGACGATCGGCGATCAGTTCCCTCTTCAAGCTTCTCCCAGAGTGTTTCCTTCCACGGTTATCTTTTGACTTGCTTATTCGCAATCGAAATCCACATCTGGATCTTTGTAGTGTTGCTTGACAACAGTCTATTGTCGAGTGTTGTTCAAAAATGTAAAAAAAAAAAAAAATTCCATCACCAGCCAGTGAGGTGAGTAAGCACGCACATGGCCCCTCCATGACACGCGATGCTGCCACCCACCTCTTTATGAACTGCTTCGCATGCACATTCGGAGGCGGTCGAACACACTCACTCCCATGATAGCTCGGCCAATTAGCTCCGACGGACTTGTGGTCGTGAATAGCTGCAGCATTGATGTGGATTCGAACTTGCGATGTCCAGGTTTGAACTTGTCAATGCATCACTCGAGAGCCCGCAAAAATGAAGTCATGTTTAAAATAATAAAGTCCTATGACAAATTAGTAACTGTGCAGCGAAGGCCAATTTTGTTAAACTCACCTCACTGTGACCTTGTACATAGATAGATATATAGTCACGGTCCACCAGAACTCATGCAGGCAGTGTGCGTAAGGGCAGATGGCTGTGAAAAATACGAATGTCCTGTTAAATCTGATGTTTATTAAACGGACGGACACCCGGGATTAGCGTATCCCTCTCAACACTCCATATCAGCTGGAATTAAAATGCCTGAATAACTACAGAACCCTGCGATGGCCTGGCGAGCTGTCCAGGGTGAACTCTGCCCTTGCCCAGTGGCTGAGATAGGCACCAGCCTCCTTGCGACCCTAATTAGGATTAGGCGGTTCAGAAAATTAACGAACAGACGAATATCTTTAGAGATTTCAATCAACCTACGAAATTCCTTTCAATTCACTGTCACATTCCCGCTCAAAGAACACCGCAACAAAAACATGTAACTCAAGCACAAAGTTATCTAAGACACATATCAAAGAAACAGGCTGTTTCTGCAACACACTGGATCATATGGGACACGCCCACTGCTCATCTTGCATGCGAATATGCACAACCGCACCCAAACAAAAGGGAACCACACTACTATCGTTTTAGCAGCTTTTTATTATTCTGATCAGTGCCAGAAGATTTGCAGGACCCCTTTTAAAAGCACGAACATTAACATACTACAGGAATTGTGGGTGGAGTACGCAGGCGGCTACTGCAGGGATCGAGGGTGGTTTGGGACATTGGTTAGTGTGGAGGGAAATGAAGAATGGAGTCAAACAAGGGGAGAAATGCAACACGTGTTGTGCTGAGTATACCACATTTATTTTCATGAACTGAATAATAGAAAGAGAGGGCCCACAGCCCAGCTCGATGCTGACTTAAGAAACAGAGAAGAGAAAGAAAAATTGATGACAAGAACAGCGCAGCCCATAGCAACATTTTTTTTTAACTTGAAGGGAAAAATGCAAAAAACAATGTCAGAGTAGACTTTAACACAGCCCCATAGTTGCACACCATAAAAAAATTATACAAATGACAAATTAATATTTCTGGTGTTTGCTTATACTGTCCTGACCAAAACCCGCTCTTACTACCAGGTCTAAAAACAAAAACAGTCCAAATATTTATGATTATACGCTTTCACTCTTGAGAGAGATAAGGACATCTTTTCTTTTTATTAAAGGCAATGATATTTTAAACAGGCTACTGTAGAATTATTCACATTATACACCCACTGAAAGGCCACTCCCACTGCACATCCTGATGGGATCACTTCCAAAAAAAAAAAAAGGGGGGGGAGGGGGCAGGATTAACAAAGAAATGAAATGGACTGCCCATTCAGGCAGGGCCTTAGAATCCAATACTAAAATATCCACTAGAGACTTTAGTGATGAGGCAGACCAGCCTTGCTCTTGGACTGTATGTAAAAACAAAACAGTAAAAAAAAAAAAAAAAAAGAAGAAGAAAGAAGAGGAAGCTGTGAAAGAAGAATGGGACACAAAAAAGGAGTGAAAATGATCACCTAAGCATCCTATAGAATTAAGTTGTAGTCCTATGAATAATCGTTTTTTTCCTTTACTACAAGTTCAAAGTAAGTCTTTAATTCAACAGAAATCAAGAGGAGAGTCTTCATTTAGGGTTTTCTTTTTTTTTTTCCATTTGTTTTTTTTTCTTGCTTTGAATCCTTGGTTAAGTCTTTCCCCAGAATAATCAGTGGAAACATCTGGATGTATGGTTGGGGAGAGCAGGACCATGTCAGTCTTTATCGCCAAAAACAAGTGGCTTTTACTTGACACGTCCTTGACGATCCTAGAGAGGCATGAAAGAGAGAGAGAGAGAGAAAAATCAGTAATCAAAGAAATGAAGAAAACTTTCTGAATACAGGACACTGTAAAGTCGGGTGCAGCCTAGCCTAGAGCACAAGCTCCTCGTCACCCAAAAATAAGAGTCCTACATCATAAATGTTCATTTTGTGCAAGTATTTAAAAACCTAACAATCATATTTAATATTTTGCTGTAAACACATTCCTTAATCTACAAAACATTGCACAGTAAAACAACCTATTAATGTTAAAACTGAATTAATTTGAATTTACACCAAACTTCACTGCTGATTTTCTCCAAACTTGATGATACAATAAAACAAATCTCTGGATTGTCTGCACCACATTTAACACCATTATTTATTTTGAAGATAACAGTAAATTTATTATATCCAATAAAAACTATTTTGGTCTAACTGGTGACACGCCTGCATACACTGACTTCACATAAAAAAAAAAAAGCCTGAAAATAAAACAATTCAACTGATTATCTTATATTTCTCATTAGGGTTGTGATAATTGGAAAATAAACACATATATTGATTACCACACACACAGCAGCTCAATTATACATCACTAATGTAAACTGTAGTGAACTGCGACTGTAGATCACACCGTCTTTCCACCGTTTATTCCTTGTGATTCATATTTATGAAAAATAAATAAAAGAAAAACAAAGCATTGTAGAGACTTTACTCAGTCACAGTATTGACACGACTCTAAACTGCAACCCAACCACTGGCTTATATTAAATATTATTTCACAAGCACCAGCCACAGGACAGAGTATCACACTCCTCGGTCTTACATAAAAGGTACCACTTTACAGTAGCCAATATTTAACCTTCCATGGCTGAACCGACATTATACCTTAAATGTTTCAGGCACTTCAATTCGAACGTATGGGAGCCGGGAAGCTACCTTGCTTTCTGAGAGGGCGTGGCTTCCATTCATGGAAAGTTTGGTTGTTGAACTGAACTGTGTAAATCATAAATGCATCTATGAGGCATACATGGCTTAATAGATGTTAGCGAACGTTTGCATCACAGCTTTTTCTGGTAGACATGGCGGCTGCAACATACGCAGCGCAGATGCTCCAGTTTCTCAAGCAAGTGCATATTTCCTCCGCCTGTAATTTATCATAAAACCAACTCTAAAATCCACCTGAATGGTCATGGATTGAGCACGGTAGCTTCAGCCATGGTGCTCATGCATTACCCGGTTATGTGAGAGCTGTGTGTTACTACACCGAAGGAGGTTTAATATGATGTTTCTATATGTTTAAGTTGAAATCTTAGCTCTGGAAATAACCTTTCTATAAAACCCAAAGCCTCATGAACAATTTCAGCTTTAAATTAATTGAACATTTTTACAGTTGCTATTTATATTCTTCTGGCCGCCTACACCCTGCTGGCTCAACCCACAATCAGGTCGAGCCAGCTTTTCTACCCATCTCCAATTCTTCTTTTCTAATTTAGGATACAAATTGTACCATCATGAGATTCAGATGTAATTAAGCACATTCAAACATGTAATCATTTAGGAGAACGACGCTTATGCAACAGCAGGGCATTTACACAACACTGGCCAAATCATGCCTTTTGCCTCTGGTAAGAATTTAACACCTAAAACAATAAAAAAAATTATGAGCTATTATTATGCTGCATCCGATTACAAGTTCAACACTGTTTCTATGCATCGTGTCTTTTACGATTGTACTGTTAAACTTATAACTTCCCTCTTACAGGCTTTACCAGGTCATCATCCGTTACCAGGTAACCCTACAATCAACCAATCAATGTGAACATCATCTGTTCTCTTCTGTTCAAGCTGTGCCTTACCTGCAGTCTGTAGTGACTCCGGCTGGGATTACTCGAGTATGGGTCGTTCCCCTGGACCTCCACCTTCACAAGTAAACAAATAAAAGTTGTAAAATATGTGCATTATCTGAGGAATTACAGACAGGTAGGACTGTTACTATAAAACACTGCATCTTAATCATAAAGAAGTCAAACCACCAGAAACCCCTACTGGGTTTTACAAACGATGGCAGGAAAGACATTTAAATTTATGGGACTTGGCAGACATTATATAGAGTGCAAATGTTTCTCTCATTTTATACACCTGAGCAGTTGAAAGTCAAAAATCTTGGTCAGTGGCAGCATGGTGCTTCTGAGGTACTTTAATGTAGCTTCATTCATTTTCGTATCCGCTTAATCCTAATTAGGGTCACGTGGAGGCTGGCGCCCATCTCGGCCGACTACTTGAATGTAGCTTTTTACATATAATTTTTACAGGACGCTATATACATTTGTTTTTTCCACATTGACGTTGAAATGCAACTTTATTCTTTCATTATGAATTTTTTTGCAGTTTTTCAGTAACCCAGAACCTTATTCACTGAACCACTGCTGACTCTGAGATCCATCATACCCAACATTTCCAGTATGAGCAGAGAATTGTTCTGTACTGAATGAACAGGGATACTGACAGCACTGATGACACCGATATCGGGGGATCAAAATAAATTTGATCGGTACAACATGACAAATAGTCCAACCTGCTTCTTTCAACACTACATTTAGATGATCATCTATAAGCTGATGTTATACTGTCTAAAGAAGAATACAACTGAAATAAAAGGAAAATAAGTTCATAAATAAATAAATCTCACAGCCTCGACTGGAGGAAAGACAATCTTAGCAAGCAAGATTCTGGGCAGGTTTATGCTCACCTTACTGATGAAGAGAGCAAACAACATGACTAGCACACAACCAATACAAGCAACTGAACAGTGATTAAATAGAAATTCTCTCTTGTCATGGAACACTAGCTGCTTCCCCCGCATGGTCAACTGTGTTAAAGGGCATTCTTAACGAGCCGCTCTCTGTGACCTTGAAAAATAAGTCAAGGTGACCCAGTTTCGATAGGCTGGTAGGGTGTGCAGTAGGAGCCGTTCAACATAAATATAAAATAAATCGCCGCTGCTAGTGTGTTAACAAGAAGTGAGGATGTTAACGGATTGTTAGTCGGAATAAACATATATACCTCTACATACAGTTTTGAATGTGGCTCAAGGTTAAGTCTTTCCCCAGAATTATCAGTGTAATCAAGGAGCCTGTATAAGATTTCTTGAGCTGAGCCTAACTAGTGCGTCAACCCTTCCAAAGTCCTCTCAGAGAGCAGGTCATACCACAAAAATCTCAAAATACCTCCACAGCGGTTGGCCAGTCATGTACAAATGGGTTATTTTCCATATTGTCATGAAATGATTACAATGATGAAATGATAAACAATTTTTAAATGAGAGTTTGTGACTATTGTCTCGTTTTAATGTAGTAGTAAGCATCGCTACAGCCAAAAGGTGGCAGTAATGTGCCTCAAGGCCGACTGCCATTTAACAATAGAAGAATGCCTTATCGATCACAGGTAAAGGTGGTGTGAGAGTAGATGCTAGCGTGTATGAGGGGGTATGTCCGTTCAAACAGTACCCAACAAAACACTGAGTATTATTTTGCTTGAAATTCTGAAATGCACATCCCTACAGTCCACATGAAAATAAATCTGACCATGACTTGTTCACTCACTCCTGAATACGTTAATCAACATATTGGCTCACAGCAAGCAGCCGTTTTAAAAAACACACTCCTAAGGTTTTTTTCTTCGACAATTTTTTGGTAACTATTACAGGGGCAATTTTAGTAACGTTACAGGGGCAAGTTCTTAAAAAAATGGTGTTACCGGCTGCACACTTATGTTTTACAAATGAATATGAAATATAAAAATAGTCTGTATCACATGTATAACTGTGTTTGTTATGAACAACAAACAAACAATTCCCATCGTACCATCGAGGCACAGCGCTATTTAGATACAGCCTATTACCTACGCTTGTCAAACCATTCAGAAGGCGGTTATCATGGTGTTGCTAGGGAAGAAAGTTTACACCAAAAGAGGCTTGAAGAAGGCATTTTTATCAGTTTACAGTGACATTTTTTCACTTTTGCAAATGTTTAGATGGCAGGAATTCCAAGCTGAGTGTCCATACCAGACATGGCGGGGGAATCCCTGAATGTCACAGTGATGACTGACTGATGATTTGATGATATTAAAGGCAGGGTTTAAAGCATATACTGCAGGAATGTATAAACAATACTTGACTCATTGTAAAATCTAAACATCTGGGATTTTATGCTTAAATACATTGACCCACTACAGCATTATTCCACTACACACACACATACATACATATATAAAAAAATATAAAACACCACATGATTTCTTACCAATATAAAAAACTAAAAGTATAATAAATGTATACAGCGGGCTCAGAAATAAAACATTCAAACAGAAACGGTTTAAAATCTTGCTGCTTTATTACCAGATCTAACCACAGTAACCCAAGAACCCAAAGCTGGACTTCTTTAAAGTTGTTTGTTCGACTTTATACATCGAAAAATGTTTACTCATAGTGCGGCTCTTTGCACCAGGGCTCCCCAAGCACATCTGTGAAAATGCGGTTATGCTTTTCCAATCACTCGGAGATGTGCTCAAGCATGTTAAACCTGGTGTACACGGTACGACCCTGGAACGTCCCAGACAAAAACGTAAAACAATCATGGTGATTTCTTTGATCGTGGCTCGTTGGCGGTGAACCTACGCTCTACTGTGAGAGACGTTCAAAGACAGCCACTGTCATGGTCTCTCGACCAAAGGAAATCTGCTGACCGTATTAGAAATTTACGACAAACATCTCGTAGAGTGTGTTGCTACAACCTACATCTTCTGAAGACGCACTGATGTTTATATCGACACGATATAGCACCCAAACAGCATAAAGCCAAAACGAAGGTCTACTGGTATGTGGGATTGCAATAAAGAAAACCTTTGAGTAGATATTTTCATACGACAGCTAGCTTTTTTTTATACCTTTTTTCCCCACATGCTGATGTGTTCCACTAGCGCAAGCCTATGAGTGTTCTTCTATACTAACTTGCGTCGTATCCTACGATCCAATCGGAGGCATCATTGCACACTTGACATACCTTTGTACATACCATCATAAGGTGGTCATACCCAACTTTATTAGATCCATTTTGCACAGTGTGATCTGTAAGGACTTTATAAGATTCCTGAAATCACATCCTGGAGAAAGTTATTCACCTGTAGCTAAACTCTGGACAGCAAACTGCCACATTACCACCGACTTAAAGGAGCGGAACACATTTCTACAGGGCGAGTAGCTACCACTGCACTACAGGAGAGGACCAGCAGTCTCTGCCTCGTGCAAACCTCTTGCAACAGATTCCTGCGGCTCATGTTAACAGTTAACCAGGTACATGTAAATAGAAAGCATGTATACACACACTACATGACCAAAAATTTAGGAGCACCTAACCATCACATCCACGTGGGCTTTTTTGAGCATCAAAGCCCAAATTTATTCACCCTTCACCATTATATCATTCTGCAGTCTTCTGGAAAGGGGTTTCATCAGTTACAGTAAATTGAAGCTTGTCACCTGTCTCCCAATCAGACACAGTGTTTAGCACCAGGGTGAACTACGACACAGCCGCGCTGAAATACAGGGTTCAATTAAATTACAAAAGGGCTTAAATGGGTGATTTGTCTTCGCTATGACTGATGAACGTGCCAAGATGCCTCATGCACCCACTGCCTCTGAATAAGAAATGAACACAGAATTATGTTTAATATGCCACTGATCATAAAGCTATTGGTCCTATAAACACCTAAATAGCAACGATTTTGAGAGAGACACCCTAAAACAAATAACAGACCGCAGGGGCCCACATGTCCCATGTCGGTCCAGCAGGCTTATACATACAAGTTTTTTTTTTTACAAGGCCCTTATCCTTTTTGAGACGGAGAACAAAAAAGAACTCTAGCAGGGCTAGCATGAGGCTCTTTAAAAGAAGATCTGTAAAAGCACAATTAAGAACAAGACTACTTAATGTGGATTTATTATTCGATGTTTTATATATATATATATATATATATATATATATATATATAGGGGGTTGGGTTTCCCCATTTTTCTCCCTAATTTAGTCGTTTCCAATTCCCACCCCTCAACTTTTGCCTTCCCCACCACACGACCACCGCCCGCCTCTTTTCGAACTGCTGCGCATCCGCATTTGGGGGCGGCCTAACACACTCGGAGGGAAAGCGCTATCCGCCCCCCTCGTAGTGAGCGTATGCCAACCCTCCCTCCCGTGAGAGCTCGGCCAATTTAGCTCCCATGGATTCCTGGTGATGGATGGCTATGGCATCAACCCGGATTCGAACTTGCAATCTCTGGGTCGATAGTCGGGCATCTCTACTATATATTAGGTTATTACTTTTTTTCTTAGTCAGCTCTTAGTACTTTATTGATAATTATTAAAATTTTTTTTAATTTATTATTTCTGTGATTAAATTCTAGTCAGTTATTTATATCAGCATATTAGTTATCAGTATATTTTCCTTCTTAATTTTTTTGCTATTACTTTTAATTTAATGTCAATAACTCTTCCGGTATATTGTGCTGTTGCATCGATTTCTTATATTCCCTCTTGAGGACCATATTGGAAATAATTGTACTCGTTGTATGCTTTCATGTTTCTCTTGGCAACTGCTGTACATGTATTCTGTGGTGTGTATACACACAAAGTCTGATATTTACTCAATGAACTCAAATCAAATCAATTAAACTAAGCTTTTCTTTGGAGATTCACTGCAACAACATTTCTTTCAATCATCAAATTAGAGTTGGGAACCAGTAGTGAGCAGCTCACCCATGTTACCGGTGGTTGGGTCGAGCGATTTACTGAGCAATTCCTTCGTAAATTGAAGAGAATTGTGTCGTCTGCACGGATAGAACAATGAAGGTCTCCCTTTAATACCGCACATGTGAAACTCACAGTAAACACGACATGTTGGAGAGCGAATTACCAAAGCCACAAAGCAGACAGGTACAAAGGAAATCTGTGATTTCTGATTAAAATATGCAAAATTATAATTATAATAAAAAATTAAATGGTGTGCATTTATTGTGCAATTTTTTTGAAAAGCGCAACTCAAGACAGTATTTGCAGTTGATAAAAAATGGGAAATGGCTTTTACTGATCAACACTACATATCCTGTTGTGGTATTTTTGTAACGACACAGACACCCCCCACCACCCCCAAATCCCCACACCAAAGCTTTGTGTTTAAATCCAACATTGTACAGTGACAACGTCTCATCCAAAAATGCTACACTTGCAAACCATGCATACTGACCTCAAACTATTTGATTCAAACACCATATTTAAACAAAAGCAGCTGATAACTAAGAAAGATGTGCAGCAAAGATTCTTCTCTCTCTTTACGTGGTCTCTGTCTCTTCATGATTTATTGTTTTAGTCATTTACTTTTTAGTCATAGTTTTTCATTCCACTGGTACTGTACGACACCTGCAGGGCTGACACTTGTCCTATATAAATGTAGGTGATTTGTATTGCACAGCAGTTGCTTCTGCAAGGCTCGCAGATGTGTTTGAGGTCTCGGAATATTCAAAACACCTTATTTTGTGCTTCATATCTGTGGTTTAGTTGTAAAGAGGTATAAGCATGCATAGTATAAAATAATCAGGGTAAAGATCACTTATCCCAGCGAAAAGAAAACATTACCCCTGCTATCTACGTCAACCAAAAACAAACTAATGAGAAGTTTAGCGATTGATCTGAAACCCGTCTCTGGTACCATATGACGGACAGGGGTGTTAAAATGACAGCGGTGATCAACACTTCTGCAAACTTTCACGCCATGAGTTATTTATACAAACTTTACAGCAGTCCAGACACCTTGGTTCATTTCTATAAGTAGGGAAGGTTACCTTTTTGACACTCTCTTCCTCCTCCTGGCGCTTCTCATAGTGCGAGAAGTCGTCAAAGATGGAGGTGGTGTGTTTGTAGCCCGCGATGATCTTGAGCACCTGCCGTGCCTTGTCAAGCGGGACCTCCTGTGTGTCGCGCGAGTTGGTCACTGGCTTGTTCTCGTTGTTCTCCAGGCGGATGTGACGCAGCTGGCTGTTGGGCACGTCCTTGACGAAGATCCAGCGCACGTCGAACCGACCCTTCCACTTATCCTGCGACCACACGCCGGCGCACGTGTTGTAGTCCACGGGTGAGCGCATTTCCGCCACGCCACAGAAATGGCCGCTGCCGTTGACGCTGAAAAGCAGGTACAGGGGACCTTTCCCGCCCAGCGAGCGGTATGCTGCGTCCAGCCGCTTGTTGCCATGCTCCGTGCTGCACCATACGTTGTACTTGATTGAACGGTGAATGTCATCCTCTGAATAGCTCTTTATAATAAACACACGTCCCTGCTTGGGGTTCCAGTCAAAGTCCTTCGGATTGTAGTTGTTGACAAGGCGCAGCTTCTCGAGGACGGGGTGTGGCTCTGAGGGCACACTAACTCCACCTATTCCGGCACTAGGGGGGGACTGGCTGGCCCCGCCTGCTGCATCCCCAAAGCCGTTGGCACGGTTACGCGGAGGAACCCAGCGGGTCGGCTGGGAAGGTTGCGGTGGAGGGGGTGGGCCTTGAAGTTGGGGCGGAGCCATACTTGGTTGCCCGTTCGGAGCCTGGGGATGCTGTCCTAATTGAACAGTAGGGGGTGCAAGCTGTCCGTTGGTGAGAGGGAGCTGCGGCACCCCTCCAGCAGGTGCAGCTGGCTGAGGGGAGGCCTGATTGGGAGGCTGTCCATTGGTGGGCAGTGCTGGCTGTTGGGGTGTTGCTGCTTTTGGTACCGCCCCTTTGTTGTCCCATGTGCCAATATCCATGTTGTGTTTAATTGGTGGCGGAGGCAGGTTTGAGCCCCCCAAGGTGCCTTTAGTCTTGATCTTAGGCTGCGGTTTGGCAGGCTTGCTGGCGATGTCTGCCCAGGATGCCACTTTGGCAGGTGCAATGGAAGGTGCAGGCATGCTGGGAGCCGCTGATACCTGATTCAAAGGTCCTCCAGGAAGTCCAGAACCGACAACTTTAGGTGTCATGTCTCCTGCTCCGATCTTAAGACCTGCCATACCCTGGTCCAAACTGTTCATCCCTACAGCTTTGTTAAGAGGCTCATTGGCGGTGAACGGAGACTGTCCATCAATCACAGCACCCCCAAGAGAGCTGGGTGCATAGGCGTAACTCTGTGTGGACTGTCCCTGAGAGCTGCTATTCCCCCAGGCAGAGAAGTCGATCCCACTGGGGAAAAAGTTAAAACCATGCTGGCCCAGGAAAGGGTTGCTCCCAAGTGCCCCTGACTGGCCAAACATGGCATCCGGGAGGAAGTGGTGCTCCCCATTGCTAAGCTGTCCATAAGAGGCCAGGTAGGGCATGGGAGGATCACCACCTGTGGACCACGCCGCTTCATTAAGCGAGTAGGTGAATCCTATGGAGGGGCTATAGTAGCTAGGCATATAGGAGTCGGACATGGCCGTATATGCATTGCTCTGCAAGGACGGAGAAAAAGCCCATTAATAAAAGAACACTGAAAATGACAAACATTTAAAAAAAACTCACTATATACTGATATATTGAAATATTCCCTGACCCATCAAGTTATGCCTACTCTGTTCTAATGTAGTTCATTAACACACTTTCTGAGCAAATGAAATTAGAAAAACAATGTTAAAAGACTTGGGTTTAAAAAATAAACAAAAAGTCCCAACAAAACCCACTAATCTCTAATGTCTTAGAAGGAATCCTTAAGACCGCACCCTGAGGCAAAGGAGGGTCCCTGTTCATTTTCATTAGGACTGGCTCACAATTATGCAGCCACACCTCTAATTTAACTAAATCTCAATGTCCCCAATTACATGTTTCAGCTGACTCTTGGTGACTTTTGGTGGTTGATTACCGCATGTCAAAGTATTAAAGCTGGATGACTTCACCCAAGGTGTCGCGCTATAGAGCCACAAGAATTTAGTTCTGATGCCATACCTCTCATCCAAGTGTCACGTATAATCTATAGATGAAAGCAAATGACCCCTTAAAGTCTGGGCCTCAGGGTACAATAAAAAATGAAGGAGTTAGCAGACTGATTTCAGCTTTAAGATTTATAAACACATTCAACCAACTAAGTATTAACTGATGTAAAAGAAGAATTTAGAGCAGTGAATCTCAGGGTCTGGGCTAAAGGCTCAAAGCTTTTCTTCCTTGTGCTGTCTCTGATCAAACACTTTAACATCCAAGTTTAATCAAGCTTAGTTTGGTTAGGAAGGAAAACAGAGAAGGGGAGACTATATATGGTCCTATGTACAGGTTTATGACAGAGGTATGAAACAGAAGCAGTAACTGACTACGAAGATCCCAAGTGATCTTTTTTGCTTCAGTAATTTTACGCAAGTCGAAATTTCATTTCGTCACCTGCTGAACTGCTTAATCCTACTATTAGGGCCGCAGGGAGGCTGGAACCCATCTCAGCTGACACTGGGTTAGGACAAGGTACACCCTGAACTACTTGCCAGACCATTGCAGGGCTACACATACAACCATTCACACTCACGCTTGGGGCAATTTGGAACAACCAATTAGCCTAACGTGCATGTTTTTTGACCGTGGGAGGAAACTGGGGTGCCCTGAGGAAAGCCACGCAAGCATGGGGAGAACATACAAACTCCACACAAAAACGCCTGAGCCCGAGACACGAACCCAGGACCTTCTTGCTGTAAAGCGGACATCATAACCACTACACCACCGTAAAAGTACACAAAGGTACACATCTGCACTAGGACTCTTGGACTTCACTTCTCACAATGTGCTACCAAAGGCTAGATTTCATCAAAAATCTAAACTCAGCATGCAAAGACAAAGCACAAACTTCGACAAACTAACCCAAGGCTTGTTTCCTGCATCCTTCATATATGCAAAGTGTGCGGAGTCTGAATTGTTTTTTTGAATTGTAATTGTCAGTGAAAAAGCGAACAAAGGAGTTACAGCATATTCTATTCAGGAAACTACGGCCTGTGACCAGGATGCAATTAAGGAGAATAATAGGCACTGAACAAGGAGCCACAATAGTTGAGTCACCATTTATGTTTCCAGGCTCCCTCTATTGTGTGGATGTGTAACAGGACCTACCTGTCTGGGCTGAGCGTTCAGATAAGGCTCGAACTCATCATCATTTAAAGTCTCCTTTTGGGCAACAGCTCCGTTTTGTACTGAAAGAGGAAAAGAGGTTACTGAGTAAGATCTAGATTTACTGAACCTCCACTACAGCTACACACAATTTCCACATTTACCTCAACCACAGTAATGACTAGTGATGGGTGTGAGAAAAGACATTTATATAAAAATACACAACCCCAAAAGAAAAACAAGTTAATCCATGCACTGCACGGTAGAATATCATTATATGCTTTGGTTTCCAAAGCTTCTATTTGTGGCATATGGAAATGATTGCCTGCTGCAGGTACAAATACCAACTTTTATTGTTTTGCAAAGCAAAATGTGGAGAAAAATATCATCCCAGACCAATGTGTGTTGCAGAAAGCACACATGAACACAACAGTAACATTCTGGACCAAAAAAAAGATGAATGTCAACTCAATTTTAATTATTTATTAGCTTCAAAGGATTATTTATCTTACACACACACACAGTGACAGTGATGTTAAAGCCGGCACCACTGGTCAGTGTAGTATAACCAACAGTGCATGGTTTGATGTTTAACTTCACATAATGACGGAAAAGTGGTAAAAATCAAGAACCATCAGCACCATTTAAGCTATTACAAGCATAATTTAACAGCGACTTCCTGTTCTGGTCAGGTCCAAATACTTCATAATAAAAAAAGCTCTGAACTTTACTTGCGTGCCTTCTTTACTAATAATCATGAAGATGTTATACCCACCTCACTTTCAGCGCAGCCACTCCCTCCGTGTTTTATATCTGATCTAACACACCACTAAGCATGAAAGACGGCTCCGTCTTTAACATCTCCACACAAAGATATATTTATGGGCCATTTACTATGGAATATCACTCAACGTGATTCACAAGCATTCCAAAGAATCGACAGGACACAAGGAATGTTGTGACTTATGAAATCTTACCAGGATGAAAAAGGCTTTATTGGTTTATCGTGAAGTACAGTGATGTGTCTGAAGGCATCACACCACACGTGCATCAGATCAATTAACAAGACCCCACTAATCATTTCGGAAAACACTGTACCGTTTGGAAAATGACCGGTTTATCAGATGACGAGGTAATGAGTTCCAATCCTTGAGGATGTTTGGTAGAAACTGAATTAAAGAATGACATTGATCTCATATTTTGGGTTCTTCTTGACAGCGGTTTGAGATGACCTGCTGGTATCTGTACTTGATCCCTTTGTGAAGTTATATTAAGGGTTTTAGGGATCTTGGTGTTAAAACTAAGTTAATACTTAAAAAATAGAGATACTATAGGTAGCCTAGTATGTGTATTTGAACAGCCAAAATGAAAAACAAACAAACAAACAAAAAAAAACAGTGCTGTGATTGTAAGGATGGCCCATGGAGAGATTTATATACTGCAAGGAACCTGAGAGCACAAACTAGTTTTAATAGCCCCTGGTACCATGCCCTAGTCACAGGGGTACAACAAATCATTTTAGACCGAATAAATTAATTGACACAGAGCCTAAAGAGGGATTGTGAGGTAACCACAGCCAGCTAGCATACCGTTTAATCGAGTTATCGATTACTATTTCCCCTCACTAGCCTTTCTAAATACGCAAAAAAGTTAGCCAAGTTCTTATTTTCAGATTTTTGATTATTTTGTGCAAAGAAAACCCCTTTAAATTTTTATTAACTTGGTCAACTATGGTGAAGCCACTACACGTATTATTAGCAGCACTTCCTCAGACCCATCATCTACAGTATACTAAACCTGGCCTGTCCGCTAGCAATGCTAGCCGGATAGCCATCATGCTAACTGGCTACCTAACGTGTTCACAACTCACTTTCCCAACAACTGAGACTAAACAGCAGACTCTCTGACTACATACTCATTAAATGCCCGGTGTATTCGTCTGTGTGAGAAATGTAGGAGTGTTAAAAGCGACTTGTAGAAAACGGAGTCAGTTACAAGGCCTACGTGCTAGTCGTTCAGCTAGCATTAGCGCAGCGCGCGCCTCCTCAGCCCCACGCCAACAAACCATACTTGCAACTTTCACCCCTTCTCATTCTGCACTTACCTTTATTTCCTTGGCCTTTCGGTCTCTGGATTGGGTCCAGGTGATTCATGAAGGTTTGAGTTGTGAGGATGAAAAGAGGGGAAAATAAAAGAGATTTATATTGACCAGTCAGACGGACAGCAGGTGGTCAGGCCTACCGTTCAGCAATGCACTACAGAGAGAGAGTCACTGCTAGCTACGGCGCTCCTAAACGGTTCATAAAGTGCCTCTCGTTACCTGTCCCAGAAGACTGCTGGCTGACATTTCTTTCTCGCTGGAGCCTGCGTATTTAATTTCGTTTTCTTGTAAGTTAATGCGGCAGGGTATACGAAATGTCTTAGATAGTTACCCAAGTGCCCTGTCTCTCTATAACGCTTAAGAATCTACACAATGGCGGGCTACAGTTCCTCTGCCGAAAGAACGTTTTTTCCTACCCGGATTTGGTCAAATCCCGCCTCCTGGATTGTGATTGGTTATTAAGTAATACTCGTAGTCAGCCCAGCCAATAATCTGTCAGAATCACGGGGCTTCCGCCAATCGTAGTCCAGAGGTAGGTGTTTTGGAACACAGGTGGGAAAAGTAGCGTAGTGCGTAAGAAGCTTGACTTCAATATGGCTGAGCAGGCTCGGTCCTGCAGAGAGGATGCTCGGAAAATACGCTGATTTGCTACACGGACTCGCGCCATCTAGCGGCAAGGAGTCTTTTTTTTTTGTTACAGAGTCGAGTCAGTGTTGTGGGACTGTATAATTAAAATATCGTGATACTTTTATACGATAGACGATATGTGTCATGATAATAGAGATTTGAAATAATAATAATAACAACAATAATAATAAAAAACTTATATTTTACATTTATTACTATTATCTCTAATATTAAATGTATTTAACAGTTCAAAAGAAACAATGTAATCATCTGTTAAATTTTTTAATGTGTGTCATTTTGTAAAAACAAATTCTTACTATAAATTTCTGTTATTCTAAAATTAATATTTATTTTAAAAACTGTTCGATAAAAAATATTCCTGGCTTCTCATCAGAACTTTTTGAAAATGAGGTGACTGTCGAAGCTCAAAAGCTTTTTAACGCCCAATCTAGGTAAAGTGACTATATAGTACCCCCTAGATGACCAGTCTTTTACATGAACATGTACATTTAACATGTATTAAACTCTGAAACTCTGAAACCATTTCAAATAGAACTAAACCAATCTTAGAATCACAATCACAGCATCTAATCACGGAATCGTGCTCTGTGTCATTCCAAATTCAAATTCAAAGCGTTTATTGTCATATGCACAGTAAGGAAACAGGTTCCCTGTACAATGAAATTCTTACTTTGCTGTCCAC
>JBCNYG010000021.1:43212084-43222645 GCA_039654305.1 Porochilus rendahli | reverse complement strand
AGATAGATAGATAGATAGATAGATAGATAGATAGATAGATAGATAGATAGATAGATAGATAGATAGATAGATAACAAGTTTGTCGTCAAAGTTTCCTCCAACTCCTGTCTGTCTTTGTGCTCATGAAGGTGCAGGTCGAGAGTTTGGATATAGTGAGTTCTCTACATTGTGCTTGGTATGTTCAGGGTTGGTGACATGCTCTTCACACCCACGTGATTTTCTGAGAATGACGAAACTCATGATGTAACTCAAGTTCCTGTCTTTTTTCTTTTCCAAAATGCTATAAATATCTTATATTTATTTAAATATACAAAATATGCAATTAAATTTTTTTTCTATGCTGTACGTATACAGAGAAAAGGCTGTCTTACCTTACTGGGATTTAAAACTTTAATATCATCAAATTATTAGGTGTTATAACTTTATATCTAAAAATATATATAAAAGTGTAAGGAATTCTGCTTCCGTTCTATACACTATACTGCAAACATACAACTACTTTTATTTCACTATATTTTTCATTTTAAATTAAAAATGATCTTCTGATGTTGAAATAACTATATTTCTCTTATAATTCTCTTCTTAAGCTATATTTCTCTTATAATTAAATGCTACATGTTTCAGCTGGGTGATGGGTGTCCACCAGCTTCATTTTTAGAAGTGGGGAATGACCGGGTGCACCTTCGGCACGGCAACATCCACAGTCCACTTCTGTACAGTTTACTCGGTCTCATTTGTCCCCGATGCAAAGCAGCTTTCACCTCCACTAACATTCATTCATTCTTTTGCCGAATCACTTAATCACTTAATACTGGGGTCACAGGGGCACTGAAGCCTATCTAAGCTGACACTGGGCGAAGGTGGGGTACACCCTGCACAGCTCACCAGAGCATCACGGCAACACACACAACCATTAATACTCACGCCTAGGGGCAATCTGGAACAGCCTATTAGCCTACTGTATATGTCTTTGGGTTGTGGATTATGGAGATTAGAATATCTGGAGGAAACCCACTCAAGCACAGGGAGAACATGCAAAGTCCATACAGAAACGGGTCTCGGGATTCGATCTCAGGACATTCTTGATAAGAACCGCGTCGACTAACATCTACGACTTAAATAATTTGTGCACCAGACGCGCATGAACCTCCGTTTGAGTCCCCACCTGTTTTTTTTTCCAGCACACCCCTGTATGGCTGTGATTGGCCAGAGGCAAATGATCGACAACCCTGAAGGGGGCCGACAGGCTCTGGGTCTGAGTCTCCAAGCTGAACTGTACCACCTGGAAGTTGGGGGGAAAAAAGCGCGGCACAGAGAGATCTAAAACGGGCGCTACGGGAAGGCTGTGCCGACCTGCACGGATACCTGGAGAACAGGCGGGGACCGGAGAGCAGCGCGCGCTTACGCTTCGGGCACAGGAGCGGCGCGCACTTGCGTTTATAATGAGTTGCCCGGACGTGATGCGCCCGTTTTACGGCCATTACGCACCGCGCGCGCCCGGAGACGCCGCATTTATTCCGGTGAGTTTCCCCACTTTATCGATTAGAAAGTAATCAGAAATTAATCCTGTGTATTTTTAATTTTTTTTACTCCTACCCCGGGTTTGCTTGGCCAAGTGCAAATTTTAATAAGTGGATAAATCCTATTCTCTGTGCTATATTCTAAAAAACACTTAACACTGCTTAGATGTCAGTCATGCACACATGCACACTGATGGGTTTGGCTATTACGACATTGTTTGGCAAAGGCTGTCTCCCATTCAATCCTCTCCCAGACTCCTACTCGTGTCAGCAGTCAATCGCCTCGGCACAAGAACATAATGGACGCCTCTGGGTCAGAGGAGGTCCCAGTTTTAGGAGGGAACCCAGTGCCAGGGAGCCTGTCCTCGTCTGCATACTCTTCAGGCAGACAGAAGGAGAAGCATGGTGGGGAAGCCGAATACCTAAGTTCCCGATGCGTTCTTTTTACCTACTACCAAGGGGACATCAGCAGTGTGGTGGATGAGCACTTCTCCAGAGCGCTCAGCTCCTGCACAGGGATGGAAGGGAAGAGGAGAAGCAGCCAAGCAACCACAGGTGAGCTCAGAGAAGACACAAGAATACTGCATTTCCTTAAGTTTTATATGTATAGAGTTTCTCTCATATGCATTTTCAACAAGCACAGAATAGTGAATTTTGGGCTCCAAAAACATAAAACGGACCCAAAATAATTGAAGCATTATGTATTTGAGTGTGGTATCTTAATAAACACAGCCTGGATTTAAGATACAAAGGTGCCTTGCTACATGTAAGTGAGTTCAGTTATGTAAATTTGATCTGTATTATAAAATGTATAAAACATAGACCTATTTATAATGTCATTAATCGACTACCTGTCCTCTTGACTGATACATGTCCTTAACCATTTGCATGCTTATTGGTGCAGGACAAGCACTGATCATTCCGACCTGTGAGAGCCTGGGTACAGGCTTCGGTGACAATACCACTGCCTTCGTCCCCCGCTCTAATTATGTTGCTCACTTTGCCATCTACATTCTACTCTTTCGATGTGGCTTCCTGCCTCCCAACAGATACTATGTTTAAATATGGTGGTAAGCTCCAAGGCTCGAGGCTGTATCGGCTTCAAACAGCTCAGGCGGCCTAACTATCCCCGCACCAAGATTTATGGCTGACACCCCCCCCCTCTTCTGATTCAGACTACATCACCGGTGTCTTTTTTCGGAAGAATTCTAAATATAAACGTAATGGCTAAAAACCTAAAATGCCCCCTGACATTCTACAAGGGATGACAGGAGGCTAGTGAAAACAACTGGTGGGGTGAGAAGGCGGTGGACACAAACAGGGGAGGGTAGCAGAAGAGGAGAGGTGCTATGTGGTAATAGGAGGGTAGTGGTGGTGAGAGGGGTTCGTTGGGTTGTTTCCCTCAACTTAAGAGTGAGAGATGTCATCACAGGTGGTGATTTAAAGTGGCAAAATCATGGTACAGTGTTGCAAACAGCAGGAATCTGCTACCTTATATGGTTGACGTTCAGGCTCTGTGGAGAGAAGGGACGGCTCCTCTCTGTCCTTCGCTCTATGTACTACTTGATATCCTTCTCACTCAGTTTTCTGCTTCGTGTTTATCAAGTCTGTCTATCAGTGTCATCTCTCTGTGTCATATGGCACTGTTTATTATTGCGATCTATTATAAGAACATTGGAGGTACATGCAACACCATATGATGCAATCTGAAAGAAATGAGGTGCAATCATGTGACATGCATGACCTCACTGAAAAGCAGGGGTCCTAATGTGGACACACTTTGCTACCGACAGTCAGCTGCGTTCCGACCCCGCCTGTAGTTTCCGTTATGAAATCATATATTAGCATGCCATACCATACTGATAAGGTGATTTATTTAGTTGCTAGGTGAGCAAAGAGTCTTATATTTACAGACGTCTGTACGTTCACAAAACAAAACCTTAATAAGAGATAAGAATATTTTAGGTGCTGCTTTTAAGTCCGGAAGAAAAGGTGACAATATCCGTCCTGTTGCCAAACACCACTTAGATCATTGCCGGAGGATTTATTATTATTATGATTATTATAATTATTAATTAATTTTCTACACCACTTAATCCTAATTAAGGTCACGGGGAGGCTGGTGCCCATCTCAGCAGACTCTGGGCACGGGCACAAATCTATATTTGTATAAAGATATATATTTATATAAAGATATACAAAAATCATAGACATGCAATTAAACACCACAAATTAAGAAAACAAACTAAAAATTCTGTTACATTTCTGTATATGAACTGTGATGGTTAGCACATCCACCGTCCACCTCACAGCAAGAAGGTCCTGGGTTTGAGTCCCGGGCTTGGGCATTTCTGTGTGGAGTTTGCATGTTCTCCCAGTGAGAAGGAAGGTTTTGCTTCCACAGTCAAAAGATCTGCCCATTAGGCTAATTAACCCTTGGTGTCGGTGTGACAATGAATGGTTGTAAGTGTATTGGCCCTATAAAGGTCTGTTCAGGGTGTTCCCCACCTATACATGCTCTAGCATGTCCACAAACCTAATAGGAGTAAGCAGTAGAGCAAATGAGTGAGTGAGATTTTACTGTGAGTCACTTACATTGCAAATAAAGACTATGTAGAAAATCAAACTCATTTTCTTCACCTCCAACCAAAAAAAAAAAAAAACTATTGGTGGAATTTACTAAAGATGCACAGTGAAATGTTAGTGGTGGAAAGGCAGGTTACAAGCTATACAGCTGACCTGAAGTTTGTGTTAGTCGATTTTTTGTTAACTAGGTAAGGTAAGTCTGTTGGGCTTTATACACCCGAGCCTACTGGCTGATCAGGCGAGAGCTCATCCCTGATTTCTATAGCGTGAAGCAGTGGGATGGGATGCTAGTCCTTTGCAGGTTGTCTTCCCAGTATTTTTTACTGGTACCCATTTACACTGCTTTGTGGACAGAGGCATACTTGTGGTTAAACCTTGTCCAGGGATCTTAGCATTGTGAGAGGGTCTAACGGGGATTCGAACCCACAACCTCTCGATCATCAACCCAGCACACTAACCACTATACACCAGGCTGACAGTATTAATTGGTCCTTTATGTTATGCTGAAAGGAAGCATGCGATTCTGTTGAGACAATGAAAAAGACATCTGTGCAGACGTCTGTAAGCACAGTGAGTCTGCAGGCAGATTGTATTCCTGTTTTGTCAGATTGTATTTTCTTTTCAAGATACAATTTATGTGCTTTAAATGTAAAGTATTCAGGAGCGACTTATAAAAAAGACAGCACGTGGAATAGAGGAGAGAAAACCTTATCTACTCGTGGTAATTTATGCCTTTCAAACTTTTTTTTCATTCAACACGTTATTCTAAACCTGTCTGCAACTCATTTAATAATAATTTGGTCTGCTTTGGGTGATTTAAGTCAGTTATTATTAAAGTCAGTTGCAGCTATGTTCACTTATGTACACATTGATAGTAGATGGTGCGCAGAACGAGCCATGCCCGTCAGAGCCTTTCTTTTTAGCATTTCAGCCTTATGTTAGCTTATCCTGCTTAGCGAATCTAGCCCTTACTCTGTATGCAATCAAAATGCAAAATTGTATTTTACCTGCACTTGTAACAGCAAATTACACTTGCTTCAGTGAAAATGTAGTCCAATTGATAATTTCTAGTGTCACATAAGCTGCTTATGGTTGACTTACAGTACATCAAACTCTCTACCCTGTGATTTGTTTTTTTAAGGCTAACTTTCTTTCTCTACTTTTCCTGCTCTCTGAAGAACCAACGTCTCCAAACAGTCGAAGAAATTTTCCTCCATCCTTCTGGGACAGTAGTTACCCGCCACCTCCCAGACGTCCCCATTGTGACCCAACAGGGACCCCAGCCTACTCCGTGGACCCTTACACTCAAGCTCTACACGCAGGTTTACCGCATGCCCATCCTCACGTGCACCCCTCTGAGTCCTGGGGCTACACCCAGAGTCAGGTGTATGGACCCCCACGGTCCATTCATGAACTCTACTCTGCGCCGGGGCTGGAAGCGCAATACAGTCCCCTGCTCATGCCGGCTGTCAGGCCACCCCACCTACCCCCCACCTTGCCAGGCCATTATGATGTAGCGAAACTAGAACCTACACCAACGTGGCCTGGACTGCTACCACCAGGAGACATGGCACTCGCCCTAAATATGGACCCAGGTAGGAGCAGTTCACTGTAAGGCTCAGTAAAACACTTCACTTCACACAAATCACTGGTTCTGGTTTGCGAATTCTGGATCTGAACGTTCCTCAAACTCAGCCATATCACTCAAGTTCATTATTGCATGGGTTTACTGTTGTGATCCGGATCAGAACGTTTTTATTTTACTGTTCTGTCGTTTTTCGAAGAATTGACTGAGTTCTAAAATATGAACAATGCAGTAATCTATTAGTAGCCTAATTTAATCGACCCAGACCAATCAGTTACAAAGTGCTCTGTAAATGCAAGTGTGTCTGTTCATTTTTAACAATGTTTTCATATTCAGTTAATGCCTATTAATGACATCAAAAATAAGACACAAACCAAAACGATCAGAGAGCACAAACCTCCTCCAAGCCCAGAAATCCCCCATATGAACCAAAATATGACTCGCTCCAGCATAATACGGATTTAGTAGTACATTTTACATAGTGAGATATTAATATATTTGGAAATAGAATTGATAGAATAGAATTGAATTGAAAATAGATTGAAAATAGAATTGATAGAATAGAATACGCTTCAAAATAATGGATAATACATGATTATAGCATAAAATATGACTGAGTTACACACTGTATTTGTCGCTAATCAGGAAATGCAAATTTTGAGTCAATACAGAACCATTTTCTGAATGTCCGCATCTGAAACTCTCTAGCATCCATACACTTAAATGAATCTGGCTCTCAGCCAATCAGTGCGATCATTCTAGCATATTCCTAGCAACATGATTCCTAGCAACAATATTTGCACTCCGAGTCATGTCTGCTTTGAGGCTTCTCATTGGTTTACAGCTGTATGATTCTGGGCATCCTTCTGGGATTCTGTAAGTGGGTAGAATATTCTGGTACCAGAGATGGAGATTAAGGAAATACCCTGAGCAATCACAAAAGCGGTTTGAACATCTGTATAATAGGTGGATATTTCCATTGTTTTACAACAACTTGGACATGGAACCCTTTCTTAAACAAGCACTTTAGCATGGATAGATTGTGCTGATAGATATTTGAACATGGTCACGTTGACGCTTATGCTTTGAAGGATGTACATTTGGCGATATCACATTTTCGTCCAGGTATGCCATTTTCAACTTACTTTGGCTCTTACTCAAAACACTACGTTGTGACTCAGTCTGTATTATGCTGGAGTGGGTCACATATGTCAAACATGGTCCTAACAGTGCGTTAAAATCAAACTCATGAAATTGAGCTTTTCTCATAAGCACACAGTTAAAAAGTTACTGTGATACAAATAAAATAGCTTTTATTGGTTTTCTTTTTTAACAGTAATAATGCAAATACAAAGTAACATTCTATGTGAGATAAAAACCTGCTGGGAATATCAATATTTTCCTTACATAAGTTCCTCAGTTCCTCTTACTTGCTTCAACCTGAACATTACCTTGCAAGGGGGCAATGGAAACGTTTCAAAGATAATCTCAAAACGTCCTTAAAATCATGCAACATTAGTGTGGACGATTGGGAAGCGCTTGCTCATGACACGACAGGATGGCGTAAGTTTGTCCGAGATGTCTCACGTTTTGTACAGGAAGGCCGTCGTAAGACCGAGGAGAAACACCTGCGGCACAAGGACTCTCTGCCAGCTACAGGTCCCACCCATATCTCTTTAGTTTACAAGCGAGTCTGTGCGGCTCACTTCGGACTGTTTAGCCATCAACGTGTGCTTAAATGATTCAAGTGGACAGTTGTACTCGATCCGAGGGATTCCTGCTGATGGGGATATTACAAAAATTCATGTAGAATTGTTCAAATAATGGGTGGCATGATAAGTGTTTAAGTGTAGTGGTAAGCATGAAGGTCCTGGGTTTAGCCAGGGTGTTTCTATGTGGAGTTAGCTTGTTCTCCCTGTCCCTGAGTGGGTTTCCTTTGGGTGCTCCAGTTTTCTCCCGTGGTCCAAAGACATGGACATTAGGCCAAATGGATGTTCCAAATCGCCCCTAGTGGAGAGACTCCAGCCTTCCTGTGACCCTAGTTAGACTGGTACAGCAAATGAATAAACGAATGGATGAATGGTTGCATAGTAAAGGCTTCTGTTACAGTAATATGTTTATGGTAGAGGGCATTGCCCTTTCGGGATTCTTTGTGATATGAAAAGCTGTGTGTTATTCTCCTGTCAATCTCAATGATTAAAAAAAATAGAGAAATGAGTATTTATTAAGGCAGAGATAGGACAGGAAGTAGTGGGCGTCATGGTTGGCAGCTGAAAGCAGGATTTATCCACATCTATAGCATTAAGCTTTACTGATAAAGATAAAACAGTATGATGTGACATTAAAACTTGTAAGTGTTGGAAAATGGTCATGGTGTAATGCAAATAAAACAAGACCTACTTTTATGGGAAATGATTCATCTTTGTAGTGGTGACAATAACTCTATCACATCGAGCCACATCTTTGACTATTATTTTTTCTGACATTTTCATTCAGACACAAGTCTTATAATCATTCTTCTTGATGTCTGGAGGAAGAACTATAAGTATACCTATATGGCCTGCTATGTCATTGCATTTGCTCTTAAACACCATGATATGCTGAGAGGATATAATAGAGAACAGGTACAAACCAGTGCGAGCGAGTGTTTGTGCTCATTGTCGTCAAGCATCCATGGAGACCTCTGTCCTCCTGTATTCTTATTGTTTTGTCTTTTGTGCCCATGTCTGCTTTGCACTTCAGGGCTGCAGCCGCATAAGAAAGGAAAGGAGCTCTACTGGTTTTAACGACCATCTTGATCGTCAACTCGTCCAATTAAAGCTCTGGAGAGCTGAAGCCCGACCCATTGTAACCGAGCTCCTCTGTATCAGACCCCTTCGGCCTTGCCAGGTTTATCTGTGCACCATGGAGATAAAAAGAGGATGGAGAGAAAACAGAGAAATGAGAGTGGTCCAGCTCTGTGCATCTGTCCTTCCCTCTAATCCTTCCATTCTCTCTTTCTCTCTCTTTCTCTCGTTTAAAATCCCTCCAATGTTTTTTTTTGTTTGTTTGTTTGTTTGTTTGTTTGTTTTAGTTTTTGTGTGGTGTAATAAAAAGCCCATCTTGCTTCCAGGACAGTCACTTGATTCGAGAGACTGGAGTGAACAATGGATCAGGATGGAAAGAAAGAAACGACAAACACTGACAAAGAATTAACAAGCATGAAATAAATGAGGTTAATAGTAAGTCATTCATGATATATACTCCAGGTCTGTGATGGGATTTTCATACAGTATTTATCACACTTTGTATTATATAATATGTGCGATATGGAGAAAATATGTAAGTTGCCAAAAGAATTATCATGGCTGTTTGTTTTTCTTATTAATTAAGTGTATTGTTTTGTTTATTGTTTGAATCTGAATACACTTGAAGGCCAGTGATTTGTAGAAGTGTACTCTTCAGAAGTCTTTCACACTAAAGTAGCTTCACTTGGGTGTACAGTATGTACAATTTATACGCATTTCTATGTTTGTATGTGGCATTTCTTCATGTATAATCACTACAGAAATTCTGCCAATGAATGGCAGAAAATTCACATAATTCGTTTCATTTCATGTCATTTGTCAAAAACCCAAATTCTATAAATAATTTATTCTTCATTCAAAATATTTTCAACTTATGAAGACATCATAGTATGTGCCTGTGTTTTATTTTCAAAAATGTGACTTTCTTTCCACTAAACCTGACTTTATCGCCCTCTGCGTGAAACGCGCATCTAGTCTTGACTACTGGCATTGATTTTCTCACTGGCTTTCTCTGGGAGGGGAGGCGGAAGAGAAACATTGATAGTGAATAAGATATATCGGCTACATATTACTGACAGTGCAATTTTTTTTCCCTTACAATATGTCAGGAGTGTGATCTAGCTCGTCTCCATGTGGAGATGAAAGGCGGCTTGTGTACAGAATTGGGTTGATGGCAGGTGGAACTTCATGCTGCCGTCTTGGTCGTTGCTATTCACTCCTAGATATGGCTGGCAACAGCATAAACAGTGAGAAACTAAAATGGAAACTCTTGACAGCTCAGGGCCGCAGGGCAGGGGGGTCTGCCGTGCGGTGTAGCCTGTCTATTTTGTATCATATTTGTGAGTAATCATTTAACTCATTCAGTGATAATAATGGATAAGTCGGCTTAGAGGACAATACCAAGAATTAGTTGGTGGCTTTCCACCAATCAGAACCGAGAAAATATTTTAAACGAATTATAACGAAATGAATGTTTTGATGGTGATGGTGACGCATGCTTAACATCTCAATTACCATCCTATTTGTACATAACACCCTTTTTATATTAGTTTTAATCAATACGTCCACAGTGCTACTCAGACTGTTGTGCGAAGCAACAATATAAGATGCTTCTTATCATTTTTCATATCATTAAATTAAGTCGATCATTAATTTACTAATAAAAGTGGTTAATTGTTTACTATTTCACTGTCCTGTGATCTCAGGAAAAAATTTGTTATTTTCGACGATAAATTAAGACAAAAAGAACATAAATAAAAAATCCCGAACATGAAATATGTGAATGAATAAACCTTTTTAAGGCTTCTATGTTGAAAATATTATATTTGTTCTTAGAACTTTGAAGTTGGAATATTTGTTGTATTAAGCTTCTACTGTATTTATTATTATTCACATAAATAAAGTCTTTTTTCAGCCTGCTTTAATAAAATAAATGATCATTCGCTCAGATAATCTGATACTTACTGAACAATTAAGCATTGACGTGTGTGTGTGTGTGTGTGTGTGTGTGTGTGTGTGTGTGTGTGTATGTGTGTGTGTGCATACTTTTCCCTTTCCCCCCAAAAACATCTACACCCCCAAGC